>JAGFMF010011668.1:5623954-5710756 GCA_019455555.1 Galemys pyrenaicus
AGGGAACCAAATAAGGATCAAGGAAAGGAATAAGAACAACAACAATAATAATAACAACAATAAAGACACAAAAACCAAAAATGAGGAGACAAGGACAAATTGGGGACACTTGGTGGGGAGGGAGGAGGGGGAGGGTTGAGGGCAGATGGGAGCACAGGGGACTAGGGTGATGGTGCACTGGTGATATGGTGATGGGGAATACATGGGGATTACAATTGATGTCAAATATATATAAATTTAAAAAAAGTTAATAAAACAAACAAACAAATGTCCAGAGCAGAATTTAGAACTTCCTTAAAAAGCAAACAGAAAATGATAAAAAGTGCTAGCCCCTCCTCCATCATCTTCAGAATCTCAGCGAATGACAGCACAACCACCAGCTGACAAAGCCAACAACTTCATTCCCTTGCCTTCCATGTGCCATTTATCACAGCATCATCCGTCCCACTTGCTCGGGAAGCTGCAGCCCCCTGTGGCCTTCGTTCACAAATGTGCCACTTCCGCCCACAACCACTGCAGGAGCTGTGTCCTTGGCCTTATGCTTGACGTGACTACCCGCCCTTTGCCTCAGAGGTGCCTTCCCTGACCACTGGAACACAAGTACAGGTTCCCACTCCTGACTTCCCTTTCTGCCTCCCATATTTCCTTTCATGCACTTTCAACAACTTCATTGAGATGTTTACTTGGTTTTTGTCTACTCAAGCCCAGCTTCAAGAGGGCGAGACTGGGTCTACCTCACTCACCTGTGTACCTCTGCATCCAACACAGGGCTTTGAAGATGGGGGTGGGGTGTGTGTGTGGCGGGTTGGGGGGGGGTGTTTGATGGTTTAGGCCAATGCTGAGAAAGCAAATTCTGGCTCAATATAAAGAGAAGCTTGATAAGTGAAGACTCCAGGGAGGACTCTATTTGGGTAAGTAACAGCTACTGCTATAGCAAGGATACTGCTGCAGCAAGGATGCAGCAGCTGGAGGCCACTGCTGGAGAATGTTACAGCAAGGGTCTCTGAATAGGTGGGACTCAGCAAGGGATGTGCTTTGAAAAAGAGTAACTGTGATATCTCACACTATGTTAGGGCTTGCTAAGTGGCTTCCCACAGACTGGGTGACTTAATTCTCAATAATCTTTGAGACTGAGAAGATTAGAACATTTTATGGGTGAGATTAACTGAGATATGAAAGCACTTGCTGCCCATCCTGAAACAGCACGTCCAACTCTCCCAGGTGGACGAAGTCTGCCCTGGGGTGTTGTGTGGGCACCCAGGTTTTGCCTATCTCCCAAAGAACTGTGGATGTTCCTTCTCTAACCACTTTCAAGGGTCAGCTGCTTTTCCTACACCTCTGGATACATAGGAGCTCACAGCCCTTCCCATGGGCTCTGGAGCACATTCATGGTGTAGCTGAACATAAAGCTATGGGGTTGGTCTCCTCAAAGGGAATCAGAAAAGATCTTCCCAAGGGATGCAGAGTAAGTCTATTGCTGACACGTGTCCCCTTGGTATGTAGAACTAAGTCAAACTAAGGAGATGCTCCTAACTGTTCCCTAATCCCTTCACCCTATTGCTAGTTGAAGAAGCAATCACTGCTCCCCCTTTTATAACCTAAAAAAATGTAGTTTGGGGAGAATTATCCAGGAGTAGATTTATTAGTGTACAAGTTGTTTAACAGTATACAAGATAAAGTTATCTCCTCCCTGGAATGTGAACACCCTCTTCTCTTTTCAATACCCCAGGTCCCTTAGCACAGGATAGAAACATCTGGATCATCCCCCATTTACTTTAGAATTTAGAGCCATAAACATTCTCCATAGGTGTGTCATTAAAAATGGATGTTTTCTCTTACTAATCTGGCTGATGTTAACTTGTTCATTTGTCCAGTCTAAGAAGAGCCCAGCGGAGTGAGGGGATTTTCCCCTGTGCCACACTCACATAAACAAGACAAGCAAGGAGGGGAATGGAGAGAAATAAACAAAGAGCTCATGAGACCAGATGATGCAGCTTCCAGATTACCCACATAATAAGTGATTGTTCATCTAAGTCCCGGATCAAAAAAATCCCAAAGAGATCAGTGATTTGGTGTCAGCCTTGCCCTCTTATTCAAGAGAGGTTCTTTCAATCTGTAATTTATAGGGCATTATAAGCAGGACAGCAATGAGGATAAAAAGGGAACTGGAATCAGCTTTGTTCAGGTCACTTCCTAGTGCACATAGAAAAACACAAGTTGAAAATGAACTCACTTATATTTTTTAAATTTTTAGTTACTACTAAAACTACTGTTAAAATCCCAAATATTTTCTTCTTCTTTCTCTCTCTCTTATTTTTGTGCAACTCACCATATCTTTATTTTAGGAAGAGGAAAACAGTTACTGGCTAGAGCAACCATGTCCAAAGCCCACTTCTGCAACCACAAAATCACAGAGCCAGACAGCAAACACGCCTCTTTTACAACATGCCCCTGAATAATGAATAATGCAGTGAGAAGCAGCTTTCCAACAGTGGTAACTTTTCTTGTTTTATTTCACTGATATTTTCTTAGGAGGGTTTTTGGATCAGAGTAAGCTCTGGAGGACTGAACTGACATTCCACTGGAAAGTAATTACATTAAACAGTAGGGTCCCACTCAAGTCTGAGCAGGAGAATGCAGGAGGGACGTCCAGGGAATTCTGTGCACGTGGGGTTAATGGTCTCATTTTTTAGGAGCTTCTAGAAGTCTAGATATCCCCAGTTTCACTACCTGTGTCATTTCTGGAGAGGTAAAATAAGGATCAATCTGATCAACTGAAATAAAAAAAATGACAAAATGCAAATTTTTTTTTTTTCCAGTGTGGGATAGGTGTATTTGGAGCATGCTTTACATTTTAAGCATTTAAACCCAAATTGAAAACATTTTTCAGGGAAAAATCTACTTTTCAAATTAAGACTTTCAACAGATAGCTGTAATGACCACATCTGAGGAAGGAGGGATGGTTTTGCAGGGAGTAGAGTGATGGATCTGTATTTGCGTTGCAACTTGCTACCACTAAACCCAGTTTTGATAGAACAGGCATTTCTTCACTAATTAATGCAAATAGGGATTACTCTGGAAAAAACATTGATGCTGATGCTATACCAAACCAATAGATCGCAATGATTTTTCAGTGACTTTCTGTTATTAATTTGATGAATGACTACCACAATTAATATGAATATTTAGCAAACTCAAAAGCACACCTTTTCAAGCCACCTTCATTCTAAATACAAACAGGAGCAATGCAATCATAGTTTTAAGAATAAGTGCTCGTTAATTTGCTGCTTGTGTTTGAAGGATTTTGATGAAATTTCAGTAGTTGGTCATGCTAATACTTCACGTTAACTCCTGCTCTCATCCTAAGTCTGTCAGCATTGGTGACTGCAGTGGACTTCACTGTGAGATGAACAAAAATCCAAGGCACTTTATATTTCATATATGTGATTTATATGAAGCCAAACATTCTGAACTGCTTAAAAAATAATCACAGATTCTCACATAACGGATTACAGAGAGACAAAACAAAGGGTCAGATAAAACAAAAACATAACACACCCTAGAAATCTGACTGCAAAACTGAGTTAACCAGAGGCGGAGGAGCTCAAAGGCAATGGTGGAACACTCTGGGTACCTTAATGGTTTGGGGTATAGAAAGGACCGCACACTTCAGGTGTGTGTTAGCACACCACCCCCAATCACTACATTTTATGTGCTAAGTAGAAAAGGACCAAAAGTGGCCAAAAAGAACTGCTGGAAACAAAGGGGATGCAACTGTCACACCATAGGTCCTGCTGGGCCATCCCACACAGGTAGGGAGCACTGTAAGTGTCCGAAACACACAGCGTCCTGGTCCCTTTCCTGAGCGGATTAAATTAACACAGAAAAGGTTTCAATTTCTTCCAGATATTCTTCCCTGGAAAATAAGTGTGGGTGCCAAAGGAAATGATCAAGGCACGAACAGAAGGCTAAATTACTCTTGCCTTTCCCTCACTTCCTACCTGCTTTCTCTTTCTCTTGAGAGGAAATGCAGGTTCCAGAGGCCACATCTATACACCTTCAAGGTGGTTCTCACTGCAGGGTTAAGTCACCTCTCAACCTGAAGCAGACTAGTGAGTAGAGATTCAAAGATGAAGGGTTAGGAAAAGGGAGGTGCCACCACGGTAACATGTATTTGAGTTTTCAAGCTTAACAGTTGCTCCAATTCAGAGGTCAAAATGTAGGTACTGTGTACACAGGGGGGTTAGGTAGGAGTTGATAAAAATGCTCTAAAACTGACCCCACAATTCCACACATCTACAGTAATGACTGAATTGTGCATCTGAAAGTCATGGTTTGTAGATTACACCTCAGTAACGACTTTTCTGCCTTTTACTGTATCTCACAGTCAAGAATTTAATTGTCATGTAATTTGGCTCAATAAATACAAGGTGCTGACCATGTTTTTCTTGGTTCCGAAAAAAGATTGTTAAAAACAGTTGATATTTGTTAGATGTCGTCATGAGAATGGGGAGGTGTTTATTTTTTCCTAATCAAAGTCTAATGAAACTTACCACTTTTTGTATATGTAACTGTATGCCAGGCAGAATGAGCATTTACCTACAAGAAGCTTAATCAATTGGCTTAAAACACGTGTCCCCTGAATTAATTGACGTCTCAAATAAAGTAGGTTTCGGTTACTTTGCTGGAGCAGCTAAATGAGCCAGTGAATTCTAAGCTTAATAAGTTTGCTTTGATTTTGCATCATCACTACACTGGCATGCAAACAGCCAACAGGCAGTATGGCTTCAAGCATTCTAGTATCTCTCCTACAGTGTCACCGCCTTCAGCTTGCTGTTTACCTGTGGCATCCTGGACACAGTGACACAGCCAGCCTCTGTATGGGATGAGGCAGGAATACTGGCAGCTTGAGAGCTCTGCTCTGACTCCCCGTTCCCTTGAGACCGCGTGGGATACACCACCCGCGGCCAGCAGCAAGGGAAGGGCTTCCCTCTTTTCAACTTTCTTGTGAGTCTAACAACTGATACTAACTAGGCTCCATTCCGTGTCTTGGAAGTGAGAGCCTGTATTTCACAAAAAACACGGAGGCATATTCTGCATCTCACTAGAAAGTGGAGGGACACAGGTAACAGGCACTGAGGGGGAGGAAGGACACACGGCTCACTGCCTCACCCTAACCCTGGCTGCCCTGCAAGCTTGGCTCTGGTGTGAGAAGTTGGTAGGGTTTTCTAGTGCTGGGAGACAAGAAGAGAAAGGGCGACTGGTTTTTTGTTTTTTTTTTTTTTCTTTAATGAAAGCCAAGAAATTAAATTCACCTCCCAAACCTTTGCCAGGGTCGGAGGAGAAGCAGAAGCAGGCAAGGTTGGAGCTGAGGTTTCCCCAGGATGCATGGGGACCAGACACTGCTCACCTGTTGTTCCTCCTCCCCCAACAAGGAAAATAACTTGCCAAAAAATTGTGTTGTAAAAAATGTTAATGGGGGACCTCCCTGGTGGCGCAGTGGGTTAAGCAACACACTATGAAGCAAACAGCAGCCACCGCAGCACGAGTTCGATCCCTGCTGCCGGCCAGGGAGCAGGTTTGCCACATGGTGCAGCAGACCTCTCCTGCTGTGCCCGCTGCTCCCCTCAGCAGTGTACTTCAGTTGCTCTGCCTGTTCTGCTCCCAGCTCTCTGTGGTGAATCCTCTCACCCCCCCCACACCTCTGGCCTGTACCCCAGTGCTTGTATGCATAAATAAATAAATCTTTAAAAAAAATGTTAATGGGCTATAATCACTAGCCTGTGTACTTTAAAGGGGTGAAAGTTACAGAACTTTAAGTATGTCTTACTAAAAGGTTTTTTTTTTTAAAGATTTATTATTTATGCATACAAGCACTGGGGTACAGGCCAGAGGTGTGGGGGGTGAGAGGCTTCACCACAGAGAGCGGGGAGCAGAACAGGCAGATCAACGGAAGTACACTGCTGAGGGGAGCAGCGGGCACAGCAGGAGAGGTCTGCTACACCATGTGGGTCCCTCCCTGGCCGGCAGCAGGGATCGAACTCCTGCTGCAGCAGCAGGGATCGAACTCCTGCTGCAGCAGCAGGGATCGAACTCGTGCTGCAGTGGCTGAGGTTTGCTTCATAGTGCGTTGCTTAACCCACTGTGCCACCAGGGAGGCCACTAAAAGGTTTTTAAAGATCAGCAGCTAGCTTGTGTTAACCATTCATTATGCATTCTCACTTTATTAGCACTTCTGAGTTACTCAACCAAGTTAATAGAACAAGATATTTTTAAAAGACATTTGAAGTATGTGTTCTACTAGCAACATAATAGTAAGAAAGAAAATAGAAACAATACTATAGTCTTCAGTACTACTAATGAAAATAACTCTTTTTAGTCCTTTCGTCTACGGTTGAAAACACTGAAGTTTTGCCATATGGAAAGTGTGCATTATTATTTTTCTTCCTAAAGATGAATTTTTATTCTTTACTTAATGCCCATTCTTTGGTCAGTTGATATCTCCAAAACTATTTTTAATTTCAAAAAAAGGGTTCCCATTATAAAGAAAAACAGTTAAGGGACTACTTTTAGAATAATCATTTGTAATAATGGTTTATTGATGAGAAAGAACCCAGGGAAGCAGAGCTGCAAAGTTTGCTATTATGAGCAAGCAGCTTCATTAGAAAGTTTTGGTGAGTATTTTACTTTATATTTAAAACTATTAGTTACCACAACATTACTTAGCTAAGCTTGACTAAGATGGGTTAGCACTGAATTTAAAAAATATGAGACTTCTTATATAAACACATTTACTAAGATTTTATTTTTTGTTGTTTTTTTTTACTTTGTTGGATATTTTATCATGAACAATAAGTTGATTTTTTCCTGTACAGACCTTATTTATTTTTCTTGATTTTTATATATTTGACATCAATTGCATTTACTAAGATTTTAGATTGTCATTGACAACTGGTTTTCCACACTGAACTAGTCCGAAGAAGGAAGAAAAAGTCATTGTTGGGCAGTTTTTGAGATGTAAAAGCCATTTTGAATGCAGCTTCAATGCAAATATTTATTAATTCAACACCTGTAAGTACCTATTATGGGAAGACATTTCAACACCAGAAATGACTGCTGACAAAGGACATGGGTGGACAGTGGTGTAAATGGAGATGGCACAGCTGGTAAATGAGAAGGGGGCTGTGACGACAACTTGTGTGTGTGTGTGTGTGTGTGTACACACACATAGGTACATATGTTTAAGGTCAGAGGTTCAGTGGTGGATATTATAGAACATAGCTTCAGATTAGCTAATTTTACCCCATAGGGAGGAGGAAAAAAATATTGCTTAAAGTCTTACTGAAAAAACTTTTTTTAAAGAAAAGATAAGCAGCGAGCTTGTGTTGTATGCATAAATACAATGCATAAATACATCACATGCTTAAAATTAGTATGCTGTGATTATTACTTGTTACTCACTGGAGACATCTGCCTAAGTGATGATCACAAGTATTCTTTCTTTAAAAGCACCAACACACATCTGATGACACTCATTCAAGTTTCCACTTAAGTAGATGATTTGGGCTTCCAAAAAACATTTATTTTTCCTTAAGATTTTAGAGAAGGTTTGTCTGTCCTTCTAGTTTTTCACCCTGATCCCCAAACCCACACTCCTTTTCATGATGCGGCAGGCATGCAGGGTTGCAGGCTGCTCCTTAACTATGGAAGCAAATCAATAGCAGCTGAATGCCATCTGCTTCGGGCCGCAGAACAGAACCAAAGTGTACGCCATGCATCTTCCCTTATTGAAAGGTTATTTTATGCAAGTAAACAATTCATCGTCTTCTTGCACGCTTGATGCTCATTTACCACTTTGATCAATAAAATATGCAAAACAACAAAAAAATTGAATCCTAAGAGTAGTTCTGATGCCAGCGTGATAGTTAATCAATACCCGGCCTCTGTTTGCTAGGGCAAGTGGTGGGGGGATTTGTATTGTAACCTGTGATATCCAGAGTAGGAGACTGGGTGCGCTCAGATGAGACTGTTTTCAGAAGGAGAAACATTATGTTTACCTTATGGATTAAAGAGGAGAACAGAGTCTCACTGAATTAAATCAAAACAGTAACATCAACAGGCTTGAATGTTACTGATTCAAGGGAGGACTTTGCAATGCACAAGAAAAAGTAATTTGGGTGGATATGCCTTTTAGAATCTCAAAGGCACATGCAAGATGAGCTCACTGACAGAGACCCTTGGACAGCAAGCCTTGGCTCTTTCTAAACTAGCTCTTATTAAGTCTTGCTTTTCAATGTATTCATGTAGCAGGTGAGCTCAGTTTTTCTTCTAAAAACAAACTGCCTTGGGAATTCCTTGTGCATGGTGCTTCTTTTCATCCTACCACAAGCTGCTTATTATAGGAAACCTCTAGACAATTCATTCAGGCAGAATATTTTCTCCCAACAAAGAAAACTATATCATCTCACAGATGCTACTGTATAAAAGCCTTTGATTTAAGACTGTTTCCTAACTACATACCAAGTGCTAGAACAAACACACACAAAACCTGGAAGGTTAGCATTTTAACCAGATCACTGGCTGAAATGTGAATTTTAGTGTAGCACAGGAATAAGAAAATAAGATCAATCAGGTATTTTTCTAACAGTCTACAAAGCAGTTTATGAGAAAGAAAAACACTGTCACAGGAAACTGCCCCAGTGAAGATGGTTTTGCTTTCAGCATGTTTTCAATGTACTATAAAATGACAAGGATTACCGATTAATCAAATATCTTTTAGTTTTCCAGTTATTACAACATTTTAAAACCTTTTATTCCTTACCCTCATTTACTGAATTCCTCCAGTTGCATATACTCTGTGACAAGCTATCACTGGTGTTATCCAATAAACTTATTTTGTCCCATTTTTTCCTGTGTAAACTTCAGATCACTATTAAAGATCTAAATGACATACTAGAGAAGTGAGTAATGCTGTTTATTAAGCAGAGGAACAAAAACAAATATTAAGTCTTTATGGGATATATTGGATGTGACAAAAAGGAAACAAATTTTCTACCAAATTTCTATCAAGACCTTTTTTTATAATGTTTCTCATCAAAGACTATTACAAATACTTTTCTTTCCAATGTTTAGCTGAGACTGAATTCTTGCCAAAGATCTCCATTGTGAAACAATCTAAATTATATAACACTGGTTGTGGGAAGTAACTTCCTTCTGATATCCCTAGCTTCAGACAATAGAACTCTTGATTTCTAGCTATTATTTTAAAATTCTCACCCTCGAACAGGATCTAATCCACCTGCTCGATTTTTAAAAATGTGTACACATACATATCCATTTGAATATGTACTAAAGTCAAATAACTGTGATAACATTAAGGACAACGGCATGACTATAGAAGGGCAGTGGCTATGAGTCAATGACCCAACCAGTGGCAAGGGTATAATTTAAAGGCAGAAATTTCCAGTGCATGCACCGTTAGCCACAGTGAACCTGTTACTGCTCTAAAGGGAATTGTTTGCTCTTATTAGATTTTCTACAGCACAGCCATAAGTGATAAATGTACTGCTGTACTCACTGTCAAGTTAATCAATGCTGCCAAAGTTTTGTTGACCTAACAGTAATCCATAAAGTGAGCAGCATTTTCTCCATCCCTATGACATCTCAGTCCACAGGACTACGAATCCAAAAGCAGCTTCACATGAGAAAGAGTTGGGGTGGGAGGGGGACTGGAGCCAGAGAGGGTTGGTAGGATAGACAGATAGGTTGATTTTCAAATTGAGTAGGGATGGTGGTTCCCCATCCTATTTTTTAGAAAAGGCATTTGCAATCAAAAGCACCCATATAAAATGCCATTGTGATATTTAAAATCTTAATAAATGAATAATTCTCCTGATAAATAATAATTTTTTCCATAGTCCCCTTCTCTCATTGCGCTTCTATAAAAGCACAATGAATAAACAAATAAAGCACCCAAATCTTTAAGGATCTCAAAGCCTGGTAGCCATTCCTAACACATGATCTCTGCCTGTCTACAGCTCAATGCCCTGATCAAGTCCAGCACAGGGCCCCAATAAAAAGAATTGTAATGTGAACAAGGGAAAAAGCCCCAAATTTTGTATTACTGTAAATCAGAGCATGTGAAAGACATGACCACTAGAAACGAGGTAAGAGGAAACAAGAGAAGAGGAAAAGCTGCCTTGCAAAGAGACTGCTGCCACCCTTTCACAAGCAATTATAGACATATGAAATATGAATTGCAATTGATTTTTCTTCTTGGGGTCACTATGCTCCATGTTTTACGCACTCTAGGCATTTATTTGGGCAGCAAACTGACAAGTTTTGTAGAATGACCTGAGCAGCATAATCTTGGCTCAGTCACGGGTACTTCATTGTGGCTTCTCATCCTGGACATCTGTCCCTCCCAAAAACTTACTGGCAAGGGATTCCTCAATAAAGACAGGGAACAATGCAATTACTGGCGTAAAGGGCTGGCAGAAGTTGACCAGGGGATGCTTAGCAACCTTTTGTGTGCCAATGAAAAATAAATAGCATCAATCTGGAAGAGTGACTGTCATCCTCGCAGGTCTACAGCAAATGCTCCTATTTGGCTATTGATAGCACAGCAGGGTTACTAAACTCATGTGGTTTAGTGAGCCAAAAAAAAAAAAGAACAGTAGAAGAAACAGGTTTGAGAAGAAATAAATATAGATTCTTTAAATAGGCTTTTAAAACTACAACCATGAAAAGACAAGACCTTCTATTTGCCTGTTTTTTGTAACTTGGACTGATTGTAAGATTTTCCCCATGTGGGTCTTCACAGGCTCTGAATTGTAAATGTTACAGATTATAACATAAAAATAGAGAATTACTTGTTTTTTGTTAATCTTTGAAGAATTTCACGTTTATCAGACTTAGACACTTTTCCTTATATACATGGAATTACAACATTCTTTTGAACTACTATGCAATATTTTGAGTAGCTTTCACTGTATGGGCATTCTAATACATTTTAACTGATCCCCTATCATTGGGCAATTTTTATTAATTATATTGCAGTGAAATTTGCAATGAAAATATGCCAAATACAGCGTAGCCCATATATGCAAGAATTACTGGCATAAATTAACAGAAATTACAAAATTGCTTTCCCAAAAGGTTGCCACAATTGGCAGTGCCCTCAAAGGTACATGTGCATGTTTATTTCTTAATACTTTGTTTTAATCTTTGTAGATCTACAGGTAAATGTGTTATCACATTTTAATATACTGTATTCTAATAGAGAAGTATCTTTTTTTCCTGTTTGTGCATCACTGACAACTATTTTTTTTTAAAGATTTATTTATTTATGCATGTAAGAGCTGGGGCACAGGCCAGAGTTGCGAGAGGTGAGAGGAGTCACCAGAGACAGAGTGAGGAGCAGAAGAGGCAGATCGACTGTATTACACTGCTGAGGGGAGCAGCGGGCGAGGCAGGAGAGGTCTGCTGTGCCATATGGGTCCCCTCCCTGACCGAGGATCAAACTCGCACTGCTGTGCCATGGGTGCTTCACATTGGGGCACCCAACCCGCTGCGCCACCAGGGAGGCCCACCAACTATGTTTTAAGGGTGGATTCTGACCATTTTGTGATGATTGTCTTCCTCCTGCTGACTTATAAAAGCTTTTTGTATATTGTGGCAATTAGACCTTTGCCATATGTACTGTGTATATTTTTCAGTCTATTTGTTTTTTAATTTGAAAGTATGGTAATGTTTTTGCATAGAGCTTAACATTATTTATTCCACCAAATGTTATATGTTACACTATGTATCAATACAAAAATAGCACTATGAATTTAGAGAACATGGCAGCATGAAATATTGCATAAAGTCAACACTACTTATATTTGAATCTAAGATTATGTTCTAAACTATCAGAGAGGGACAAAAATAAAAGAAACAATTAGAATAAACAGATATTGGGAGATGCCCAAGTGAGTGACAAGTAGGAGTGATGACTTGCTGTAGAAAAGATCAATACTCCAAGAGCTATAGCAGAAGGTAAAATGTGATGAGATGATGGTCAACTAAAGTAACTTAGAGCTTTGGGGAAATTATATCTGGCTGTAGAGACAAGAAAGGTACCGTGAAAGAGGGGGCATGGGAAATGGATCTTGTAGGATGCTTTAGCAAAGAGATGAGAAAAGGGGTTGTACCAGCACAGAGTAAGGTAAACATGACAGGGGACAACTGGTAAGTTAATGTGGCCAGCCATTAAGGTACATGTCGAACAAGCCAGAGTTCCAAACACTGGATGTAGGAATACCACAAATCGATACCTGACAAGAAACCGTGAAGTGATTTTGGGTAGGTGGGGTCATGATCAGCAATGAAACTGAGAAGGCATCTCAACCCAGAATCCACTCAGGGCGAACCAGGACAGCCAGCGCTAATAAGGAAGCTGCCATGATGGTTTTAGACAAAAAGTGCAAGATACTAACCATGGATACCAACAGTGGGGGTGAGAAACGAAGGAATTACTCCTTTGACTAGTTACAAGTAGCTTCTGTGGCACGAACATGGGACTATTTTGGTCAATAGAGTGACTTTATAAAGGAACCTAAGATTGGCACCAATTTTTTCAGAATAGTATGAGAGATAGGGCTAAGAACAGTAACACCAGAAATAAGTCTCAGGGGCATCCTGGGTGTGATAGTGCTGAGTATGATGACAATATTAGGAAGGTCTCAGTAGGGCTCAAGACAGCCAGGGTTAGTATCCCATGGTGAATGGCTTAAATCAGTAACAGAGACAGATGATCAGAGTTCTAACATCATCCTTTTCTGTGATGTTGGCTCCTTACTCTGTGCCAAGGAAAAAAGAGAAAGATCAATGTACTTATTTATCTGCTACATGAAAGGTACTCTGAGACAAGAGACGATGACAAGTCATCTCAAGTCACTGCAGGGGCTGGGAAACAGAAGAAGTGGGACAGAAGTCACCATTTCCATTGAGGAAATTATCATCCTCTGTGGAAAAAGTTAAACTCTTTCAAGAGCAGGTACCAATTCTGTAAATGTGGTCAAGAAAATGGAAAGATGGCAAAGATGGGGGATTTTTCCAAGAACATTCAACTTTCTATTGACCTTAACTGCATAGTCACAGCTGGAATTCACTTGGATTCAGATATGTGGAGGTGAGGCTCGTCATCTAGCCAGAAAATAACCCACCCCTAACTCTCATGAGCAAGATGGGAGTTTGTCAAATTCTGAATTGAGAAAGGCCTTTTAAAATAAAAATGTTTGGGAATAGAGCTTTTTATTTAATAAATTAATAAAAATAAGTAATACAGGAAGAACACACAACAAAAGATCGAAACACAAGGTATTTTTAATATTTAAATTAAATGCTAATTTAACGTTTGATTAACATTAAGTTTAAATCAATTTAAGTACTTACTTTAAATACTATGCATCCAGCCTATTTAATTACTGAAAACGCATCAGTATGATGCACAGGAAGGTTCCATCAAAGACACAGTGGGATCTTTGAGCTGTATAGCCCAAATTTTTCACAATACACCCTCATAAAAAGAAAAAGGGTTGAGTCCTCACCCTAATGGAGTATTTACTTCATTACACATGATATGAAAGTGTAACTATATTATTTACTACCATAAAACACAAATGGACATTTTAAAATAATACAAAGATTAAATATATTTATCATGTATTTTATTATACTGTTTCTATCAGTGATGCAAAAAACATTTCTGCTCTTATTAAAAGTGACAAACAATGATATTTTATGGGACAAGAACAGTCTATTCAATAAACGGTGCTGGGAAAACTGGGCTGCTACATTAAAAAAAAAAGAAACTAGATTACTGCCTCACACCATGCACAAAAACCATCTCAAAATGGATTAAGAACTTAGACAAGACCTGACACCATAAAATATATGGGAGAAAAAGTAGGCAAAACTCTACATGACATACATCTCAGTAACATCTTTATAAAGACACAGCACCTAAAGCAAAGACAGTGAAGGAAAACATAAATAGCTGGGAGTACATCAAACTAAAAAGCTTTTGTACAGCAAAAGACACATTAACCAAAACAAAGAGACGCCCCACTGAATGGGAGAAAATTTTTTCAGACACTACTGACAAGAGACTGATCACAAAGATCCACAACAAAGAGCTGACTGGACTAAAAAAAAATCAAAGTAAACAATACAGTCAAAAAAATAGGCAGAAGAGCTAAAAAGACATTTCTCCAAAGAGGAAATGCAATGGCTAATAGGCATATGAAAAAATGCTCAACTTCTCTTGTAATCCGAGAAACACAAATCAAAAACACAATGAGATACCACCTCACACCAGTAAGAATGGCACATATGAAAAAAACTAGCAACAACTAATGTTGAAGAGGATGTGGAGAAAAGGAACTCTACTACATTGCTGGTGGGAATGCAAACTGGTCCAACCTCTACTGCAGCACTTTTCACAATAGGCAAGTTGAGAAACAACCCAAATACCCAAAAATAGATGACTGGATCAAGAAGATATGGTATATATATATATATAATGGAATATTATGCAGCAATCAAAAAAGATAAACACATACAATTTGCAGCAACATGGATGGAGCTAGAAGGGATTATGCTCAGTGAAGCAAGCCAGAAAGAAAAGGAAAAATATGGGATGGTTTTACTGATAGAAGGAATGTAGAGGAAACAAATAAGGGACTAAGGAAAAAAATCATAATAAATTAAAAATCAAAATCAACAGACAACTACAAATCTGAGACACCACCCAGGAGAGGAAGAGGGAGAAGGAACAAAATGGGTGGGAAGAGTACAAGGGACTATGGTGATGGTACACATTGACTTGGTGATGGGAATTTCATAGGGATGAGAAATATACACCATATAAAAATGAAAAATAATGTATATATAAAATTTAAAAATAAAACTATTTTAAAATGACAATGACATTTTAATGTGAGAATAACAGAACTATGCTCTCTGAGGTTGAACCTCAGAGTTCTTTATTATTGAAGAGTGACTGAAAATTCTACTTCATAAGTATTTGGTTTTAATCACAAAGACAACTAGATCCAACAGTGATGCTTGCTAAATCATAATCCTGATGTTTCCACTTCCATCTTCTAATAACACAGACTTTTGAAGCAGATTTTGCCAAGAAATCCCCTCCTTCCTTGAAGACACACATTTGTTCTCACAAAACTGGAAAACGTTGTACTGGGAAAAATTTACATCTAACACCTACTGAAATTTCTTGTGAAAGATTTTTGATCAGGCTAAAAAATTTTGTTTCCAAACTCTAGGGGAAGTGAGTGAGATTTTTGGTAATGCACTAGTTCATTCTGGTAGCAAAACCTTTTGTCTTTAATCTGTGGCTTCCTTACAGGAGTCCTGTTAAGTCACTGTGCTTCCTGTGTGTTTGTTTACTTGAAAGCAGAGACCACTACTCATAAGCCCACCTCATCAGCACTGCAAAGGCAATGGGTATCACCAACAAACATGCACAGGGATCCAGGTGTGCACACACTCCCCACAAAGACACCCACCCTGCACTTTTCAAATCATCTCTTCTGACCAGCAGCTTCTTTAAAAAGTTCAGGGTTTGCCTGCCGGTTGCTATTATTCTGTCTCCAGTGGAAAATTGAGGACTTGGCATGTTGTCCTCTATGGAATGGCCCATATTTGGGTAGACTGACTTCAAATCCCAGATGAGGCCACTGAGCTAGGTTGGTGGTGAGGACTAGGAAATAATAAATGTCAAGTGTCATGCGGATTATCTGGTCCAGAACAGGTCCTTCCTTACAAGACGCTTATTTTATGAATGAATGACTAAGCGAGTGAGAGGAGAAAAGATTCCATCAGCACTTCCCAGGGAGGGCATTCTGCATCATTTGCCCTGTGTGAGCCTCAGTGCCATTTTAAATTAGTCATGGTTTTGGCTGAACTGGTGAGATGGTTCCCGAAAGACTACTTTCTAATTTAATTTTCATGGCTAAATAATTAAGATTAGGCATTAATCCCTAGGATTCTTTGGAATCCACGGTCCTAGGGATATGCTGGAGTATGAGAAAAACGAGGACAAAGCATAATTGCCAAATATGGCCCAGATCCGAGGGGGGAAAATACGGCCTTTTTTTGTGGTGTGCCTATTGAATTCATGAATTGAATGGTGCTTTGTGTCTATTAACTCATGTGGTCCTCAGGAGGCTTTTCTAATCACTCCTTATAGAAAAGGTAGTAGGGCCGAGAGAAGTTAATGATGTATACAGCAGTAAGTAAAGATTCTGGGCTCAGAAACCATGCCATCCACTAGGCCACCCTGTCTGCTCCTGCCCTCTGCTGTGGTCTGGCCAGCTGTCTCTAAATCCAGGGGTCAGAGACAGCCTGGGGCTCTATCTGGCCTGCTGCCTGCCTTTATGAAGTTTTATTAGAACACAGCTCCTCTCTAGATGTACCATCCATGCCAGCTGTCACATCGCAGTGGCTGAGGTGAGAAGTTCTGCAGAGATCTCAGGGCCTATGGTATTCACTGCTCGGTTCTATGGAAAGACTTTGTTCACACCAGCCTAATGTAGGCACTCTTGTCCTTGCAGCCCTACCCCTGCCTGTCAGAAGGATTTTACACATTTCTCCTGTAATCTGTTTACTTTCCCCTTTCCAAATTCCAGGGCCGACTTTGCTGTACAACATATCAAAAGTCCTTGTGACATAACTTGAGGTCTTGAAAAGCAGAACTGAACTAGGTACTAAAAATAACAAGCAATATGGTGACATTTATCGATGTCCCTTTCTTACTGGCCAGCAGGCACAAGTGGCACAGTTATCATGCCAGAAATAGCCAAAAGTCATTAATAATGTTGGCTTACCTTACCTATTTTTAAAAATGTGGAACTAATTGCTCTTAGTTAATCTGCTCCATCTTTTGATCGCTTATTTATCAGATGGGGAAGATAGATTTAATAGCGCTGGCTTGAAACAGGTTCTTTAATTGGAAACATCACGGCATTTAGCTCACTTTGTGTTTAGCAATTAAGAACAATTTGGAAAAGTGTTGCTGATTTTTTTTTTTTTTTAGACTATTGTCTCCTTGATTAGATTTCCGAAGACCCGAACAAAACAAATGACAATACTAGCTAGCACTATTGGTACAAATAAAAGCCCAGCAGCCAGATTACTTACTATGAGAGATGTGAGCCATCCTCATCCATTTCGTCAATGTCTTACATTTATTTCCCTGCATCCTGTCTCTTGTGTAGGTAAGTGGCAATACCTCTTATAAAAGGTATCATTTTACACCCACCTTTACACAATTATCTTTTCTCCAAATAAGCCAAATCAACAGAAGAAATTATTTTTCTTGATTAAGCACCCACATTTCTCTCGGGAGGGAACAAAACAAACAATTAATCTTTCCTTATTTGTTCTCAGAAGTCCCTGCCTCCTTAAACACAGGCTATCCAGGTACCTGTGGCAGCTAGTCAGCAGCAATTAGGCCTGAGCAGAAAATGAATGGACTCTAGGCTGAGGGCCTAATCTGCTGGGAGTCCGAGTGAGAGGGCAAGGTTACACCAGGAAAATTCCCCTGTTGTCGGAACACTGTTCAAAATTACCACCTGACTTCAGCATAATGAGCCAGGCTTGGGAATTTATATGAACTAAGTAATTGGAAAGAATTAGCAAGAGATATGTACATTAATCTTTACCAGTTACACAGTGTTTAATGAAATTAAGGGGCTGGTGCTCATTCTTGCCTTGCTTAGTGTGCACACTCTACCTCACCTGTAGAACAAGGACGAGGCGCCATATGAAGAATTAAAAGAAACAAGTAAACAATATCAACTCCAAGGGGGAAATTAGAATCAGTGAAGTAAAATATAACGTTAAGTAAAATATAACAAATCGATAGGAGAGACTATTGAGGAGCTTTTACTAAAATTGTTAACTATTAGAGATGAATCCAAAATATGTATGGGTGAAAATAGGGTGTTCTTTTTTTTTTTTTTTTTTCAAAATAATATACAAGTAGAGTAAGTGTGAAAATATGCCTGAGAAAAAACTGCTAAGAGTTAATAACTGTTGAAGATGCTTGGTAAGAATCTGGAATTTTATTATTCTGTCTACTTTTTATTTTTCATTTTAAAAAAGGATTTATTTATGCATACAAGAACTGGGGTACAGGGCAGAGGTGTGGGGCTGGGGTGAGAGGATTCATCAGACACAATGGGGAGCAAGCAGGTGGATCTGCTGAAATACACTGCTGAGGGGAGCAGCGGGCGAGACAGTAGAGGTCTGCTGTGCCATGGGGATCACTTCCCTGGCCGGGAACTGATTGAACTCATGCTACAGTTGCTACGGATACCTCATAGTGTGGTGCTTAACCCCTTGTGCCACCAGGGAGACCCCCGTCTACTTTTTATACGTGGAAAATTTCCTTGACAGGTAAGTTTTTGAAAACAGACAAACAAACAAACTTGTCTTTGAGGAGTATTTAATGTATAGTATACTTATTGTATGGTTTTCAATTAAAGAAGAATTTATAAAGCATTTGTGGGAAAATATGCCCACAAAAAAAGCGTAAGGGAGCCCACCATAATTTGAGACATCTCTGCCAGATTTGTTATCTAACCTTGACATTATTTTCATTGGGGGTCAAATGACTACTTGCTATGGGAGGGGGGTTCCTCATGTACTGCAGGTGGTTAGCAACATCCATAACCTCCACTCTCTACACATTAGTAGCACCCCATCCTCAGCCATGAAAACCAAAAATTGTCTCCATGCACATCAAATGTTCCCTGCAAGGGACAATTGCCCTCAATTTAGAACCTGGGGTCTAGGTGGAAGAATCACTGAAGATGATTTTTGTTCTTAATGTTTTTCAAAGTTGTTAAATATGCATATATGTATAAATCAATATCGCAGAGTTACTGTTTCACTAAAAACATATAAGCCTGTGAGGAGAGAAGCCTAGAAGCTGATGAAGAGACAAACTACTTCTACCAGAAAATGACCATGCTGTAGATATGCAGGACTCTTCCTCTGATTAAGCTGGGGACACCAAGCTGAACGTGAACTTCACTAGCCATGACAGTTCTTTTAAAACTTGTGAGTCCATCACACACAGGTCAGATTAATTAAAGTACCTAAAGATTAATGACAGGCTTCCTAAAATCTTCTCTGAATGGAAAACTACAGCACTGGGGAGAGATTCAAGCCCCTTATACCCACATTGAAGGAACTGATACTCATAGAAATAGAATGCCAGCTGAGGGTGTGAAGTATTTATCACATAAAACCATCTGCATTTTGAGATAAGTTTAAAGATGAACAAAAAGTGGTGTGTGGTCTTCTCCCCTCTCCACACACAGGAGGCAGCAACAATGACTACCTGTTTCCAGCTCTGAGCTTGCTTTTCAAAAAGGAGTCCAGGTCTGTGAAGAGAGAAGGGGTGTGAAGAGAAGGACTTCACGGTCAGCTTTCCAGAATCCCTGGCCGTGAGCCCTGCCAACAGCATGGCCGGCTCCAGACGAGGACATGACTCAAAGTGTTCATCTTAATAACATGAGCTCTAGTTTAGGACATTGATCCTCAGTTAAAGGCGATTGAGAGTATTTTTTTTTCTTTAATTGCTAGAGACTGTCAAAAAAGATGGTCAACAAAACTAATTATGAAGTTTAATACTCCCTAGGTGTTAAGTGTTAAGACTAAGCCAATGCTTGGGGACCCCCATGCACTGGAGTGCCCATCCACTGCATTCCCTTCTTTCACACAGATGCTTCACTGTGAAATCATAAACATCTGGGGGGTTCATAAAGCTTTCCCAACTGTTATCATTACTGACTACACCTTACTGACCCCTGTGACTTCTGGGGGCCTGCTGTCTGCAGCCCTGTAGGTCCAGCTTCCTCCAGGCTCACCAGCCCAGGGTGAGCAAGAACATATTACCTGAATTTTTAAAAGTACTGGCTTAATTAATTTTCTTGGAAGGAAGATGCATTGCTTTCTTTAATGAAATAATAGATTAGGTTGGGTTCAAATATTTAAAAATTGGTCCTGCACAAAAAATTATTTAAAATCAAGTATATGTCATTTTTGAGACCAATGGGAAGCAGGCAAATCACTGAGAAAAATAAACTGAAATTAGCACAATTCTCCACAATTAGAACTCAACCTTTACAATATATAATGAGAAATACCACACACTGTCCTACCTAATTATTTGTAGCCTTCAAAGTGTTTCAAGCTCAGCACAAAAAGTCTTAAAGAACTACCATAAACCTAAGACTCTGTGAGTCACTGCCTATAATAATTAAATGAAGAAAACAGAGATGTCTAAAGTTTTTTTCTCCTTTCAGTCTTGTCAGTTGTTTCACCAGTTATGATCACGATTTTGTCTGCCAAATTCTGGATAAGTGGTTGGCGGTTTCCTGTAGGAAAAACCACCAGTGAAACGAGGTTCCAGGCTTTCTCACCGGACACAGCAGAAACATGTATGCAGAACAGAAGCTGAAAACACTTGCTAGCAATGATGGATTTAAGTTATTAACAGATCAAAAAGAGATGGATGGTGGTTTGCTTTTCTTAATCTACATCATCATCTAGATCTATTTAAAGATACTTGCTGCACTAACAAACTTGGTTAAGATTTCGATAAAATCAGTAAAAATAATCTGCCCCGTTACATTGAGTCTGTATCGATCAATAAAATCACTTGTACAAGGAAAGTACTGTTAAGTACTGACAATCCCAGCCATTAATATTATTTAACACACTGTTCACAATCTTTAACGAGAACAAAGAACAGTTTGTCTCATGTTATAAGCGGGACTTTCACAGATACTTTTAATTCTATAGGTTTCGTTAGTGGTTTTAGGAAGTTCCAACTGTACATTCACTGTCCCCTGCCCCACTCTTGAGAATACATAAAGGTCTTGTTCTTTCCTTTTTTGCCATTTAAAGGATTCCCTTGGAAAGAAGTGAAGCTGCCATTAACATCACTTCTTCATCTGTGAAGTAAACTCAAAACCCTAAGGACTTGAGCTGTAACGGGGAAGGCTCCACGCAGAATAGCACAGGCCTTCCGAGCCCAGTATCAAAGCCCTTTCCTCATCAGGGCTGGATGGAGAGAGAAAAGTTCATTAGTCTTCACCAGAGAATGATGGCTAGGGACAAAAACGCATGTGTGTGACTTCGGTCCCTGAAAATAGAAGGTGGGGAAAAGATAAAGATATTTTACAGAGGGAGGATTTTTTCTTTTCTTTTTTAACTTTACAGGTACCGAAGATTATATGTGTGGGAATAGTGTGAAAACGCCTCTCAGAAGTAAGACTGACAGGGAAAACTATAATTCCAAGATCTCAGTGAGAAACCTGCTGTACTAAGTGTATCCTTCGCAGTTTTGACTTCACAATCCCAGCAGTTTAAAGGTATGTAGTGGTTTTCAATTTGCTGAGATGAGCAAAAACATTAAGACCTGAACCTTACTTTACTTTCATGTAGTCAGTTGCTCTCAGATAAACTATGACTATCTTGTGATCCTCAGAGTGATTAAAAAGCAAAAACCAAAAATGACTGGGGGTGTGCATAGAACATGGAGAAAAGCTCTCTCAAAAAGCTCCAAATACTAATTGCTAGTATTTTTTTTTAAAGATAAATATGAGAACGGATGCCCTAGAAATGCCACACAATAGACATTGTAGGTAATCTAAGAGTAAAATCTCAAAGTTGTAAGTAGTTGACAGTCATGAGGAGTTAATCTACATATACGCTGTAGCCTGAAAGTGCTACAAGGAAGGCAGTTTACTTAACCCCACTGAACCTCAGCTTCTCCATCTCTACAGTAAAAGGGCAGGTGGGCTTACCTTAGGAAATGCGCGTGCTGCACCCACCCATGGTCCACAATGAATGAGCTGTTCCTTGAACAAGAAGAGGAGCTGATTTTTTGGCCCTCTCAAGAGCTAAGCCACCTGTTTCATGGGTGATGATGAACATAATTGCAGGTGGGAGGCAGTCAGTCATGAACTGAACAGACGACATCTAGAGTTCCTGTGAGCTTTAAGATGCCATCACTTTGGGATATTAATATTTTGCAGAGCCAGAACCTGAGACCTTCTCCAGTTCATGCTGAGATGGGACAGTTTCAGCATGGCGCCGACTGAGAAAATCCAGGGGCACTGATATCTGGGGTTCAGATTGGTTCTGAAGGTATGCAGGAGTTAGATAGCTGAGCATGTCTAACTTCTAAATAAACTTAAATCATATGATCCAGCAATTCCACTCCTAGTCCTCTACCCAAAGAACACAAAAATACTAATTAGAAAGGAAACCTGCACGCCTGTGTTTACTGCAACACTATTACAATAGCCAAGATATGGAAGCAACCCAAATGCTCCAAAACAGAAGAACAGATCAAGATGTGGTGTATGTACATGACAGAACGCTGCTCTGTCAAAAGAGTAGCACGGCATTTGTGGCAGCATGGATGGAGATGGAATGGATTACGCTAAGCAAAATACATCAGAAGGAAAAAGATAAATATTGGATGGCTTCGTTTATATGTAGAAACAAGAGAAACTGAACAAAGGATCAGGAAAGAGAAAACTTGCAAGCTGACTGTAGATCTGAGGCATACAGCATGGGAGAGGGGAGACATATGTCAGAGGAGGTGAGCAGAGGAGGGAAGAGCATAAGGAGCAGGGGTGATGGATCATGGGTGCCATGGTAGTGGGAGAACTTCGGACCACACCTGAGGGAAAAAATCAAATAATGTCAAAAAAATTAACAATAATGTAAGAAAATAAATAAATTAAAAAAAATTTTAACACCCTCCTCCCTCCCCCCCCCCCCATTATCAAGAAATGATGATTAGGCCAGGGTTTTCATTTCACTTGGGATGGATAAAGTGCTCATGCACCTTTCTGCATCTTCTGTCTAGCTCCTGCTGCCTGCAGACAGAATTGGGGGAAAAGGGAGGAGAGAAGCAAGGACAGCTGGATGTTAAATGTGCAACAGGAAGCAAGCCCCCTCAGCCTTTCGACCACATCTTTCAAGCCCTATTTCTGAGAATACAAAATTCTAAGCTCAATTTGAGTGTCACTGTAAACGCCCCTCTATGCCAAATGATTTTACCCACATATTTATATCCAAAGTACAAACAACTTAAAATGTTTACATGGAGTAGGAATGGAAGTCATGTGTCAAATATAATGGGAGGAAAAGAGTAACGCTTTCTTCAGGGGTAAAGGTTGAAGAGATACAATATCTCCCTCCGGAGAATCTGATTTACAAATAAGAGTACATTGTTTACATAGTCCACTTAATTATAGAGAACAGAAATTTTTACCGTTTGCACACAAAGTCTACAATCTCATGTTTTTCATTTTGTTTTGCTTTGGCTTGGTTTTGCTCTTCAGTATCCCCTGAAGCTCTGGAAGTCTCCTAGCTCCATAGACAGTCTCCAGAAATAAGACATCATTTGTGGTCCTCATTTCCTTTCATCCCTCTCTTCCAGGGAGAGGCAGTGTAGGAGCCTTAACCATGTCCAAAAGCAGAGGAGCAAAAACAAGTAAGGGAGTCCCTCTCAGAAGTCCCCAGGTCCCCCACCCCATATCAGCATCCCTATTTGAGCACTGTGAAGACCAGGCCAACTACAGGAGACCATGAACATGCTCTTGGAATCTTTCTACTGGGAGACAGTCCTCTCCAGATATCACTAAGTACAAGTCTGTGGGGGTGACTTCTCAGCTGCTAGTCACCAGGAACTTGGGTACAACCTCTCAGAGAAGCGCAGCAGAGCAACCAGTGTACTGGCTTCATACAGTCCAGTACACAGGACAGTCCAGCACACAGACCAGTTACCACTCTAGGGTTAATGCTGGAACAGGTGACAAAGATAATGAAGGAAAAACAGTCATGGCTGCCCATTTGTTTGATCTAACAAGTGTCAGATGGATACACGACCACAGTGAATTAATAGTTCTTAGGTGCTATCTGGTTCTTGTGTTTTTTTTTGAGAGACACAAAGGTTTCCCTCCTGGCCAAGCTTACTCCTGTCATACTCATGTGTCAGCCTCTCCAAGGACTCAGTGTACAGCTGAACACAAGTCCTGCCCTCTCAGCTCTCAGCCTGCACAGAGAAACTCGGATTGGTGATAGCCTCACTGAACAATATTCATCTGAGGCCTCTGGTTCTTTCTGTTTTGAAACTCAGAGAAGCTGACACTGCACCATCCTGTCCTTTGCTTTTTGCTGTCATTTGGCAAAGAGAGTGATTTCATCTTATATTAGGCAGTTCTGCTTGCTCCTGTCAGGTGCAAAACAAAAGACCACCCTACCCAAATGCCCAAAAGTAGATGACTAGATCAAGAAGATGTGGTGCATATACACAATGGAATACTATTCAGCAATCAAAAATTATAAACTAGGGCCATTTATAGAAACATGGATGGAGCTAGTAGGAATTATACTCAATGAAACGTCAGAAGGCAAGAGAAAAATATTGGATGGCTTTACTTTTAGGAGGAATGTGAAAGAACAACAACTACAACAAAAAAGAAAACAAGAGAAAGCTCAAGGAAATGGGCAATTACAACCAAAAACAAACAAACATATAAACAAAAACTCAACAAGATCAAAAGGTCAAAGATAAGCCAAAGGGATCATGGGTGGTAGTGGGGGAGGGCAAAGACAGGGAAGAGGGCATAAAGAGCACAAGGGACTGAGGTGATGGTGCACAGGTGAAATGGTGGTTGGAACTCCCTGGGAACTACAAATGATGTCAAATACAATTAAATAAATCTAACAAAAACAACAACAACAACAAAAGACCACCCTAATGCATTCTTTTCAAAACACACATTCTGAGTTTCACAGATGCTGGTACTTCCTCACCAGCAAATTTTACACACTCATTCTCAGTTTGATTCCAAAGAATGGAAATTCTGTTTCTCTCACTGTCTCCTCAATACCCAGCACCTAAAGGAAATGCTATGAAGAAGTATAAGAAAACAAAAACAAAACCAAAGTAAATTGTAGAATCAAACTTAAAATACTGGATAGATCCTTTCCACATAAGTTTTTGTCTTTCTATAGTTTTACCTTTCTACTCAATGTTTACTTCCTTCATCTATATAAACAATTTTAAACAGAACCTAATTAAAGCTAATGTACAAACCAACAACATATTTCTAATTTTAGTCTGTAGAATGTTTGGTTGCTTGATAGATTTTTACATCTTATCCATAAATTCTAAGAAAAAATAATGAAATAGAACATTACTTACATTATATTAACTGAGGGTCTGAACACATCTTACCTGTAAATATGTTTCCAAACCTTGTCTTCGTTGCTCCAAGACTTTTGGTACCCAGTTCCTCACATGTTTAGAAGGAATTTCTGGAGTTTTTATACATTTCTTAAGCTATAAAGAAAAACAAAAAAGTCTCTTGATTAAAAAACATTATTGTGGCAAAAAAAAAAAGCCAATAAAAGAAAGTAAATTACTGCTAGCTCTAATGAGAAGAGAGGGAAATAAAACTACACTGACTTTTTTTGTCAAAAAGTTCTTCATCTATTTGTTTTAAACATTTGGTTTTTAGGATGTTTTGTCTTTGGCAATTGTTTCTATTGTTGCTATTATCTGGTATTTCAGATTGCAATTAGTGTTCCTAAAAAACTAAAAGTTCAGTCCATGAATTTATGAAAGAAGTAAAGCATTTTATAATTTCCAGAAATTGACTAATGCAATAGCATTTGCTTGGACAAAGAACATATTTTTGTCACATAAAAAGGCACAAAAAAGCAGTTGTTTACAACCATCATCCCTGGAAATGCCACATGAACTGGACCAGCCCATATGGAGAGTTTCTTGAAAGTTCTGTAATAGAAGGAACTAAAAAAACAGATCCTTTCAACATTCCTAAAATTAGGTCCAAATTCTGTTCATGAAAAGTGAATGATGGTTCTCAGCTAATCCCTTCTGGGCAGCTGTTTGAAGGGACTATATAAATAAAAAGAAACACTATTGGTAGACACATCCTACCACATCCACATCCAATGCCTGTGAACCTTACCTTACATGGTAAGGTACTTTGCATGTGAAACCAAACTAGGGATCTTCAAATGAGAAGATGAGCCTAGATTTTCCAGGTGGGCTCAATGATGGTGACTTTGAGAGACGCACCATGGGTATACACAGGTAAGGAACCAAATCTGCCCAAAATAGCTCAGAAGAGGACCCCAAACCTCAGCTGAGCCCCTAGCTTGGCCACACCATCCTTGTAGCCTGCTGAAACCCGGAGCAGACAGCCAGGAACCTGAGCTCAGACTGCTGACCCATGACCACATGGAGATCATACCTTTGTGTATGCCAAATCTGTAATTTGTTAATGCTACAATGGAAACATATACAAGGACCAGGGTCTGAGGCCCTCAGCTCCAAGAGGCAGGAAAGAAAGGGGGAAGAAAGGGGGAGAGTACTCCAAGGACAGGCTGAGCTACCCCTGCAGGGGAGACTGCGAAGTCACCACACCAGGGTAAAGGAAAAGAGGGAAGTGGGCTTTATCTTATTATGTGGGAATATTATATATAGTATGTTCACATATTGATGAGACTGACACAGTATTGAGATGGGAAAGTAAAAGGAAGGGGAAAAGAAGGAGCTGGGGATGTAGAGTGAAGAGGAGGAAGAGGGGAAGGGTGAGGGGGGAGAAGGGCAGGAAGGGGGAGGGAAGGGAGAATTTATGATTATCTGTAGGGGAATCTTAGGTGATATAAATATTTATATATACACTATGTATGTATATAGTGTATGTATATATACATATATGTGTATTATTATGTGTTAGTAATTTACTTAAAGTTTCCATTTCAACAGAAAGAAACTTCCCTGAAAACTGCGGAATCACTACATTTCTTAAATTTCAGAATAGAAAATCTATTCCATTATCTATCTCTCCTTTTTTTCTTTTTAAATCTTGAAGTTATAGTACTGAAAACATTTTTCCTTTTTATTTATGTCAGGAATCCCAACGAAGCCAGTCATCGTGGTTACCGGATCAGTGACAGCACATGCAGGTGAGTAATGAATTGATTAGATGAGGAGCGACAAACCCAAGACAATATGTTTCCAGGAGGGCTCAGCTGCTTACAAGATAAATACTCTGGTGCCATTCCATGCGATGATTAACTGCTCTGGCCAGGCTGTGTCCAGCCGCACGCCTTCCTGATCCACGCAGATAGCGCTCAGATTCCTTGATACCACACACACAATCTCCTTGGCCTGGCGTGGCCTCTCCCTTTCCGCTTTAGACTGTTAGAGAGTTTACACAGAACTGACTCTAGCTAGACCTGCCAGCATCTGCATCAGTCACAGGAACTGTTTTTTCGGCAGAAAGATCAGAAATACTTTTCTTAAGCACCGGGATTAAAAAGTTGAAAAAGAAAAAGAAAAAGGAAGGGAGGGAGGGGAGGAGGGGGCACTCCATCTCTTCCTCCATATTGTCAGCTCTCTACCTTTGGGGTCCCTGTGAGAGACCCACATGGGTGCTGCTCTCCTGGTTCAGCCCCCTATGGCAGCATTTTGATTAGAAATGTGCACTTCATTAAATTAAATATGAGAATCCAATCTTTTGCCCAAGCCAAAAGTAGGAAATAGCAAGAATGAGGACAGCTAATTGAGAAATGAACCAGCACCACATTTCCCGGAAATCTTTGTGAATAAAAGGCTGGGCCAGAACTGACAGGAACCAGCTGGGAAGACACTCCAACCATGCCCAGCAGTTCAAGGCAGAAATGGGGATGGTGGAGGCTGTTCTCCCTTTGCCATGATGTTGGGGCCGGGGAGGGGACCAGTTTGTGGGGGCCACCATCTATAGTGAATGACCTGGCTGAGCGCGGAGGTGTTGCTGGACATGGAAACAGCACTGACAAGGTCGAGCTCACCTACCCCCACAGCCTGGGCCAGGGTGGTCCAGAGGGGACCGTACAATTTCATTTTCTTAAAGGGATATTGTAGTATAAGTGGACAGAGGGGAACAGAGTGGAGTGGTTTAGGTTTCATGTGGTGATGTTTCTCCATCTAGAGCTCACAGAAGAGCGACAGGAAAGGAAAGGAAAGTGAACTCAACTCTCAAAATTGAGACTTCGTCCCAACCAAAACATCCAATAATTCATAAGTATGCATGGTGCTCTCCAAACAGCCTGTTGGCCAAATACTTTTATGGTGCCTAATAGGAGCCCGGCACTGATAGTCAGTGAGGAAGATACAGAAAAATAGCCACGGCTCCTGCATTACGAAGCCTATCTGCAGGTTAGATAAAACTTTAAGATGTTTTGATGTGTTTAATTTAAGTAAAGATCTCTGTGCAAAATGGAGCAGGCTTATGTCCCAAGAAGATATCCGTGGAGAAAGAAACTTACAAAAAAGTGGGAGAAGCTGAAAAGTTTTATGTGGGTCAAGACAGACAGGAACACAGAATGGAGGCCACTTCCATGGCAACAAGGGGTTTTTATACACTGGGGGTGGGGAGGTGACTTGACTGCCGGTGACATTTTCTTAGGAGAAGCAGTAAGACACAGGCTGGTCAGTGAAGGCACTGTAACCATCTGGGTACTGGTTTTTACACACAGACTTCTGGGTCCATCACAAAGCCTGTGATTCTGCACGTCTGGCTGGTACCTGGAAGTCTGTGCTTCAACAAACACTTTTCTGATTTGTATGAGCCAAAGCTCACACTTTGAAAAATACCAATCTAGAAAAACTAAAAGGAAATGGCACCAAATATTCATTATAGCTCTAGAAGAAATAACTCAAATAAACCTTGAAAGGGTGCAAACGATACATTAGACAACACAGCAATGTTAAACTTCTTTAAATTTTCAGTGCCAAAGATACTTTGCGCAAATGTCTACTAGTAATAGGCCACATAAACGAATGAATAAAAAAAAAGATACCCTGTTAGATAAACTGGCAATTCCAAAAAGAGGGACTATAATCTATATATAATATAGATTACTTGCTAAATAAACAAATGTAAACTGGGGATAGGTAGTTTTATTCAAAGGTAATGATAGGCTCTGGGTTTTTTCAATTTGCTGTTTGCATTTAAATCTGTAAATCTGTTATAATTATTTCAAAAGTAATTTGGAGATTATATATATAAAATATATAATATATACAAGATATATATATAATCAATGCAGAAGCTGCACAAATACCCACACTCTTTGACAAAGAACATGCTTTCTTGTAATCTAGCTTAAGGAAACAATATTGAATATGGCCGGGCGTGGTGGCGCGCGCCTGTAGTCCCAGCTACTCTGGAGGCTGAGGCTGGAGGATCGCTTGAGCCCAGGAGTTCTGGGCTGTAGTGCGCTATGCCGATCGGGTGTCCGCACTAAGTTCGGCATCAATATGGTGACCTCCCGGGAGCGGGGGACCACCAGGTTGCCTAAGGAGGGGTGAACCGGCCCAGGTCGGAAACGGAGCAGGACAATATTGAACATGGTAAAAAATGTGTATGTAAAAAGGTTATCAGTTACTAGAAGTGAGCCATATGATACAAATGAGCTCATCTAACCTGTCCAGCAATCCTGGGAAGTTAGTATCTAATTATTCCATACTCCAAATGGAGCATCTGCAGCACAGAGAGTTATGTAACTTGTTCAAGGATTCAAACAAGGAAGAGGTAAAGACAGGCTCAGGACATTCTGCTTCCAGAATGTTCTGCACACATAAATCCTATATCATAGTTAACACCAAATGTGAAAATGGCTAACACAGCAGCATCTATCTCATTGAAAAATGCAAGAAATAAGGAAAATAGAAATTGTAATAGGACAGCAGAAATGCATCTGGTGAGAGAGGGTTATTTCTCCTGTCCCCAAACTTTCTGCAAGATTTAACTGTATAACATAAAATTTGATCCCCCTCACCCCCCGCCAGATAAAGAAAGAAGTCTTCAGAAGAAAGTAGGCAGTTAGGATATTGTTTTCATAGGTTAATATCAACAATCACAAAAATGTGGGACAAGTAACAGCCATTAAGGATTTTCTTCAGATAGCCAGTCAAGCTTTCAAATAGGTAATGGTTTTAGCTCCTGCCTCAAAATGTGCCTGCAGATAAGCCAGGAAGTATTTTTGCATGTCTGTGATACATGGAGAGGTGATATGCATTTTTTTCTAAGACTGCAAAGCACTTGCTAAAAGCACATGTATTCTCTGAGAATTAATTGGGGGACATTAGCCAAACAATTTTAACAAATGTGAAATGCAACAGAAAATGTAAGAAAATCAGGACACTGGCAACAAGTAAAACTGCATATACTACAACAGCAGGTGAGTATTTTTTAACAAAGTAAATGAGAGTATCTACAATTGTATTTAAATGGCAAATATGGAAATTGAGACAGAGAACATGTAATGAAAGGATAAAGTTGCACGATGTGGTAGAACGATCAGTAATGTAATCTGGCTAAATGTTTTTGTCCATGTCAATTCCTAAGATAGAATTATACAGATAAAAAGTTTACACAGATTACAGATTCATGTTTATTTTTATATGCTGCCATTATTTGTAGTTGCCTTTGCCAAATTGAATGTAACTACAATGGGGCAAGGAATGGAGACTTCCAGCAGCCATGTCTGCTCGACACTATAATACCTAAGATTAGATAGTGAAGCCCAACTAAAACTCTGCCCCACAAAGCTATTTTTGTCTCTGTGTCCCTCTAAGGATGCTTTAACAAGGCTGCTGAAAGCAAGCACTATTAGGAGATTTGAAAGTTTCTGCTGTATTAAGCCTGCTAGACCTGATGATATCATTATACAATTAACTAAACCAATTAACAGAACTACAAAATCTGAGAGACGAGTTCTAGGAAATCCAAGGATATTTTTTTGACTGTGAACATCTAAGGTCTGCCTATGGACACTGGGGAGAAGTTCCTCTTCTGCACAAGAAAATAAATGGCATTAGAGGAAAGATCAGGGTAAACAACCCTATGCTAGAAAAAAGTGTGGGTGGCCTCTTGCTCTGGGCTGGCCTAATTGGCATCACCTAGCTGTGCCTCACAGGGAGTTGACTCCCAGTATGTGGTGGGGACAGCTGGGTGGTGTCGAGGTCATGGAGAATTCCATGAGAAGGAAGTGATACTCAAACTTCAGCTTTGTTTCTCTTTGAGGCCCTGGGCTGGTACTTTTGTAAAATTAGGGGGTAGCAGCCACCTAAAGATGTGCACACCTGGATTATTTCTCCTGGAAGGAAACCTGGAGGTGACAAGATCTTCACTAGAGTAATAAATGCAAATTATCTCTTGCCAGCCTAAGAGAAGAGTGTACATATATTGAGAGTTCCCATTAATTTTTCAGTAATACTCTGTTAATGTTTATACTCAATACTCTATAAATCAAAAAACGGGGGAGGATTTTTAATTTGAAATAAAGACAAAAAATTTTAATTCAAAGTAAACATATTATCAGGCACACATCCCTTATTTCTCAGAGGATTTAAAGTCTTCAAAGGAATGAAAAGACTTTTAAACATATTTTCTTAGCATCTTCCCATTTAACTTCTAACGAAGGACCAAATGAAGAGATTGAATTATGTTACATATGTGTAGATGAATAAAAGTCTGTATATGAATATATAAATATATAGACACATATAAATATATACATACATAATGTGTGTGCACAATCATAAACATGCACTTTATAGTGTACATATAAATATCTACACATATACATGCACATATAAAAACCCACATACATATACATCCATGTGTATATACATATACCTATACTATATAAACACAAAACCTATATAACTGAAAGAAAAAAGTGGTAAAATTATACTGATGATGGTGATGGCAGTGTCATGCGTATATCTAGTTATCAAGGTAATCACACCATCTCAATATTAACTTAAAACATTCCAATTTTGTTGATAAAAAAGTACACACTCTTCAATTCTTTACTGGCCATTTCTCCAAAACTCAGCTCTTCTTTTGCATTTTTCTTTCTTTTATCTCAGACCTGTAATGCTTTGGGTCTTACTTTTGCTGATCCTACAACATCCAGTGCGCTACAGCCTCACATTTAAGATTTTAATAGAAAACATACTTGTAAGGGACTAGATGTTTTATTTAAGAGAAAACTTACTTCATGATACACAGATCTTACTGTCCTAAGAAATACTCATGTTCTTGGATACCAAAGAAAATAGTCTTAACATTACACCATCTGCCATAGAGTGAAAAGCAAAAAAAATAAAATAAAGTTACCTTTTTATGCAAGGCATGAAATTCGCTGTACCTTTTTTCAACAAAGTGTTTTCTTCCATTCATTAGAACTTCTATCTTAAACACCTAAGGAAAAAAATTAAAAAGATTAATTCTACCGGTTCAAAACCCTCAATTGTCTGAGGTGGGAAGTTTGTGACCATGATATATTTCATCCCTTTAATTACAGTAGCTGATCCCCCCAAACCCAGAAGACTCAGGAGACCCTGGCCCAACAGCACTGATTAATGAGCGCTCCGGCCAAATGCTCGCTAACAAACTGCAGTCGGAAACGTGTCTAAAAACCATGGAAAGTTAAATGTGTTAAAATGCTGCTTAACTTTTTAATCAGAGAACACTCTTTTCTTAAAATGTTTCACCAAGTGAATATAATGATATTGAAATAAAAAATGTGATGCGACAGTGACCAGTAAAACCCCAAGTGGGGTTTTTCACGTGGGCTTTTCAAGGAGGGCAGAGATGTGTCACCTACGACACCCCCATGCAAACACTTGTGCATTTTGGGTTAATTTCTTCCTAACCTGCATATTCATCTCTAGTCTCAGCTGGGCTTATCCTGTTGTTTGCAAAACAGCGAATATGTAGTAAAGATTCATTTTCCCTGCATGATGCAAGTGACAGCTTGTGTTCCCACCTCCAGAAGGTTGAAAGGCCAGAGGAAAGGCACTCTGGGCACACTAATTAGTAGGCACCAACATGACATTTTCTTGATTCTTAGGTCAGTGGGTCAAGACTGGAATAGGGGCTGAGAAATACTGTGAAATGCTCATGAAAATACAGTGTTACAAGGAGAGTAGGGGGAGGAAGGAGCCGAGGATGTGTGGCAGGGCTGAACAGAAGGTGTTGGTGATTTCCAGGAGTTCGTGTCTGAGACCTGTTTGGCAGAGTGGGTTTGTCAACACCGGCCTGAAGCAATAGTGTCCAACTGTGTGTTATACCCAAGTTCCTGTTTCAATTACTCATCTGAGAAAACAATCACTAAACTAAAATCAAGCTCAAATGACATCAGAGTGTGAAAAGCATGCTTGCTTTAGCCTTAAAAAGAATGTGACATACGAGAACTTGACATACGAGATACTAGGTCAGCCCTTCAATATGAACAAACAGATCTTATAGCTCTATATTTTTGCTTATTTTTAATTGAGGTGCATTGGCTGATGGCACTGTATATGATTTAGAGGTGCAGGATCTCCCCCTTCAGGTGCATGCTATCACACCACACCCACCACTGAGATGCTCAGTCTTCTACTCTAGTACATTGTGCCTCCTCCCCCTTCCTTCTTCACCGTCCCCTTTCCCTATGGTGGCCTCAATTCTATAGTCATACAAAATACAACTTTTTTTGAGAAACCAGATATTATGCTGTTAAACATAAGATGTGTAAATCTAATGTAAAATGTTCTGGAAACAATCCCCTCCCCGGGCTAGCAGACAAGTGAGTGGAGCCATCTGCCTGAACTTGAAGTGTGTGAAGCAGCTCCACAAAATCTGCTGCTGGTGGGTGAAGTCAGCCTTCTCCACCCCCACTAAAGACCAAGGAGTTGGACAAAGGAGATTCCACTTCAGGTGACAGTCTTAACATCTCATGGTGCCGTCTCAGAAAGGAAAGGATTAAACTACAGTATTTGCCCTCCTCCCTGCAGAAATGGCATCAACATATCTTCAGGTCAGAACAATGTGGGATTGGGACCAGAAGCCTCTCATCAAGAATAATAATGATGGGAACTCCTGGTGGTGCAGCAAGTTGAGCATCACACTGAAGCATCTGTGGCACAGGCTGAGTTTGATCCCCGGCCAGTGGAGGTGAACCACATGGCGCAGCAGATCTCTCCTACCTTGCCCACTGCTCCTCTCAGCAGTGTACTTCTGTCAGTCTGCCTGCTCTGTTCCCCACCCTGCCTCCAGTGAATCCTCTCACCTCCCACGCCTCTGGCCTGTACCCTAGTTCTTGTGTGTATAAACAAATAAATCTTACAGAAAATAATAATTACATTTTCATTGTCAATGATGTACTGTTCTTACCTATGTAAACAAAACCCAAACTTGGGATTGTTGAGACAGCCCTCAGAGTAAAACCTCAGACTGCTCCCAGGTTCAAACTCTTGCTTTGATTATCTAACAAACTCTATCATGAGGCTCTTACTCCAGTTAGCAATGTGTGTGTGTTCAAATGAGAAACAAAATTCTTCTGTTATATAACTTGGTTTAAGAAAACTGCTTAATGAAATAACTGGTAAATTTTTTACCAATGTAATTAATGTTTTATACTAATGCTTGATTTTTCCAGAATTTTCCCTAAAAAATACTTTTCTCTGGTGAATTAGTAAAATATTTTCTTCTAAAAACATATGCATATGCTTCAAATTCTCAGATAAACATGCATTTTTTTAGGAAAGAATATCCTGTATACTAATTCACTAAAGAAACTTATTCTTCTTCAAAGACTCTGCCAGAAATAGAATGAGAAAAACACCCTGAGAAACACAAACAAAAGAAACAGTTTCAACTTGGGGGCTTTGTTAATAGGATACAGAGCCCCCATTTTAGTGTTAGGTCCCAGATGTAAATCAGCACAATGTGGGAGCAATGAAAGTAGTTTCCATCTGCTGAGCTGGATGAAATAAATGAAGTTACCGCCACGTTAGGAGCATGTTTGCTGCAGCATCCATAGGGGGAGAAAGTTGAAAACTCAAGTAGGTCAGCCTCACTGTGGCTCCTCCTGAGGACTAGGACACATTACACAGTGGCTGCCTCCGGAACATCACCATTTCTATGGATCAGATGGTTCCATAACCAAGTTCCACAGTTGTTCTTCGCTAGAATTAAATTCACAGAAGGGAGGCTAGAGGAAAACACACACATACACACAATGTGTGTGTGATAAATTTTAATGGAAATATTTTTATTTGTTGCCATTTGTAAATGCACTTCATACCTAACAGTGTCAAGACTTTTTTTTTTTTTTTCCAAATTATGGGAAAACATCTTGGGAAGGAAGTTGGTGAATCAGAATTTCCACGACACTGTGAAGCAAGAAACGGAGTCAATTTAATAAATCTTATTTTCCTTAATTTCATACCAGACTTTTTTCATCTTTTGAGTTTCTCAAAAATGTTGTCCCGCTGCCTGGAAAACCCTTTACTTGTTTTGCTTCCTCGCAAACTCCAAATAGTCATTATCTGCCTCAAAGGTGGGGGCAGCAACGATGGTGTTTGGAATGTGTGCAGCTAGGCATCTGACACGCATTCATTTCTGTATTTAACAGATACTTACTGAGGGCCTGTAATGTGTCCAGAAGTTGTTCTAGGCCCTCGGGATTCAGCTACACACACAACAGACAAGAACATATCCTATCTAGTGAGGGAGGGCGACTATAAACATATGACCAAATATGGTGTGGTGAAGAAATAAATGCTATGAAGAACAATAAACTGGGGGAAGAGGCAGTGCTGGACCAGGTGCTGATCCAGACGCTGTGGTCAGAGAAGGCCTCCCGGAGGAGAGAGGCAGCAGGGACGGAGGGATGGCAGGAAGGGGCGTAACAAGAGCTGAATGGGCTGCCCCTGAGATTTGAGTCTGGAAGATGGTAGAACAGGAATATTTGTTTTCATTCCTATTTAAAAAAAAAAAAAACAAACCTTTTTAAAGTTAAAGACTAGAGTAGGGTGATTTCTACTTTGGGCCAAGATGGAATATCAGGGAATCAATTTACTGGCCCACTCACAACAACTAAACCCCCCGCCCCCAAAATAAAATTTTGGGGAAATGACTCAAGGCATTGGAAGGAATAAATGAAGGGCAGAGAGAGACAGGAAACCAACAAGGCAGCCCTCCCACCATTCTGAGGCTGGGCTCTAGGGTCCCTGAGTCAGGGAGAGGGAGATGGTGCTCTGAGGCCTCAACCCGGGTATTGGAGAGGAGTGAACTATCTTCAGAGATAACCTCCAAGACCTTCCAGAGCTTTCCCTCCAGCATTCAGCTGAACCCTCTTCAGCACAAGGGTGGAGATTAGAGAGAAATATGCTCAGAGATCACAGGCAACTCGGAACACAGCATCTGCTCCGGAAAGCCCAGGGCAGAAAACCTCATCATAAGAACACATTAGAGGACTCAGAAGGATCTTGCCTCAGTAGTGGGGTGAATTTCAGCCCAGTTTAGTGATGTTTAATATAGGTCCACACCCATCAACCACCCTTTCTAGTAGCCTCAATTCTGAAGTCAGAGTTCAAGGGTTTGTTTGTATTTGTTCTGTTTCTGTTTTGTTCTGTTTCTTTATATTCCACATGTGAATGAAACTATCTGATATTTGTATTCTCCTCTTGACTTATTTCACTTAGCATAATCTCCAGTTCCACCATGATGTAGCAAATGGCAAGATTTCACTTTTTTTAAGTAGCTGAGTATTATGTTGTGTATATATACCACATCTTCTTAACCCACACATATGTTGGGTGCTTAGGTTGTTTCCATGAAGTTATAACAATTGAACTTCACAATATAAATTGTGCACAGAGGGCCTCCCTGATGACACAAGGCGTTAAGCACTACACTGTGAAGCATCCGCAGCCACTGCTGCACAAGTTCGATCCCTGGCCAGGAGTTGACACACATGGCACAGCAGACCTCTAGTGCTTCGCCCACTGCTCCCCTCAGCAGTGTATTTCAGTCAATCTGCCTGTTCTTTTCCCCACAATGCCTCTGATGAATTCTCTCACCCCCCCCACACCTCTGACCTGTACCCCAGTTCTTGTATGCATCAATAAAAAAAATCTTAAAAAAAAATAAATTGTGCATAAAGGAGTACTATACCCCTCTGAGTAAGTGCTTTTGCATCTTTTGCTTAGACACCTAGTCGTGCAAGTGCTGGGCCATATGGCAAGTCTATTTTTAATATTGTAAGGAACTTTCACATAGGGAATAGATTTCATTCTACATTCCCCCACCAACAGTATATGAAGATTCTTTTTGTTCTACACCCTCACGACACTAATTGTATCCAGTCTTTTGGATAAGGATCATTCTCATAGGAAGTATAAGATACGTACCACATTCTTTGAGACCTATATGTTACTCCTAGAAGGACTACTATTAATTTATAGTTTGTGTCACTTACATATACACTTATTAATTATATATTTGCATATATCTATACCGTGTTCCTGTATACATATGTATTACTACATATGTACTACATATTACATACATATGCACTAACATGTATGATATGCATAGACACATAGAATAATAAAAAACATGTTGCCCAATTTCCCCTCCAACTGCACTGCCACTGCCACCAATCACATATAGAACATGGTCCCTCTTGACTAACAATGCCCAATAGTCACTCTGGTCAATCTGATGAGAGAAATGAGAACTAGCTGGACATATACTAACCAGTGCACATAGTGGCTTCAGTTTCCTTTTAAACCACCTCACATAAAATCGTATGGAGGCCCAACCTGCCTATCTAGCCCTACTGGACATATCCTTGCCCTCAGAGAGTTCAGAAATTCCTCAGTATAAAGCAAGGAAAGCTTCAGATAAACATATCAATGATTCCATTAGGTTTGTCTAAAAAACAAATTACATTTATCATGTGAATGAATTATAGCCAATGAGGATCACTATTGAGTCCCTAGAAGTCAACAGAAAAGGAAAATAAGTGCTACTTTAAAGGGAAGATTTCAGGTCTTAAGTATGGTTATCATTATCTTTCAGTGCCGGGTTTTTTTTTCCCCTTTGCAGTAACATCTCTGAAATCACATAGGAATTCAAAGATAAAATAATTCAAAACATGGGTTTACGGGCCCTCCCTGGTGGCGCAGTGGGTTAAGCAACGCACTATGAAGCAAACCACAGCCACTGCAGCACGAATTCGATCCCTGCTGCTGGCCAGGGAGGGGACCCACATGGCGCAAAGACCTCTCCTGCTGTGCCCGCTGCTCCCCTCAGCAGTGTATTTCGACTGATCTGCCTGTGCTGTTCCCCACTCTGTCTGGTGGATTCTCTCACCCCCCGCACCTCTGGCCTGTACCCCAGTGCTTGTATGCATAAAATAAATAAATTTAAAAACGAAACAAACAAAAAAAAAAAAACATGGGTTTACACCCAAATCTTCAGGAACAAATCTAAAATAAAATCAACTCTGCTGAAAGAAGGAATTAACCCATATTCTAGGTTGAATGGTGTCTCTGGTGTAAAACTCATACTTTATAAGGTTATTCACTTCCAATCAATGCAAATAAAGTTTTTCCAATAATAAGCTACAAGCTATGGCACAACATATGAAGTGCCATACTCATGCAGAGGCGAGTTCCTTATGTAAAGGAAGTTTTAAGTCCAGGTTTTCATGTAGTTTAGGTCACCAAATTGTTAAGCTGAGAATGTGAGCTCAACTCTCAGCTCAGAATACGACTTTCATACAGATAGACAATCTCTCTCTCATTCTCTCTCATTTAACTGCAACAAGACACACCATATATTAACCCTGGGCTTCAAGGCAAAACATTCTCCTTGAATGGGAGTAAGCAATAAAAATTTAGCATAATACAAAGGTGGTTATTCCATCATAAAGTTAAATCTCTGAAAGAGTTATTTACTGTGTGTTTGTTGGAGACTAGGCTCTCAACAGGTATTAATTTACATCACACAGAGAATTTTTTTTTCATGAAGGACAGATGGTGAGAGACCCTCTAATTGTAAATTACTAGGAACTATTATTACTTGTAAAATTTACAGTTTAATAAAAGTAATATAAAATTTAATTTTTTCCTATAATGAGATTTAAATATTATTTCCCCTATTCTAAAATACCACATTGATAAAATAAGACATTTAGTTATACCAGTCTGGTTGTAGAGAAATGTTTAACAACTTTTTTTACCCATATTTTTGAAATTTTAGAAGGTTTTAAAAGTTTTTAAGAAAATAATTTATTGCTTTAAATAAAACCTGTATAAGGGAATAAAACAAGTTTCTAAATAATTGCTACTATAGAACAGAATAGCTAAGAGTTAAGCAAGACTGAATTTTTGTGTATACATGTGTATGTGATTTAAATATGATTCTTCTTTACAAAGAAAATCCAGGATACCAAAGACTACCAAAAGAAGAATGAGAGTGTGCGTGAAAGTGTGCATGTGTGTAGGGTGGAGGGGGCAATTCCTGATGAAAAAACAAACAAAAATGAAAACAAAGTTAGAGCAGAAACAAAATTCTAAGACAAAAGAAATTCAAGCTTTTTAGCTAAAAATATAAAAAGGGTTTACCATTGATCTATTCTGGGTTTTTTCCAATTACAATAATGAAATAACACTGATAAAATACAAATAGAAAAAGTAGGAACAAAAGATCAGGATCACCCCAACCTTTTTCTCTGCCAGACTAGATGCCTCCTCCTGAAAAAAGTGGAGAAAGTATGCAGAATATTATGAGCACATGAGAACACTATGTTATAATCCTCCAAAAGATTATTCACCTGTAATGACAACATAAAGGTAATCTTAGTTGTGGGAAAACTCATTTAACAAATAATCTGCACATCATATTTTAAAAAATACTGACAATGTAGGACCTCCAACGGAAAAATGTATCAAAATGAAAAACTCAGAAACACAGCACTACAGAAGGCCAGGGAAACACCCCCATGATACGGGGGAGACAACTTGATAAAGTGCCTACCAGCTAGAAGGATGCTAAGGGTGACATTCAAGGGCACCTGGTGCCCATTTTCTCACTGCTGCTCTGTGCTCTTCTCTACAAAATAAGTTTTTGTGGTTGAAGTCACCTGGTACACAGAAGAAACAAAAGAACCCACAGAAATAATAGAAAACATGATTTGAAATTTCAGTTTCACAATCTTTCAAAGTTTGATATTGAATGATCTGTGACCTAGAATTCCACATCCAGCTAAATTTTACACACAATCCCTCCAGCTCCAAGTAATACAAAGAGGGTGCCAGATGCTTTCTGGCCCTATGGAGGATCTGGTTGAGCATGGCTGTGGGAGAACACTTGGGCCAGGAAGAGCAAATCTGCAAGGCCTGGGAGTAATTCTCCAAGAGTGGAAAGCTTTATCTGTTATGGACATGTTCTGGAAATTTGTTCAGCAAGATTAAAAAAAAAAAAAGAATTCAAACCAGAAGCCAAGAAACTATGGACCTAGCTTAGAAAAAAATGGGGGTAAATACTTGGAAGGCAGCTTTGCAGCCTGAAATTTCAACTAGAATAAAAAGTCACAGGCCTCCAAGAAGAATGTTGTTGAGAAGAAAATAAGTATTAATAATTAAGGTTTTAAAGATAGAAAGGATTTGTCTTTGTCAAAAAAAAAAAAAAAAAAGCTTAGGAATTCCAAGAAAACCAGTCAAATAAAACTGTATAGAATTTAAACGTCCAACTATAAAGAGAAACAAATACAATATTTTGGTGCAGTTTTGAAAACAAGAAGTGTGTTCACTTAAAATAATACAGGATACATTCTCCACTAAGCAGTATAGATTTAGTAACCCACAAGCCTAAGTTTCTTTCCCTACTGTTTCAAATACTTGATTAGACAGCAAAAATATAAAGATATAGGTACACATGATATAATTATAACAATGGCAATGTTAATTACTATGCTCACTTTTTAGAATCAATCTATCATCATAGAAGACAATTAAAAAACCCCAGATTGTAAACATTTTAAATTGGGCCAGGGTAAAAAATCATGGCATAACTAGCAGAAAATAGGACATGAATCAGAGAAGAGCTGGGTGAAAAGACATATCTGGGATGTAAATTTCTTTTTCATCTTGCATAATTGGTAGTCAAAGTTAGTGCATGAAGAAAGTGGTTAAAGGTACAAAGATATAGTGTCATTTTTCTTAGTGATAAATTAAAATCTTAGTAAAAAATCAGTGGGAAGGGAGAAAAATAGAAGGGTGGGATGAATTAAATCATATTTCGAATTGGAGGTACAATAGTGATTTTCTAATATCAAGAAATTAAGCACTAGAGATACAGATATACTACTTAGGTTCATGGCACTGAACCACTAATTCTGATCCCCGAAGGTATTAAACACAACTTATTTTTCCTTTATGTGTTTAAGTAGTATTGGAATTTCTCCCCTGTACAAGTATTACTTTTAGGCATTCTGTTAAGCACTTAATCCTTTACCAGATGTTGCAGTTTTAAATCTCTCTGTAGTTATAAAGATTTTCTTGAGTATTTCTCACATACACACATATGTATATGTGTATATATTTCTCTCTATGCATTTATACATAAACAGGAGTTTTAATATTTTATAGGTATTTATATTTTATACGATTTCTGTTTAAGTCCTAGTACTGGCTAATTTTAGTTGTAGTTCTTTGACTATTTGATTGCAAAATGTCTTCATTTTTTCTCTTCCTCTTCAGCTGTATCTAAATGACACAAAACCAATCAATCAATCCAGGGTGAGAGAAAAAAATGCACTGAAGTACATGAGGTCATAATGGTTGATGTGCTAACATGGTTTTTTTCATTAGTTACATCATATAACTTTGAGCTAGACTTCCTATAAAATGTGAATACTGTTGATTCTCTGCTTACCAGCTTCAAAGTTTTGCTGATCCACTTTTCAAGGACAGAGAGCTGGGGTAGAGAGAGAAGCTCTGTGCCCATAATTATGAAGTCTGCAGACCATCAACTATGCTTCTGAGCACCCTCCTCATGGACTGACACCTACTCCTGTTGAGGGAGTACCACAGGTAGGTGTTGCAGGGCAACCACCCATGGTTTAAAACATCCACTGACAAGAAGAACATTCTGTAAGCTGACATAATTCTTTCAAAACTTAGAATCTTAATGCTTCTCAAGAAAAAAAATATCAAATAGTTTACACTCCCAAGGAAAGTTTCATTTAAAGACTGTTGCACTGTAAAAATTAGGAAGCAATTCCTTTATCCAAATATTTATTGAGCACCTACCATGTGCTAAGCTCAGTTCAAGGTATCTACAGTCTATCTGTAGAGTAAAATGACACAGCGCTGCCCTCATGAATCTTACATCCTAGCAGGTGAGGCACACAATAACAGAGATAAAAGTAATAAGTAAATTATACACTGTAATTTAAAAAGTTGGAGGGTGAGGAGCAGAATTTAGCCAGGTCAAAGAAGTTGGGCATGCTGGTGGGAAGCTGCAGTTTTAAAACAGAATAGTCAGAGTGGGCAGGTCTCTGCCAATAGCCCAATATGAAGGCATATCACAGAGCTTTTTGTTTGTTTGTTTTAAAGATTTTATTTAATTATGCATACAAGAGCTGGGGTGCAGGCCAGAGGTGCAAGGGGTGAGAGGATTCACCAGAGACAGAGCAGGGAGCAAAACAGGCAGATGGACCGACATACACTGCTGAGGGGAGCAGCGGGGGAGGCAGTGGTCTGCTACGGCAGGTGAGTCACTCCCTGACCCGGGATCGAATTCCCACTGAGGTGCTACAGAAGCCCCACAGCGCAGTGCTCAATTCCTTGTGCCACAAGGAAGGCCCATATCACAGAGCTTTTAATAAGAGCTTTTTGTTTACTGTTTATCTTAAAGTTAACCACATTTTTAAAAAATAAATGCACTGTACAGTGCATTCAAACTAAATTTAATGAAATATTTTCAAGTAAATGTCTTTATTCAAACAAGTATCACTCTTTCCATATCAGTGTAACACACCAGGGCCACAGACTCTCAGAAGTTTGGAGTCTAACGAGGCCTCAGCATGAATCACTGTCATTCTTCATGTAGAATCAGCATTTCTAAACCCACATATAAGGAGCCACTAAAGAGGAAAAAGAAGAAAAGGCCATTCCAAGAGCTTCTTGTATTGATTTCTTTTACCCCAAACAAAGAGATTCTCCTGGTTGCATGATATATCATAATCACTTAATTTGTCCGACTGCTTTACACAAAGAACAATGGATTCAAGAAAAGGTGTTGACTTGCAAAAATATAATCATTTTGCAAGTTTCCTGTGGTTTATATGGGTCCTTTTCCATTAGGAATATGACATTTGTGGTCTTTATAGAGAGACGGCAAAGGCAAAACTTACTCATGCCATTCCTGGAAGCCTATGCTAATCTAAAGCAGCAGCAGCAGTACACTGTGCGGTGGGCAGGACGGAGATTCACCTCCTCACCTGGGCAAGGATGTCCCTTGCTTTCTTCACATCGTGTTTCTGAGGGAAAGGGCCAGTACTGCTGGCCGGCACTTCCTCATAGGGCTCTCTTTCTCTCTGTAATTTCAGGGAAACGTCTTATTTTAAAGATTTATTTATTTATGCATACAAGAGCTGGGGTACAGTTCAGAGACAGAGGGTGAGAGGATCCACCAGAAGCAGAGTGGGGAACAGAACAGGCAGACTGACTGAAACACGCTGCTGAGGGAAGCAGCGGGAGAGGCAGGAGAGGTCTGCTGTGCCATGTGGGTCCCCTCCCTGGTGGCTGCAGAAGCCCCACAGTGCAGACATTCAACTCTTTGTGCCACCAGAGAGGACCCAGGGAAACTTTCTGAGAAGCTGTTTCCGGTACAAAAATAAAATCACTCACAAGATAGTGAACTAGTTAGTTCTTCCCTTCTCCAACCATTTCTTCCTTCAGTGTCCAAGCCCTATTTCTTCTCATAGCTTTGCCAAGGTCAATCTTTTACAAACTAAAATCTATACTATTTGTCCAAACAGACACATGAAAACATTTCCAAAGAGGATACTTGGCCCTCAGAGATAAATGATACAGCCAATTCATAGTTGACAGTGGAAAAAAGAGTTACAGGAGTTTTATTCATGTAGTTTTTCATGGGCTATATCAAAAAAGTAAATTCAGCAGAAAAGATATATAGAAGACCAGAAGTAGTACAACCAATGTACAAGGACGATTATTTCTCAACTAAATATATGGACAGATCATATGCTGGAATCAATTATCTGTTCAACACAGTGGCACCAAGTTGAAGCTGCAATATGACTCTTTATAATTTACATAATTATAAAAAATGAACAACTTAATACTCAGTAAAGAGTAGCTAATGAAAGATTAGTGCATTTATACCATGTCCCAGGAGGCTTAACATGAAATAGGAGGAGTTTTAATAATGCTAAACTTTTTTACAAAGAACAAGCTATCAAAAGAGAATACTCTTGTGTGTAAGTGATTAGATTATACTGTATGTAAGTACAAAACAGCTGAGAGAAAAAAAAACCACTAAAATGTTGGGTCAGGATCATGGATAATTTTTTGTATGTCTTTACACTCTTCAAGGTTCTGTTCTCCACTGCTTTACACTGAATTTGTGTGTCTTGTACTATGTTTTAAATTTTTTGAGTGGAAAATGTCTTATGATGATAAAAATAAACTGTAAATCAGAGAGCCTGGGTTACAGATCATTCTTTAACATGTTAATAGTCAATCAAATAGGATAATCTCGTCTTCAGCTCTATGCCTGCTTATCATATAGTAAGATGAAGGGGCTGTCCAGATGCTTTCTGATAGCTGACTTAGGTGTAACCACTGTGTCTTGCTGGTGTATTTGACTTAAGCACATGAAACCACACATGCTCAAAATCACCAGCTTCATGATCAGAATCTGTTCAGTTATAGAACTTCTCAGTCTCTCTCTCACCAAATGGTAAACTCGGTTGCCAAAGCAGGACAACCCCACCCTCTGGCTACTAACCTTACCCTATTCCTCACCTCCATGCAACATGTGGCTGTGAAATCAGCAAGCTTGGGGCCTCCTTGGTGGCACAGTGAGTTAAGCAATGCGCACTATGAGGCAAACTGCAACCATTGCAGCATGAGTTCGATCCCTGCTACCAGCCAGGGAGGGGACCCACATGGTGCAGCAGACCTCTCTTGTCTCGTCCGCTGCTGCCCTTAGCAGTATGTTTCAGTCAGTCTGCCCGCTCTGCTCCCCACTCTGTCTCTGGTGAATCCTCTCACCTCCCGCGCCTCTGGCCTGTACCCCAGCTCTTGTATGCATAAATAAATAAGTCTCTTAAAAAAAAAAAAGAAATCAGCAAGCTCTATTAAATGCAAACCACAGGTTACTCTGGGTCAGACAGTGGCCCTCAGACACCCCGGGCCACATGCTCTCTCATCCTAATAGTCACTTCTTTCCCAAAGTATCCACCCCCTCTCCTGTCCACCCAAAAGGGAATGCATTAGAACCTGTATGTAATGATTTACCTGGGCTCTATAGTTTCTAGCTGTTTCCTCTTGTCTCAAAGGGACACATACAACACCACACTGCAGAGGGGTGAGCAAACACTTGCACTGATTCTTGGAAAGGGATGGCCAAAGAGTCACTGTCCAAAGGAGTCAGCTAGTGTGTCCCTGATGATGGGATCCCACAAAAACAGGCCCTTCTATAGGCATTTTTCTAAAGTTATCATAACCTTGTATCTCTAGGGCAGATCATTTTCCTGGGTCTGACAAGGGTGCAGTATGAGCATGAGTCTGAGGCTGGATGGGCACGTAGGCCAGCTGGAGGCCTTCCCCTGGCAATAGTGCAAACGTACTGAGTCCCTTTGGCAGGTGAGGAAGGGGGTTTTGTTAACATCATTATACCTTAGTTTTAATTATTTTCCCAATATCTAAAAGCCCTGAGTTAATCTACTACTGTCATCCCTTTAATATGCTTTCTGGAATATAGTAAAACTCAAATGACTAGTTTTTCTGGCCATGAAATGAAAACACAGCACAAAACCACATCAGCAAGGCAAATGAAGGCGCCTCCCTGTGTTGCTGGTGAGGCTCCTTTCTGATTGCAAGCTCTGCCCCCAAATGAGCTCTGCACTTTTTTAAATTCTAAGATATTCCCACTTCATTAACACAATTCTTCATTTTCTACTACTTTGTTAGTGCCAAGGAGAAATTCCAGGCTTTAAAAGATTCAAATGACTTATATCTAAATCAGACCTGGACTCTCCCTTCTCAACATGCCGATTTACATGAAATCTCTTAGAGTTTCTCTGCCTCCATAAAATGCAGGTGCCACTGCCCATCAGCCCCAGGTTTGCCTCTTTGCACAAACAGTCCAAAACAGTTTTCCTGATCTGTTTCAACTTGAAATGTTGTCAATATATGGATTGTCTTGCTTTCTAATTCAGTGAAAAATCTAGTTTTCCATTAGTCTCTGCCTTTCTAATTTTCGATACAGCTTTACTAAATGTAATTATTAAAGGCAGATTCAAGAAAGCAATTACTGAGCTACTGGTTTGTATCTCTGAAGTCTTAATAAGCGACCCAAAGTTGTAACTGCACCATGAGTATAAAACAAAAATTTCTGCAGATTAGATGTATACACCCTTGTATTCATAGATGGGGGAGACAGAATTAACACAGCTTATAAAGTACCTCTCTTAAAGCGCAAGTTCATAACCCTCATTTAAACTATATTCAAAGGTAGTGCTGAAATGGTGTAAAGAGAGGGAAATGGCATTTCTGAAAGGCCATATTCTGCTCTTTCTGTAGGACTCTATGATTTTGATAAACCATTTAACTTGCCTGGATGACCTTTACCACTCTTGTCTGTAAATATGTGAGGATGTTAAACTAGATGCCACCAAGTACACTTTCAGCTCTAAAAGTACTTATTAAATTCCTAATCTCTACAAGGATTACTACTATCCACAGGACACAGTCTCTAAGAGTTAAAATTTAGTAAATAAAAAAAATCCATAATTTATAAATGTGCTATCCCAATAATGTAAATCAGGATAACTTCCCCATATGTCCTAAGTAATAGCTGTACATATAAATGGGGAAGACGACTTGTTGATGACCTAATTTAGCTTTCTATCTACAGGCAAACATCAAAGTCTGTGACTGGTGCCACTGTCCTCAAGCAGAAATGCCTCTGAATCATTTAACAGTCACGTGGCAATCATTTCATCATTCTCTTCTCGGTTTTGTGATATCATTTAGTGACTCATGGGAAGCACAAGGCACAAGGCCTCGTCATTATTTCACAGATGAGCAGACTGAGGGTCATTATCCCACTTCTGGGTTCTTCCAGAAGAATACAAAAACACTCATTTGAAGAGACAGATGCCTCCCCATGTGCATCACCACATTATTTACAATAGCCAAGAGTTGGGAAGAACTTAAGGGCCCATCAACAAATGAGTGAATAAAGAAGATGGAACCTACTCAGCTATAAAAAAGGATGGGATCTTGCCATTAGCGACACCGTGGATGGACCTAGAAGGATTATACTTACTGAAATAAAAACCCAACAGATACCACATGATTTCACCCATGAGGTGTATAAAGATATAAAATAAATGAACACTAACTAAAACAAAAATAAACTTTTAGACTATATGACTGAATTTCTGGTTGCCAAAAGGGAAGGGGGATGGTGGGCAGGCAAATGGGTCAAAGGGATCAATTGTATGGTGAACAACAGAACTGAACTTTTAGTGACAGAGGTAATATAGTATATACACATTGATTTGTAATAAATTACACCCAAGACATAAAATGTTATGTTGTTTCAGTAAAAAAATTTTTAAAAGGGGGTATCCCTGGTGGCACAAGGGGTTAAGCACTGCACTATGAAGTAGCCACAGTCAATGCAGTGTGAGTTCAATCCCAGGCCAGGGCAGGGACCCCCATGGCACAGCAGACCTCTCCTGCTTCACCCGCTGCTCCCCTCAGCAGTGTTTTTCAGACAGCCTGCCTGTTCTGCTCCCCACTCTGTGTCTGGTGGATGCTCTCACCCTCCACACCTCTGGCCTGTACCCCAGCTCTTGTATGCATAAATACATCTTTAAAAATATTTTAAAAACTGAGGTTCAGAAAAGTCAACTACTTTTCAAAAGCCTCACAGTTTATCAATGGTGTGTCCTCAAGGAAGTGATCATTAGGAAGTGTCTACAAAATTAATTATTGACTAGGATCCTATAGGAGCCCCCAGAGTGATATTTTTATTCTGCAAAAAAATCTTCACTTTTCCTAATGACGTTCCTTGGTTTGTCAGCACCATTCAAAACAGTACCTATTATTTAAAGTTCATTACAGCCTGTAAGGCTGCAGCTACTACTTCTGTCTCATATTAATTTCACTGCTACATGAAGAACTTGGCTCCAAGAGTTCTACAATCTGTGCAAGCGGCATTTAAAAAAACCCTTGCACCAAAGTCTAAAAATGTACCATGAGCACCACCAACACCCATTATCTAAAGGTGCATCTGCAAATTTAAAACCGCACTGCAGTGGTTTCCTCAGATTGTCTTCCAGTCTGACAACTAAATTTTAAGATCAAAGGAGTCAGGAAGGAAAAAAGTCAGCAAACACACTTATTATGCCTTTCACTCTATAATGAAGGAGAAACACAGATAATCGGTCCACACTGAATCAGCCTATTGAGATGTATGGTGCTCAGCTGGAGGTCATTGTCACCTGGGATAGATTCTTTCCATGGAGAGGCCACAGTAGGCCTAGAGGTTATTCCCTAAGGCATCTGAGAATAAGGGGAGATGTTACTCCTAGGGAGCAGTCTTCAAGTATTTGCAGAGCCAATGAGGAGTAGGACATCAGTGAAGTTTTGTCAACCCCAATAACAAAAGGCCAGCTCGGAAATTTTCTGTACATTCCAGAGCTGAGAAAGAGAATCATGGCTGAGAGTCTACCACACAAATCTAGAGAGTCCACATCCCTATCACCCACCACAGAAGGCTGAAGTGACTGTTTTCAGACAGCTGGTGTGAGAAATAACCTCTACACAGCAAAGGTTCTAGTCAAGGACTACATTTTAGAAGGCAGAGTTCACACCACCTTTGAGTAAAGAGCCTCTTTCTTTAAAATAAGTCAGCAAGAGGTCCTCCCTGGTGGTGCAGCAGGATGAGCGAGGCACTATGAAGCAACCATGGCACAGCAGAACGAGCTGGATCTGGCCAGTGGGGGGACCCACATGGCACAGCAGACCTCTCCTGCTTGCCTGCTGCTCTCCTAGGCAGGGTATTTTGGTTGATCTGTCTGTTCTGCTCCCCATTCTGTCTCTGGTGAATCTTGTCACCTCCTGCGCCTGTGGCCTGTGCGCCAGCTCTTGTATGCATAAATAAACCTTTTTAAAAAATTATTTAAAAAATAGATAAATAAAGTGAGTCAGCAAGAGCTGGGGTGTCATTAAACCATAGCAACAACTGACAAAGAAGTTCAGGTGCAGAATTTTAAAGGTGAAAGGCCCAGATCTACTATTCCAAGAGAAAGTATTTTACATGATCAAGATCAGAACAAAAGTTTCCAAAATACAAAAGCACAAATACTTATAAACATAAGATCTGAAATAAACACATGAAAGAATTAAGAAGAGTGGGTCATCATCCAACTTCTAGCCTAAAACACCAAGAGAACAAAGCAAGTACCGGGGTGATGAACTTTCAGAGGGAGCACGGGGAACGCACCCTAAGGAACCAATTCCATGGAAGAGCTGGAAACAGAAAGCAGAGTTCTCCGTGAAGAAACGACAGCAACACACTGTCCCACTGCCCTTGGCAGGAGCAAGTCACGTGTGAGAGCACAGATGAGCGATAAAGAAACAAGAAGCAGAGACAGCAGAAAGAACTGTGGGTTCGTGCTCATTCTGCTATCAAGGAGTGACGCTATCTTGAATTAATCATCACTCTTACTTCTGGCTCCCGTGACTTTGTTTAGGCAGTAAGCATGTATTGATCACTTCTCTGTGCAAACATATGCCAGAGCATGGAGTACAGCGAGCACACTGCACAGCGAGTGGCCCTCCAAGTGCTCAGGGAAAGGACAGGCTACAGAGAATCGAGTGAGCGGCAGGGCAAAGGTGCAACTGAGACGTGCAGCCTAGGAGGAGGTGAGGGTGTGGGCGGTAGGAAGGCATGAGAGGAGGTTCATGTACCGTAACAAGCTGATCACTCGGGAACTGGACTGTTGGGACGAAAACTCAGGAGGGCAGCATCAACTGCTGCTCCAGCAGGCAGGGGCCAGAACACAGCGGGTGTTAAGCCACCAGGAATGACTGGCTTCAGCCCACTGAGCAGTGAGAAGCCACCCCATAATTACAAGCAGAGCTGACTCGATCAGATATCTGGAAAAATCCTTCGAAGTGCAAATTAATGAACTCCAGAGAGTTCAATAGCTGGGGAAGACCAGCAGAACGTTACAAAATCTTCAATGTTCTGTCTCCCATCAAAAATTGTGTTTCTAATGTTTTCCGTTAAAACTTTTAACTTTATAATTATTGTATCATCTCATTGTATCATTGTAAATAAATGGTATCAATTAAAAATAAACTTAGTCATATAACAATTAGAAATTGTTTTTAATTTTAATAAAATAAAAAGGAAGTGAATAGTTGGCATTCTAAACAGAGACTCACCAGAATTGAAGGATGCTCACACCAAAGATGGGTCTCTGGACCTCATCCATGCTAGACCAAGAGAAGCTGCTCTGTCTGGTGAGATGACAGAGAAAAGGAGGTGTGGACAGGCCTGCCATAGATACCAGAGGGGAGTGATGGGGTTACTCCAGGGGTCCTGCACCTCACTCGCAGTGTGGTGCCCCCTGTAGGGCAGTGGAGGCAGTGCAAGGCAGCAAGTCACCTGCGTTGTCAGAAGAAACCACCCAAATGGAGATAGAGTGGCAGTGGGAGTGGGGGGAGGAAAAGGGAATTCAGGTGATAGAAGGCTGGTCTGAGGACAAAGGCAAAGGCAGAAGGTACCCACAGGCCTGTAGTAGGTAAAATGGAAAAGAGAAGAAATTAGAAAAGAGAACAATTAGAAATACTAGAATTACTATTTGAGGTAATACCACTGAAGGAAAACATTTTGAAAGAGAAATAGAACAACCTGTGTTGTTCTAAACAGGATATACATACACAAGATGTACTGCCGAGAAGAACCTAGAGGTCTCCAGATGAAGGCTACATGCAAAGGATTTGACAAAAGGGATCCACATAAAGACTGGCCAAGATGTACAGTCTCCAGTTAGTGTCCACGAGGAAGTAACAACGGGCAGTGAATCCTCATTTAATGTAGTCTTGGAACTGTGATGGGAAGTCAAATGATGTATACCAAAAACAGATCTTCAAATAACATCCTTCTGTTCATCCTCAGCCAAGACTATTTTTTTCTCATCAATGTTATAATGAAATGATGTTGAATGAACTAATATTTGAGGAACTGCCATATTCTGTTATTCTGTTTATGACTGGGATTGCATGTTATAGTTATAGTGATCAACTTAGGTTCCAGTCAAAACTATGGAATTATTAGGCTGGTAACATGATTTTGAAGTATAAGAAATAATGAACAATTTGGGGGCTTCCCTAGTGGTGCAAGAGGTTGAGTGCTGCACTATGGAGCTTCCACAGCCACAGCAGTGCAAGTTCAATCCCCAGCCAGGGAGGAGACCCACATGACATAGCAGACCTCTCCTGCCTCACCCATTACTCCCCTTAGCATTGTATTTCAGTCAGATCTTTCTTTTCTGCTCTCCACTCTGTCTCTGGTGAATCCTCTCACCCCCATCCCCACCTCTGGCCTGGACCCCAGCTTTGTATGCTAAATAAATAAAATATTAAAATAAATAAAATCTTTTAAAAAATTAATATTCTGGTTCCTTACTTAGCATGTGACTTGGAGGAGGTCAAAGGGTATATTGTGCTGTCTATGCCTGCAGGAAGTGCCTTGAGGATAGAGAAGGTACTGTAAGCCAGTTTTAGGAAAAGGGGTGGTGGGAATGGGCACAGTTTTCTATGTGCCTATCAGCAGCATTCCCTCCCAGCTCTACGTCAACCTGATTAAAGGGAGAGATGGTCGCACACCACCCACTGTCTTCATCTACAATTTCTTCTCCCTACCGCCCCATCCTTTACTCCCTCATTCTCTTACTCACTCATCAAAGTCTGTCTTCCCTAGGCGGGGCTCTGGAATTGGGAAAGTGAGGATGGCCTTAATTTTGAACCTCTACCCATATTTGTATAACCTCAGTGAATCCTGAGATGAATTAGAAAAGAACTTCTAAAGTAAAAGGACAAAAGAGTGGAGTTGGGGTGCTCCTGAACACACAGCAGCTGGGGCTATGGGCCAGGGAATCGGCCCAGAGAGGATGGAGACTAAGGCCGAACACACCAAGGAGGATGACAGCTCTAGTGCAACTTTGTGGTCCTGGATTTACTCAATTCAATCTCTTTCTCCAAGTAAACTTTATCTCTGGGGATTTTCTTAACTTCCTAATCTTCTCCCCGCACAGCTGTTACTCCTGAGAATGAAGTGGTGGTCACTATTTATAGAACAAATTGCTGTCTTTCCGCCTTGAACCTCCCCATTCCCCATCCACCCTGGCTTCAGTGTTGATTTCCTCATTAGTGAAAAGCACACACTAGGAAGAATGATTCCATTAGGGGGTGTACAAAAGATAGCCACACGAATGTAATGCAATCTCGCCATGACTACAGGGGCTGCCTCTCAAAAGAAGTCACTCCTTCCGCATGATTTGAAGTGCTGTCCTGGGCTAGTCACCAGCGAGTGTATAGTGGGCAGCAAAAGGGTAAGCTGGTTTAGTTTGGGCCATGAAGGAGCCCCCACAGATCCGTTTCTACTCTGCACAGGCAGGACAGGTCAGCGCCCATCCTCATGGACACACAGGCCCTGTTCCCTGCATTTTTTTCTACTCCAAGACTCAGACCCCTGGGCTTATCTTTGGAGACCAAAAACCTGGATTTCAATGCCAGTCTGTGTATCCTACAGTAAGTTATTTAAACTCACTAGGCAACATTTTTTTCATCTGCTAAATAGAAATAATCACTGAGCCTCCCTGCTGGCAAAGCGGGTTGAGTGAGGCATCCGCAGTGCAGCAGCACGAGAGTACGATCCCCAGCCAGGGAGGGAAACCACAGAGCGCAGCAGACTTCTCCTACCTCGCCTGCTGCTCCCCTCAGCAGTGTGTTTCAGTTCATCTGCCTGTTCTGCTCCCTACTGTCTCTGGTGAGTCCTCTCACCTCCTGCTACTCTGGCCTGTACCCCAGTTCTTGTATGCATAATCTTTTTTTTTAAAGAAAAAACAATCATACTTTGTGAGAATATAAATAAGTTAACACTAATAAAGCACACAGCATACAATAAGCCCTCAACAAAAAAGCATTATGTTCACAACCTAAGTGTCCCTGGATTTTAGTCAATGACATTACACTAGTATTGCAAGACCCCCTCAGAACATATCTGCCTGCCTTTTTCTATATTTAGTATGTTTTGGGGATTTGTGTCCTTTGTTAATTAACATGGTACCTATTTGTATTTTTTTTCTTTAGTATTGACATAATTTCATATGGGAAATATAAATGCCCATTTTATAATATAGTATTTTGAAGAAATACCTCAAAATACTATAATATAGTATTTTGAAGAGAGTAATATATTTATATAATTTAAAAAGAAAATAATGTGTGAAAAGTTACCCTGTGAAAACTCTGCCTAGAAACCTGAGCCCTCCCCTGTAGCCCTCCCCTGTCACCTGCCCCTCCTCCCGGCTCACTGTTAACAGATCCTTTCAGTGTTGCCCATGTGGACGGAGAGTCCGACATCCTTCCCTCCTACACAAAAGGCAGCATGTTGCACACTGTCCCACCTCTTGCTTTTTCACTTAGCAATGGTCCTTGGCAATGTCCCCCATGAGAGCATTGAGACTGTCCTTTTCCTCATTTTACTGCTACACAATACCCTGTTGCATGAATACTGTTATAATACATGCCTTTTTGGCTACGTCTCTTTCTGGACTAACACGAGAACTTTCCTAATTACAGTTTTGGCAGTGGGTGATGGAGAATGTGGGTAGAAATAGGGTATTTTCAATGGCTTTAATTGTTTTTTAGTTAAAAAACCAACAGCAACTAATTATTTTGGGTCTATTTGACATAAACAATCCACACAGTCACTGTGCTACAGCTTACAACCATAATTTTTCCCTTAAATTATTTTCAAACATCTGTTCTCTGTTTTACACGTACCCAGATCATTTTCCACCGTGTTTGTATGGGAAAAGTGCCGGCTGCTACAGTATCCAATCAGTTACCCCGAGGAGATGTCTGCTGTCAACTGCGTCTCTCGCAGTGATTTCCCTCTCCTCTCTCCCTGCCCGCTCTGGGTGAGCTGTCAAGTTTCTAGTTTCTGACGTGCATTTACATCACTCAATGACATCTGACAGCAGTGAAAGGCCACAGAAAACTGCTTATTGATCAGAGCAAAACTAGTTGACGGAACAGATGAGGTTGTATCACAGAAATGCAGCCACATTCAGGTGATGACATTTTGCTCCCCATACACAAGAGCTTAATGGAATACAACTTCATTATATCACTCCACTCGCGCTCCCGGCACTCAGCGTGTCCTCTGCCTGTTTTGTCTATGTGGTGATGAGGACAATCCATTGTGCCGGTATCAATGTGTGCCTAACCCGATTTCTTTGTGGGCACTTGTGAACACCTCATGAATCTGTCCTGACAAATATGCCAAGAGACACTGAAATCTCAATCTTCCTAAAATCTAATCATGCTGTCCTTTAAAAAAAGAGAGAGAGAAACAGAAGCACCATTTAGTAAGCCAGAACTGCTCCATTTAAAACTTTTATACCATGGCCAAAAGGGGGCTAAATGGACATTTCTTTCATTCTTGTCACATTGTCAAGAAAACCGAAGGAAAAAATTTTTGTAACTTGAGATTCATTCAAAACCCACTTATATAAATGGGAAGATTTAGTTATTTCTAAGGACCAAGATACCAGATGAAGCCCTCTGCCTTCAAAATGTTCAGTTCAGTCTTAAAGGTAACAGTTTTATCCACCTCCCATTTCCATTGCCAATGTGACAGATGACTGCGAAGTTAGAAATCCGTTAAGCATCTGAACAGGGATCATTAAGCACGATAGACTCCTACTGTTTCGCCACACAGCTTCTCACCTACAGAACAAAAGGAAGCACATGGGACAGAATCAGCAGCCCTCCCTGACTCTCAGGTGACAAAAATGTGACCACTTTACCCTGAGGCTTGTCTGGCTTTTATCTTTGCTCCATAATTCCTCCCCGGAGGTGGGGGTCCTGTTCCACATGAAGCATTTCCACCCAGCTTCACACGGGCACAACCACATCCTCTCTGGACTGAACAGTTCTCTTTAAGTAGCCCGTTTACTTTGAAAGTTAAAGTAAACTTTGAGGTTAAAAAAATGAAATACTCCTTTATAATATGTCTCTTGCTGAAGATTCTGAGCCTGAAACCTGTTCTCTCTCCCTCAGAAAGAGAGTGATTAAGGAAAGGCAAGTTTAAGTTTTGGGAGAAATTTGGTGGTGGGGTAGGAATAGCAAAGGATGAAAAGATAAGTAAAAGGGAGTAACTCTGTCCCTGTGAATCAACACCACTGAAGGTGCATGCAACACTGGCATCAGCTCCTCAGACCAGGCAGTCTGCAGCCAAACCCTCTGCAGGCTCAGTGAGCAGCGGCTGCAGGCCAGGCCCGCCAGAACCCTGCCCTGACACTGAGGAGACACTCAGCCCATCCCACCCCACCCCAATTAAATAGCTGTCAAGTTATTGAATTTCTGTACTCCTCACTCCTCTCCCATCTATAAAAGGAGATGCTCATAGCACATAAGCCTTAAAAAACAACTCTGAGGAGTAAATGAGACCAGACATGAAAAGTATGTAGCACAGTATCTGCCACTAAGAAAGTAGTCAATAAATGTTAAGTCATTATTAGTCATTTCTTCCTGTCCTTTCATGTAGAACTTCAGTTAAAAACTTATTTTTTTATTTTTTTTTAAAGATTTATTTATTTATGCATACAAGGACTGGGGTATAGGCCAGAAGTGTGGGGGGGGGGTGAGAGGATTCACCACAGAGAGTGGGGAGCAGAACAGGCAGATCAACGGAAGTACACTGCTGAGAGGAGCAGTGGGCGAGGCAGGAGAGGTCTGCTGCGCCATGTGGGTCCCCCCGCTGGCCGGAGGCACGGATCGAACTCATGCTGCAGTGACTGTGGTCTGCTTCATAGTGCGTTGCTTAACCCACTGCGCCACCAGGAAGGCCCAAAAACTTATTTTTTTAAAGGACAGAGGAGACAAGACACGTGGAGTAACAGTGCATGAAAAGAAAGAAATGGAGAAAGGGTGGAAACTGAAGGAGAGGAGGGGAGAGGAGGAGGTGATGGAAAGGGGCAGGGTGGGAAGGGGGATGGAAGGAGGGAGGGGGGATGGAAAGGAAATGAAAGCTCACAAATTAGCAAGGAAAATATGAGTCTGTAAGAAGAAGGTTTTCAGATGCACTTGGGCACTTTCCTCATAAACATTCCTGTCCACACCTTAGACAGGTTCCTTTTCTTTCTCTCAGGCAAAGACCCACTCTCTTCTGGACGCACTAACCCCTTGTCAGTCTGCATGTGGACCTGCCCTCAGTCCTGGGGTCCCTTGAAGACAGGCCACATCTCCCTTCAGGGTGCTCAGCCCCTACCCCAGGTGAGATGGCTCAGTGAACACAGCTGATGTCTCTCTCTCCTTTCCCAAGGCCAAAATGCAGCATGGACAGGTCTCAGCAAGGGACCCCCCCATGGGTCTGAACAAAAACATTTTTGATAGAGCTTCTCACTTCATACTACAGCACAGCTTGCCTAATAATGGGGGGAAAAAAAGTAGCAGAAAGATGTTAAGTAAGTTTACTTCAAACACATTAGATTTTAAAGAAAAAAATATAAGGGTTGCCATTGCACAAATCACACTATATAAAATGCTTCAGCTTCAGTTTTGTCCTTTGAGGTCACTAGAATAAAATCCTTTCAACCAGCCAAACCCAAAGCGCCTGCCTTAGGGCACTTGACACTCAGCGCTTCTGAACCACAGGCCACACAGCATTTTCCAAATGCTTTTACTTCACACAGCGTCCTAGGCCTGGAGGGAAGCAAAAGACGGGCCAGTTCTGAACCACTCTGCTGTGGTCACAACAAGACACATGATGACAGTTAAACACAACCTTGTCTGTCAAGAGACAGACAATAGTGAGGTGGAGTACCGGAGCCACCAGGGGTGGCATGACAAGTTCCGAGTGTCACTGTGCACCACACTGTCCCCCGTACCCAGGCTGACCCCTGTTATCCTAGTACAACCATCCAGTTCTGCCACTTTTAATTTTCTTGTGAGTATGTCAGCCTGGATGATGTCATGGGGTCACAAGAAGAATGCAGAGTAAAGGAACACCCATCCCAGGCAAGCCCTGCTGACTTAGAGTTCTTTGTACATATTTAATTGACGTATTTGTAATTCATTGCTTTATGGGTATTTGCTTTTATATACCTATCCTCCACCTGACTCTTCACCGTCATTCTGTCTCCAGGGCCTTTTTGAGACCTTGTCACATAGCAGGTACTTTATGGTAGTTGAATGATGAATCCAGAGATACCCACCACACAACAGACAGGGACAAAACTGAGAAACTGAGCTTAACAAGGAAGGTAGAAAATGGGCAGGTGAAACTCACTGCAATTTGAATTCTTAAGTGATGTGCCTGAATATGAAAACAATACTTGCAAATGTAGTATCTCAGTGGGAAAGTGAGAAGGACTTTAAACAAATGCTCAGAAAAGGTGGGCTGAAGAAGCTGCGATGACTCAGTATAAAGATTCTGAATGCAAGGCCGAGATAGCTGACTGCTGAGCAACAGGGTGAAGGGCTAGATAGAACCCACGGCTGCATCTCTTGGGTAACGGTACCTCTCACCAACACTGGTCGAATGAACCCACTGTCAGCAAGGAACCTTCCTGCACCCCTCTAGCCTCCTCCCAATCTCCACCCCACTCTACTCTGCATGTCTTACTGGTACTCTCAGAATGAAAGTAGGACCCTAGATTATAAAAGAAAACCAAGTCCCCCTTGAAATCACACATACCTACCCCAGCTTTCACATCTACACAGCCAGTGTACAGATTATAAACACACACTCAATTCTAATGGACACCTCCACTGAGGATGGCAAGGGCTTGAAGAACCTTGAAGATGGAAATGTCTGTGTTCTCAGACCTTTTCTTATAATGATTCTCTGAGGAGCTGACTGTGTGTGACAGCTCCTGGGTGGGGTGCCAGGCTGGCTTCTTCCATTTGGGCACATTTTTTCCCGTAAAGCTGAAGTCAAATGAAAAACTAATCTTATATTTATCACCATGGAGAAAAGTTCTACCTCCTTAGTTTCCTGTGTTCCTCTGTGTCCCCTTGGCCACAGAGGGTTTTTTCATTTTCTTAAAATGGGACAGCAAATAAAATTTAATTAGCATCTAGGAGGTTTCCCAAAGCACTAAAATCAGTCAGTGTGTCTGTTATTGGGTAACAGTATCCTTTAAAACTAGCAAATCAGGGCCTCCCTGGTGGCGCAGTGGGTTGAGCGCTGCACTGTGAAGCATCTGCGGCACAGCAGCTCAAGTTCAATCCCCGCCAGGGAGGGGTGCAGCAGACCTCTCCTGCCTCTCCCACTGCTCCCCTCTGTAGTGTACATTAATCGATCTTCCTGTTCTGCTCCCCACTCTGTCTCTGGTGAATCCTCTCACCTCCTGTGCCTCTGGCCTGTACCTCTGATCTTGTATATATGCATAAATAAAAAATCTTAAAAAAAAAAAACAAACTAGCAAATCATATAGGACTATACTTTTTATCTTATTTTTCTTTCTTTTAAAATTGTTTATTGAGATAGTATTGATTTACATACAACACTATGTGATTGAGGGGTATAAGTTCGCACCTCCACAGATGGATGTTACCACACCCCACACACCACCAAAGCTCCATTACCCTTCACCCTAGTCCACTGGGCCCCTTCCTCCCTTTATCCCCACCTTTCTTTCTCGGTACCCACAGAATTCACCTGAAACATCATACTGAACAGAACTAAACACGTTAAGCCAAATCATGTGATGGTCATAAATTATTAGTAATTTAAGAGTTTATAAAACATTGGCCAAAGGCAGAACTATAGTTTTTTAAATTAAGGGACAGGTAATTTTAGATTTTGGAAAAGACAGTTAAATACTTAATGAACCTTTGAAAAGTAAGAAATAATAGATTTTATCTTTCTCCAATTCTGTATTCCAATACCATATGATACCCCATCCCTAGAACTCATATTTGAACACACTTTCTAATGCATAGACATGCATGTTCTCTGCTCTTAATTTTAAATTTAATTGTTTTTAATTGAAGTGATGTTAGTTTACAACACTGTATATGGACCAGGAGTACAGGTTCACACCTCTTCAAATGCATGTCGCCATACCATATTCACATATACCTCACAATTTAAAAGTTGTGAACTTCTCATTCTTAATAAGGAAAACTAGCCCCCTCAACATGAGAATTACTGAGGACTGAGCTCATAAGAGCATATGCTGTCCTTGAAAATGTTCTCATTAAATTCCTCCATCAAAAAAAAAATTTCCTTCATCATAACAGGAAGCAAAGAATTGAGGTGCAGGAATTTCTATTATTCAACAGAAGGATTACAGACTACTCTATGTTAAGTAACTTTATTTTTCCTGCTGCAAATGGTAACTTTCCATAGATTTCAAGTGAGCTGAAGATGGATGTTCACTCAAATGATGGATGCCAGAGCCAGCTCCCAGAACACCACCCACAGCATGCGGTTGCAACTCTAGCTCCAAAGCCACCAGGACTCCCAGCCAGGTGGAACTGAAGATGACAGCAGTGAAGGAGCAGAGGAGACAGAGCTGCTTGGGGTGGGGCACAGATCTCTCAGTGGGGGCTGGGAGCAAGGGGTGAAAGTGATTCTGGTAGGCGTGGCAAACAGCAAAGCTTTCAAATCAAGGGAAACATCATCCAGAAAAAGCAGTTCTCAAAAGTGGAAAGGACAGCCCCCTACTGATCTTGCATCTATAATATAAGTCTCTGGAGACAGCCCCCCACCCACTGCAGGATGGGGATGCCTACAAGGACTCCAATTCCTGGACCAAGCTTGGGAAGTGCCCCATTATCCATACACGTGCCATATATGGCACACCTGCTCAGCAGGCAGAGCCCTGAAGACTGACAGTTCTCAATCCTGGTGACCAATGAGTGATCTGAGAATGGTTTGAAAAGATCAATGCTGGGCCTCCCTGGTGGCGCAGTGGGTTAAGCAATGCACTATGAAGCAAACCTCAGCCACTGCAGCATGAGTTCGATCCCTGCCGCCCATGGGGGAGGGGGACCCACATGGCCCGGCAAATGTCTCCTGCCTAACCCACTGCTCCCCTTAGCAGTGTGTTTCAGTTAATCTGCCTGTTCTCTTCCCCACTCTGTCTCTGGTGAATCCTCTTACCTCCCACGCCTCTGGCCTGTTCCCCAGTGCTTACATGCATAAATAATCTTTTTTAAAAAAGTAAAAGATCAATGCCCAGGCTTCCAAGAAGATCAACTAGACCAAAGCCTGTATAGGAAACACTGTCAACAGACACATCTACCCATCATTAAGACTCAACAGGTGCTCACATCTTTCCATATTTAACTTGATTTCACATTTTGTTAAAAAAATATTACTGATTCAGCTAAACCCATATTTAACCTTCACAACAGCACGTGACACTTTTCCCCAGGTCAGAGAACTAAACTCTGTGCTCCACCTATCGCCACACAAGTGTGCTGGCTGGTGGACAGGCCCAGAGGAGCCCTGACCTCTGGCACCAGGGCACCATGCTACACTATGCCCAGGGACATGAATTGTAATTAAATTTAAAAGGTACGAATGGAAAGGGATTGTGAGTAAGCCCCACGGTGGTATTTTTTTTTTTGAGATTTATTTATTTATGCATACAAGAGCTGAGGTTTAGACCAGAGGTGTGGTGGGTAAGAGGATTCACCAGAGACAGAGTGGGGAGAACACATGGATTTACAAGAGGACACTGCTGAGGGGAGCAGCGGGCAACACAGGCGAGGTCTGCTGTGCCATGGGGGTCACCTTCCTTGACTGGGATGATAGCTTGAGAGTGTGGAGACTTCACCCCTTGTGCCACCAGGGAGGCCCCACACAGTGTTTTAATTATGTAGGTATTACGTCTTGTGGTCCATTTTCTCCTTACTATCAGAGAAAACACCTCTAATTTTATTAAGGGGAAAGAAGGTGGAAGATAATTTAACACAGGTTGTAGGAGTGCATCTAAAGCTTCACACAAGTACACTCAGTCACCATGAATCTGCTCTGAGTCATTCTGTATGAAAGTCACAGCAACTCTCTCTTCAACAGAAATATCACACATCGTATTTCAGATAACACGTCACAATATATATAAACACAGAGTTTTCCAGAACATTTTTATAGTCTCAATTTGTATTACAAAACTCAAGACAACATTCTATGATACTGGTGATCTTCATATCCAAAGCTTGAAAATTAATGTGAGCATCTTGCTTCCCCCTCCCCCACCCAAGCAGTAGAAGACCAAATATGTTCACTTTTTTGAAGGGGTGAGCAGACTGCACTCACAGGATAAGTCTTGGATATTTAAATAACAAACTACTAATATTATATAATCACAGAAGAGCTTTTTTTGTTACAGTAAAAATTTAGAAATCTGAAAAGTAGCCTAACAAATGTATGGAATATCTAAAAACACTTGTTAAAAAAGCTTTAGTGGGCAAACCTGTAGGTGCTTAAACACAGATTTATTCACTGCTTCTTGTCAGATTTTTTTAAAAAGTGCCTCAGATTGTCACAGCAAATTGTTCCTGCAAAAGATTTCTAGCAATAAAGTTCCATATCAAGAGAACAAAACAATCCAGTCTTTCACTGAATATTCTGGGATATCTATTGTCTTCTGATTTACAAATGGACTCAAACAAGTATTTTTACATATATATGAGTTCAGAAAAGGGAATAAGAGAGCAGGATGGAGGGAGAAAGAATGCTGTCCTGTATTCTTAAATTAGCCCATGGAAGTAGTTTTTTAAAGTAAGAAAGGGTAAAAATATTCTTGCTTACTGCTGGGAGTTCTCTTTTTGAAAAAAATTGTAATGCTACTTAATTTTGGAAAGTCACGGAATGACATCTGAGATTTCCATTTCATGTACACAGTGACACCTACTGGCATACTGATGAGACGATGCAGGCAAGACCCGAAAATTCACACACGGACACTAAAGTTCCTGTGTCTCATATTAGATGATACCTTTGGTTAAAGGCAATATTCTACAACACTGCATTGATCTGCTGCTACAGGAAAACACACACTTCTTTACTCCCATTTTAAGTTACTGAGCACTATGAGACTGACACGCACATGGTGTTGGAAGCTTTATTTCAGCATTCCGTTCACATTTTCCAAAACCCATAAGCATTTATTTTCAGTGGTTAGAGCTAAACCTCAAACCTCACTAATGTCAATATGTTAGGTTGAGGGCAGCACGTAATGTGATAATTTTTAAAAATCACATAAACCAAGAAAATAGTAGTTGGGAGGAATTAGCTACTTTTATAAATAAGCTGTATCATATTATAAATAAGCTGTGTCATTATAAATAAGCTTTGGTCTATTTCAGAAACAAGACAAGGCTTGCAGGACTTTTTTTCTGATTATAAATATACTATTGTTGATTCTGGCTATAGGGAGAGAAATTAAATATGAAGCAGGTGGGAAAATTATGGATAAGTGAGTACAGCATCCATTACAACTCTTGCAAGTCAGATATCTGGTGATCTATAACTTTAAAATATAAATAAAAGAATGTGGGATGGGTTGGAGATTTCTGAGATACTAGCAATGGTGGCCACCAAGTTGGGACAGCAGACCCAGCCTTCTTGGGCAGCAGCAACTGGATTGGCTTCAACCAGGCAGAACCAGACAGAATGCCAACATCACCAACATCATATGAGTAGTTAAGTTCTATCTGTAAAGTCAACTTATCCACGGAACTTATTTATCTTAAGAACAGGTCACATGCCAAATTTGAAGTACAGGGTGGGCTACCCTGTACTGCTAAGGTTTCCAAGGCTGAGTTGACAGCAAAGGGTGCTGGGATCAATTAGTAATGCCTGCCACAGCATAGGAGTAGTTACCACCTGGCTGAACAGGCTCTGTGATGTCATTCCTCTGTTAACAAACAACTGCTTTACAATACACCCATTTCCATCTTGCTGCATTTTTGCTTGTGCATTTAATCTTCTGCTTTGTTTCCAAGACAAATTTATTCTGAAAACCACCCTAGTTGGTTGAAATAAGGAGAAAGAGAGACTGTCTCTGGTTACCTAGAGAGGCGGTGTGCTTGCTCACATGGGGCACATCAGCTGGGCAAAGGAGGGCTGGGGCACACTTGGAAAAAACTGCAGAAGTCTCCCCTGCCATGAAGACACGTCATCCCCCAACTGCAGATATTTAACACAAGGAACACAAACCAGGTGCCCGAAGGTACACTGGATCCAAAATGGAAGAGTACTCCTAAATCCAAACAGCAAAGAACTCCCCAGGAGTGAGTTACCTAAGTGTTCAATCGGATTCTAATGGGTTCCCTAACTTAGAGGACACATCGCATCAAGTTAAGACAGGTTTTCCCTAAAATTACTGAAAATGGGATATTTAATCGTGGATAATGGCTAAACCTAGCCTCTAGGTTTATTTTTGTAGTTGGCTCTCATCACTTTTTTTATTACAAAACATATTAAACTCTTTTTAATTGAAGCAATATATAGTACATAGTAATATATCAAATACATTGGCAAATCATTAGGCACTAAGGCAATAACTCCTGCTCCAGTTCAAAGACAACCCTTTCAAATGTTTATCTTAGATTTCTGATTATCGACACTTTGTGATTTAACAACCTTGAAACATAGCAAGTGATACTCATAGGAAAGATGAGGATTTAGTCCATTATTATACTCTTCACCCTGCTTATTACCTCTCCCCAATACTTGATAGTTACTTTAGTTTTTGTTCTTCTATTAGTTCCCTCTCTCCCTGCTTCCTTCTTCCTACATACTCCTCCCACCCCCTCACATTTACTTACACTGTGTAATATTTCACAAATCTATGCATACTCCTTACACAGGAGCCAGGCTGATTCTTTCATATCATTCCAGTTTTACTCTATGTGTAGCTGAAGTGAGTAATAATTTTTAACTTTAAACAACTCTCTGTAAGATCTTCATTAACTTGTCGAAACTTCTCCTTGAACCTCATCTTACAGTCTTCTACACCCATCAACTACTCTTTGACTTTTACAGTATCAAAAAGTCCTAACATTTATATTGTTTCAACACCACCAGCAAGTTTGCACTTGTTCACCAACTGATTCTAAAAGCTGAAAACCAATGGCATGTTAGGGTTACTCACAATAAAAACACCCTTAAATATTAAGTACCATAAAAGCAACATACTAATATGAAAAGAGTATTATTTCACTTATCATTAACAAATGATGGGGGAGAGAAATTAAAAGAAAAAGCATCAATATGGGATAAAACAAAAGACTGTCATTTCTTGCACAATTATTAGAAATTTTATAACCTCTAAGCATTTTATATTATTTGGCCTCATTAAAATGATGGTAAGCTATTCTTGGAATTAACAAGTTTTATAAAACTGTCCTTCAGATGTAGAGAGTACTTAATTTGAAACTTTTTAGGGGAGTCAGTATCATCTAAAGATTTTGGGGGGTTGACCACAGCAAAGTAAGGTCAAGATGAGGATAGGTAGGCAATGAGATGTTCTAAGTCCCATGCAAAGAAGCATGCACTGAAGTTCAAAGAGAGGATACATGCAGTTCAAAGTCAGAAATCTGTAACCAAGGAATCCATGAACTCAATGACTATGTTTCTGGAACCAAGATAAATAGTACAGGTGTATCTACAAACCACAAACCAAAATGGTAGTCACCACATATGGAGAATACACCATACATAATTTGCACGAGTACAGCACAGCCAACTCTGAATAGGCTTCCATGTTAAATATTCTGAAACACTATGTAACATGTGCATAAAACTAAAAAAGAATTTTAATATACTTTAAACATGAAACTCTAAAAACAGCATTTCAAAATCAAATTATATGGAGCCTCCCTGGTGGTACAAGGGGTTGAGCACTGCACTGTGAGGCTTCTGCAGCCACTGCCATGCTAATTCCATCCTGGGCTAGGGAGGGGACCCACATGGCACAACAGACCTCTCCTGCCTCGCCTGCTGCTCCTCTCAGCAGTGTATTTCAGTCTAGCTAGCTTTTCTGCTCCCCACTCTAGCTTTGGTAAATCCTCTCACTCCTCGCCTCTGGCCTGTACCCCAGTTCTTGTATGCATAAATAAATAAAACCTTTAAAAAAATCAAACTATCTGAAAACCAAGAGACCCAGTCCCATAAACCATGAATAGGCTACACACACAATCAAGTTTTATTAAGTGACAATGAAACTTAGATACGAAGATTTTTTTAAAAAAAGATACTATTTTAGTTAAGGAATACCACCAGTAAGGAAATTTCCTAACAATGTGTTACCTTTAGAAAGTGTTATGAGACTAAAATGACTAAATGGAATCAAGCACTTATAATTCAATAAATCCATTAAACATTGCTTTATTAAACATTATTTACTTAAAAGGCTTCTTTTTATTTTTACTTGAAACTAGATCATAGCATAACATATACTCCTACATGTGTGCTTCATCCTGTGTCTAAGAGATAATCAGAATTAGAAAAAACATACACAGATTGTTTAACCAATGGGAACTGGGTCACTTTTCTTCCTACTTCACTTCTGAAAACTTCCCCTCACTACTCTGTACCACTGCAAAGGCAGAAAATACACCTGGTCTTGCATTATCACCAAACAATATTAAGTCAATGCCTTGTCAATTGTAGTTGCTCATTTAAAAAAAATAGTTGAAAAGCATGATTAGAAAGAACATAATATTGAAAACAACCTAAATATCCCCCCACACCACACAAATTGAATGAACCAAGGCACAACTACATACAGAAATCCAATGGAAACATTACAGAGAAGATCCTTCTGAGCTTACATGGAACATGTTCTAGCATAGCTGACTGAAAGTAATCAAGGAAGAGATATTATATAACCTTACATAATATTATAAAAGAAAAATAAGAGATGGAGATATATTAGGGGTGAGTAGGTGAGTGGTGTGTGTTTGTGCATGCATGTGTGTGTACAAAAGAGAAATATAAAAAATATAAACCAGAACTTAATGGGAATGCTGATGGGACTGTAAACTGGTCCAACCTCTATGGAAAGCTGTATGGAGGTACCTCAGTCTACTAAAAATGGAGCTACCATATGATCCAGCAATCCCACTCCCAGGGATCTACCCAAAGGATACATGTTTATCTACCCAAAGGAGTACGTTTATCACAGCATTATTTATTATAGGTAAGGACTGGAATTAATCCAAAGGCCCAAAAACAGACAAATGGATCAAGAAAATGTCGTATATATACACAATGGAATGTTATTTAGCAATCAAAAAAGATAAACTAGTGCCATTCACAGAAGCATGGATGGGACTTGAAGGGATTATGCTCAGTGAAATAAACAGAAGGGAAAAGAAAATACCAGATGGTCTCACTTAGAGGAGGAATATAGGGGATCAAGAAAAACACAATGATAATGTCATCATCATCAACAACAAAAAAACACAACAAAACAAAAATAAACAGACAACTACAAATTAGAGACATTCTGCAGGGAGAGGGAGGGACTGGGATCAAGGCAGGCATGGGAAGAGCAACAGGTACTATGGTGACGATGCACAGGGGAACCGGTAATAGAAATTCTATGGGGACTACACCTGGAAAAAAAAGCAAACACTATAAGAAAAACTAAATAAATATAAATTAAAAAATTTTAAGATACCTTTTTACCCAGGTTTGTGATGTGAACAAAATAAACTGTTCTATATATTCATAAATTTCAATTAAATAAAAGATAAGAAAATCAAACACACACTTAACATAAATAGAATAGGGAACTTAATTGTACACATAACACAATATAAATAATTAATTCACATAACTCAAATAAAAGGAACAAATGTCCTTACACAAAACACATTCAGTGAAGTTTGATAGTCAAGAACATTTTATTCAGGAATCCTCATTCATGGAAAGCAACTCCTGAACAATAGTTACGTTATAATTCACTTTTGTGTGGAAAGAACTATACCCTGAGATTTGAAAGGGAAGAAAAGAGTTTTAATTTTATTTTGTTAGTTTTAAATTTTGTTATTATTTACATTTTATTTTATAACTCAACTGAAGAGTTAAAAGTCTTACTGAAAGAATACAAGTTTCAACTATTTTTAATAGCTATTAAAAGGATTAAATTCACTGCTCACTGAGGGCTCATTTCCTTAAAAATAATTACTGTCAATGAAAGGATAAGAGGGGGGACTTACTGGTCAAGACAGGGTTCTATGTTCATTCATTAAAAATCTCCTTGAAAGGGAAAAACCTCTTCCTTAAGGAAAGGAATGATGGAGTTAGAAAATCTCCATTTTATTATATTACGTAAAAACTTGTAGGGCAAAAATTGGGAGCTAATGCTAAATCAGTGAGTAAACATTTGATGAATAAAAGCATATTTATATACTATCAAGTGCCTCTCCAAATGTTATTAATTACAAAAGGAAAATAGTAAATATACGAAAGAGAAAACGAAGAAAACCTAACCAACTGGTCAAAACTAGCAGCACCAATTATGGGTGAACAGATGCCATGTATTCCTTATGACACCCTAACAAGCACAGGGTTTTACTAAAAGAGTTTTCCAGCCCCAAATCTATCATCTGAATTTAACTATGAGGAACCATCTGATGAAGCCAAACTGAAAAGGGCAGTCTATAAAATAACTGTCTTCATTAAAAAAAAAAAAAAAAAGGCAATGTCATGGAAAAATGAAGAAAGGCCGAGAGAGAGTTCCAAATTAAAGAGGACTAAAAAGGCATGACAACTAGATACAATGTGTATCTGGATCCTGTCTCAAAAGAAAAAAAAAAATGCTTATAAAGAACATTATTGGGACAACTGACAGATTTGGAATATTTGCCAAGAAATAATGTGTCAATGTTAAACTTTCTGACTGGACAATTTTACTGTTACTACCTTAAGAGAATATTCTTGTCCTTAGAAAATATACATTGAAACAATGGGGGATAAAAAAGACATACTGTATGCAACCTACTCTCAAATGGTTCAGAGAAGTAGTTACATGTAGAGCCTCCCTGGTGGCTCAAGGTGTTGAGCGCTGCACTTGCGGCTTCAGCGGCCACTGCAGCATGAGCTTGATCCCAGGGAAGGGACCCACATGGTGCAGCAGACCTCTCTTGTGTCACCACTGCTCTCCTCAGCAGTGTACTTCAGTCGATCTGCCTGTTTTGCTCCCCACTCTGTCTCTGGTGAGTCCTCTCACTCCCCACACCTCTGGCCTGTACCCCAGCTCTTGTGTGCATAAGTAAATGAAATCTTAAAAAAAAAGTTACATGTATATTACACAGGAAACACACACACAGGGATATATAACAGGCAGGGGACTAAGGGAAAGAATAAAGCAAAATGGCAAAATGATAAAAAATTGATTAAGCTAGATACATAGAAATGAGAATTCTTTATATTAATCTTAGGACATTTTTGTACAATTGAAACTGTTTCAAAGTAAAGTTATACTGGATATAACTTTATTGAATGATTAATGGAACAGTCCCATTACATCTACAACCTCTGAATTCCAAGATCAACAGCGAAGTCTCCTCCTGGGAAACCACACAGCTCCCCCAGTTTTTAATGCAGCCTCACACTCTTCACTCTGTCCAAGTAGAGAAGTTATCCTCACTTAACATATTCTATAGTCTCTACTGCTTATTCTCTCTTCTCAAAGTTTAAGGTGAGTCAAATGCAGTTGGGACTGCACTTACGGAGTGCAGACTTACTGAGAGAAACTGATTGTCTGACATATGTTTTGTCAGATAAACAGTTGGAGCTAATTCAGTACAGCAACAAATGGAGAGAAGATCCAAAATTCTTTTCCTATCATGTGATTCCTAAGTTAGAAACTCTACTTTCACAGCTGATATTTCCAAATTCTAATTTTGTAAGTTAAAATGGACATTATGGATTCATTTCAAGAAATCAAATTGTGTTCGTTAACACTGTGACACTAAATCTGCTTTCTCTACAGAACCAATGAGATCACCACAAAAAAATATTTATCAATTCATCCAAGCAAAGTTCTAACAGGACAATCAATGATTTGATAATTTGAGTAATACATTTTTGAAGGTTTTGAAATCTTACTGGCAGCATTAACCCTTTAAAGTAATGCAGACACTCACAGAAGTTCATGGAGTGATGGCAGAAGCTGTCACTAAAGCAATCAATCGAGTTAATTTAAAAATTGAAAAGAAATTTAAAATTGGAATCGTCATTTTCAAGAAGTCATGCCATTTATACCGTTTAAGACATATTAAGAGATTTAACTAGGTAGTGAAGAACCCTTAAATATACAAGAATACAACTTGGAGAATCATTCTGGCTTTGGCAGGATGGTCAATGGAACAGCAATTTTTAAAAAATTTTTTGAATTTTTTCTTATGTCATTGTAATCTCAGTTCTCCTACCACCATATCACCTGTGAACTCTCATCATATTGCCTTGTATTCATCCCTCCCCTGTTTGTACCCCTTCCTTCCCTCCTTTGCTGGATGCCTCAGTTCCATGTTGAGCTTGCTAGCTTTGACTTTTTCTCAACCTTTGCTTGGTTTCTCTGTACTCCACACATAAGTGAGATAACTCAGGACTTATTTCTTTCCTTCTGACTAATTTCAGCTAGCATAATCCCCTTCCAGCTCCATTCATGTTGCTACAAATGGCATAAGCTTATCTTTTTTGATCGCTGAGTAATATTCCATTATATTCCATTTGTCTGCTTACGAGTGGAACAGCAATTTGAAGAAGGTGATTTTCAACTTTCTTGAGATCAGACTTAAAAATATGGAAGCCTCTGAGAAAACACGCATACACGTACATGTGAGATTTTACATGCTATTTCAAGATAAGGAAAGAATGCTGAAGGACAGTTACCTCCTCCCTTCTGAAACACTGACTGGGAAAGTGAGCCTGAACAGGCCTCACAACCAACTCCACATTCCTTTCTCGCTCCCCTTCCCTTGAGCTGCTCCATCCATTCCTATATCCCTTACCTTGTCTCTGTGCCCAACTTTTCCCAATTCATCAAATATTGCTATTTTTCCTCCTATGTCCTCTCACTCCCATTTTCATAAATTGTTCAGGTAGAGAAACAGATCAAATATTTGGGAGACCTACTTATTTAAATTTTTATGTTATGATCCATCATTTTAAAAGTCAATGAACTGAGAAATTTACAGACACAGATTATCTGTGAGGAAAAGAGGGAGCAAGAAGAAAGTCAGAAAAAATGTTCTTTAAGAAATGAGTCGCTTTATGTCTGGTGGTTATATTTCTGTCTCTATTCCTTCACCTCCCACTGGTGCACTGTTCCCCTGCCTGTGATAATCATAGAGTCCACAATACTCAGAGAAGAACCAGAACACAGAGCACAGGGACAGGGGCAGGTGCCAAAGGGAGATTCTAGATCCAAAGCCTTGCCAGGGCTGCAGTGATATAGAGCCCAAGCTCCAGGAGTCAGAAGCATCACTGATTTTCAGTGCTACATCTTTTCAGTGGCTGGCATGGTTGCTGGTGAGTCATAGTGCTAAAGCAGGGCAGAACACACTATGACCCTAGGTCAACAACATATATGCTCATGTGGGGAGAGACAATAAATTGAACCAATCAGCTCTGGTAGAACAGAGCCCACCATTCTTACAGTGTGATAATTATTTGCATGTGACTGATTTCACAAACATATTTTAGTGCTCTGCAGGCTAAGTGCATGGAGTTACCTCTATACAGTTTTCGTTATGGTATGCATTCACTCGGCCAGGCTTTGGATACTTAGAAAGAAGTATAGAGATTTTTGTCTTTATCTACAGATCATTTTATTGAATCCTCTAAGTAGCCATATGGTAGAGTTTCAGAATCCACACTCTACAGAGCAGGCATCTGAAACCTAGCACAGTTGACCAAATTGTCCAAAGTCAAATACACTAAGTCAACAAGACAGAATGTGATTCCATCACACATCTCTCTGACTTGGCCTTCTAAGCTTAAGGTTTTCAGCTTCATAAACTTGAATGTGTGTGTGTGTGTGACGCCCTGGGGATGGGAGATTGCTTCTGCAGGGCTAAGTGGGGCTGGGCATCTGCATTCCCAGTAAGCACCCCCAACACAGGGTTCCAGAAACACATTCTGAGAAGCAAGGGACCAAAATCAATGATTACATGCAACTGATTTCTCTTTACAGTTGTGACTTCCGAAACTTGAGGCTGCTCCTAGCATACATGCTGGAACAGTAACTACTTTAAAGAGAAACATCAGCAATACATTTTAGAGCTAATAAACTGGGCAGGGGATTTTTTTTTTTTAAATTTAGAAAACACAACCCTGTAGCCTAAAACAAACTGTTAATGAAATCCAATGGATCTCCAATTTTTCTGCACAGTCTCTTGTTGTCTTCAGCCCGGAGAGTCTCTCCCGGGTCCTATGTCCAAACCAGATGCATCCTGTGTTTCTATAAGGAAACCATCAGAATCTATTAAAATTACTGTACACTGATAGCAGCAGGGACATGACAAATCGCAGGCCAAGAGTCAGATACCACAGAATGTGTTTCAGGGCTTTGGGGGCAGGCCCATTTGCAACCAAATGATACTGTGTGCAGCTGGCATGCCCAGTGCATGACAAACTGATGCAATTTCGGTGCTGTCTGCGGGCCAGAGGAGATTTCTCTGATGCTAGTAGTGGTTAGTTTACGGAATTGTGCAGAGTTCCCAGATTTGAATCACTTGGGGCTGGAAAGGGCTTCACTTGACAAGCTACAAATAATTACATGCTACTCTTTCCATTGTACTCTATTATTTTGCCCCCCTTATCTCGAGGAGTTGAGCTTTTGCAAACACGTAAGGTCGGCTTCTATTTTGACCACAACACCACAAAACATTGTTCTTTTCTGATATGATAAATAAAATGAGGCCCTGCAGACTAAACATTTTTATCAGGCCCATTTTCCACTAGTACAGGAAAAAGCCAACTTCAGGCTCAGTTAGCAGCTGAGCCGGACACGGGCAGGTGGGATGTGACCGCTGAGCTCTCTGCTTATTGGAAAAGATCTTTGAGAAATTGGGCACTGGCTGACACATACAGGGCACAAGGTGGCTTTAATGAGGTTTCCATATCCCTGGTTCACCACCCACTCTCCAGCACCATCCCCAGCAGCCTCTTCATTCACATATTCTTAATGAAAAAGTTTTTCCAACCGGCAGTGCAAATGAAACAGAGCTGCCTTAGCTCAGTGGCGCGCTTCTCCGAAATGCCAGCGTCTCTGACTTCAAGTTTGCTCTTCCACTTGTGAAAGGTCTTAAAGAGCAATCATTCACTCTAAGGGAGAGCCTGAGAATAATGTATGACCGCTCCATGTATTTTAATACAGTAAATGTGGAACTTGATCTACGTTCTATTTTTTCCAGGGAAAGACACAAGGTTAGAGGAGGTAGTTTTCCTTTCGTAAAGTTCTAATGCCTAGAAAAAAATTTAAAAATCTATAGTGATGATCAACATGGGCTCAGATAGGGTAATCTAGACTTTGTCTTTCAAAAATTATTTTTTAAGTCTACACTGTGGACCAGTCTTTTATATTTAATTTTCACAACAATTCTGTGACAGAAGCATAGAATTTCCTCCAGGAAGATCTGGTTTACTACCGCCATTTTAGAGATCAGGAAGCTGAGGGACAGCGACCCTCAGTGAGTGGCTGGTGGTGCAGGGAATTGACCCCCAAGGGGATGTCGAGCATCTGTTAGTACTGGGGCCCGGGTGCCATGGCTGTACCCGCCTCTGGACAGAGCTCACAAGACGCCTCACCTGAGACAAAACCAGGAGCCCAAGGGTACTCAAGCTGCCCCCCTTTATCCAGTTTCAGTAACTGCAGTTTAGTTAGCTGCAGTCAATCATAGTCCACAAATGTTCCAAAGAAGAAGATAATCTGAGACAGAGAAAGATCACATTCACACCACCTTTATGTATCTGTAACTTAAGTATATAGGGTGGTACCTGATCTATTTTATTATTGTTGTTGTTAATGGCTCACTGTGCCTGATGTATAAATTAAGTTTTATCTTAGGGACCTCCCTGATGGCACAGTGGGTTGAGCGCCACTCTATGAAGCATCCACAACACAGCAGCATGAGTTCAATCCCTGGCCAGGGAGGGGGACCCACATGACGCAGCAGACCTCTCCTGCTTTGCCTGCTGCTCCCCTCAGCAATGTATTTCAGTGGATCTGCCTGTTCTGCTCCCCACTCTGTGTCTGGTGAATCCTCTCACCTCCTGCGACTCTGGCCTGTACCCCACATCTTGTACGCATAAATAAAAATAAATCTTTAAAAAATAAGTTTTATCTTAGGTATGTATGTTTAGGAAAAAGACATAGCATATACAGGTGTTTAGCACTATCAAAGTTGCAGGCATCAGTGTTAGCCTTGGAAAGGATCCCCCTCAGGTAAGCGGGGATGCTATATAGACAAGTAAGAGTAAGCTAATGAAGCTAAAACCGGAGATTTCAACACTAGCTAAAGAAGCTACAATGAACTTGATTACTATGTCACAATCTAGAAATTAGAAACACGCATTTTAGAAATTATGACAGGCTACTCAGAAGTCTTCCAATCTAAAGGAGTGATGGTGTAACAGTTACTACAATATCTTACAATTGGGGAATTAAAGGTAGCTTAAGAAAGAAGCTGAAACTCCAGATTTCAGCTTCCCAAAGCAGAATCCTTTCCTCCTGTCATATTCCGTGTTTTGCGATAAACTGGATTTCTTTAGTTCTCTAAATCTAACTTGCCAGATATAGCAGTTCTTGCCATGTGCTGCCACAGAATATTTATAATGTGGCTGGTATGAATAGCAGTGTCCTTTGAGTATAAAAAACAGACAAGACATCAAAGTATTACTATAAAAAATAATACAAAGAAGTCTCATTAATAACTTTTTTCTTCATTACATGTGGAAACATGCATATGGCAGGCTAAATAACATATATTATTGTAATTCATTTTCCCCTTTCCCTTTTACTTTAATAAGACTAGGAAAAAAATTTAATTCCCGGCATGGCTCACATTATATTTCTATTGGATGATGTTGCTTGAAATTCATCCCTTAATCCCAAACTTCACAAGGCTGAGTCATCAGCACAGATCTGTTCCCTGGCAGGAAAAGCAACTCCAAGTGCAGCAGTCGGCCTCCCCAGAGGCTTCATTCCCACCACAACCCCCTCCTCCCAAACCCTCAGGCTCTCACACCACTGCCCCTCTCCTTGACCTGAGACACTCACTGTCTTTTTTTTTTTTTTTTAAAGATTTATTTATTTATGCGTACAAGCACTGGGGTACAGGCCAGAGGTGTGGGGGGTGAGAGGATTCACCAAAGAGAGCGGGAGCAGAACAGGCAGATCAACGGAAGTACACTGCTGAGGGGAGCAGTGGGCACAGCAGGAGAGGTCTGCCGCACCTTGTGGGTCCCCTCCCTGGCCGGCGGCAGGGATCGAACTCATGCTGCAGTGGCTGCGGTTTGCTTCATAGTGTGTTGCTTAACCCACTGCGCCACCGGGGAGGCCCCGACACTCACTGTCTTTGTTTTGATTTAGGAAAGTCTTTACTTCATGCTGCTTTCCCTTCTGGAAGGTTCCACACTCGTTTTCCCTCCCTCTCTCCACTTCCTTAGTTGTCTGAAATCAGACTTCCTTCCCCACCTCTTAAGTGCTTCCTCTCAGGTCTTTTCTCCACCTAACCTCCCCTTTCTCTGGAATGGTGGCCGGGCCCCCTAACCAGGCAAGGATCTCACCAACAATGTGCTTAACTGAACTGAACACCAGCCAGGTAAAATAAGAATAAACTCATTACTGAGTCCTGTCAACATAAAAGGAAGAGAGACGAACCTCCCCATCCCATTTTCCCACCCTTGGTCCAAGGACGCTGTTCTCTCACGATGGAGGAAGTCTCTGGTCTGGACAGATGTGACTCATGCAACTGTGCTGTGCTAGAGCCCTCCTGTTGAGGCATTGTGAGCTCTCTCCCCGGGCTCCTGGCCAGGAAAAGCCAGAATCAGGTTGAGTCTCAAGCATCATCTCAACAGCGTGGACCCCCAGTCACCCTGCAGAGGAAGGCCTGAGGGCTCCCTAGAGGAATCTTCACTCTTTGGCCAAGGTGCCTGAAGCCATTGTCAATGGGGTGAGAAGGAAATTTGGTCAAAAGTGGAAATCTCGCATTGGCTACTAGGAGGAAGCAAAACCTGAAGTGAACCTGAAAGGGAAGATACAAGTCACCGGTTGACAGGGCCAGGACATGTCCTTCCTGTATGTAACAGGACATGAGACTCAGAGGCAGGAGAGGCCCTGGCCTTCCACTAATGGAGGCATGGGTGGGGGTGGGGGTGTCAGTTCAGGCAGGTCAGGCCTAGGAGCCAGGTAGAGAGATAAGAGAAATGGGAGAGACTCAGGCATTAAATTTTATTTTTTGCTTGTCCTTTTCTTGTAGCTGTCAACTCCAGTCAGTTTCTAAAGTCCACTGACATTATCTTCAGAATCTTCCATGTCCATCTTATGCCACAATCCCAGCCTAGGCCTTCATCTTGGCATTCTCTAGTCCCTACCCTAGTCTGGGCCATGGCAACATTCCATGGCTGACACCAATGAGCCCCTCAGTAACCTTTTGTACATCAGGGTAAGTGCAATGAACATCACATCATCTCACTTCCATGTCACTTGGCTGTACAATACCTGCTTTGCAGGCCCTTTTTTACTGCACAAAGGAATCACTACATTTTTCCCTCCCACCCTTCTCTAGCTCCATGATGGGCATCCTCTCTTTCCTATCCCCTGACCCAAAGCAACTCAGACATTCCATTTCCAGAACATGCCCAACCCCCTATTTTCTTTTTTTAAGATTTATTTATTTATGCACACAAGAGCTGGGGTACAGGCCAGAGTCACGAGAGGTGAGAAGATTCACCAGAGAAAGAGTGGGGAGCAGAACAGGGAGACTGACTGAAATACACTGCTGAAGGGAGCAGTGGGGCAAGGCAGGAAAGGTCTACTGCAGCATATGGGTCCCCTCCCTGGCCAGGGATCAAACTCGCACTTCTGTGCCACAGATGCTTTACAGTGCGTGCTCAACCCGCTGCACCACCAGCAAGGCCCCACCAACCCCCTATTTTCATCACTAGTCTGGTCAGTCCTTCAGGGGCGCATAGAATGGAGGCACCATGTTGTGGAACTTCTGCAAGTTGGCTCTACCACATGTACCCCAAATCCTTCCACTAGAAGCCCATCCCTCCCTCCTGCACACAACATGCTGCAGTATTCTATCCTCCATCACATCAGCACAGATCTGATTTGCACTTGCTACCTTTACTGGTGGGCACCTCCACAAAGCTCTCTCCTTCCCATCCGCCTATCTAAAGCCTACCTAGCCTTCAAAATGTGGCTTAAGCAAAGATGTCTTACAGGAAAATTTCCAAGTACACTACCCATTACAAATCTTATTCTCAAAATCCCCATTCAGTACAATGTACCATTTTGCCATAAGGCGTTCATTCATGCTTTGGGGGTACAGTGTCATTTGGAGCTAAACTGCAAACTCCTCGAGGGTTAGAATCAACTGCCTTAGATAGCACCAAGCAGGCATTCTAATGATCACTTTATAATTTATAATGATCACTGATCACTTTATAATTAATTGATTATAATTATAATAGGCAAACACTTTCCTTCTACTGCATTTGAGACTGAGAGCACCAGAAGTAATGGCACTGATCTTTAATAATTTCTAGCCATCTTCTGTGGATCTCTTCCTAAAAATTAAATATCTTATAATGTTATAGATATAGTAGATAAGTGGTAGATAATTCAAAGTACATAAATATTTTATTTCTTCATTTTTATAAGGTGATGCTACTGTAAATGGTCAGGGAAAATGAAGATGCCTCTTGCATAAATATTGCTTTAACAAAAATCTTCCTATCCTAAAGAATTGTGGGCGAATACTCACTTTCAAATTGACAATACAGTAGCCAATACTAAGAGCCTAGTGCCTCTACCCATATTCATTTAAGAATAGTATGTGGGCCTCCCTGGTGGCGCAATAGGTTAAGCAATGCACTATGAAGCAAACTGCAGCCACTGCAGCACGAGTTTGATCCCTGCTGCCGCCAGGGAGGGGACCCACATGGCGCAGCAGACCTCTCCTGCCTTGCCTGCTGCTCCCCTCAGCAGTGTGCTTTGGTTGATCTGCCTGTTCTGCTCCCCACTCTGTCTGGTGAATCCTCTCACCTCCTGCGACTCTGGCCTGTACCCTAGCTCTTGCGTGCATAAATAAATAAGTCTTAAAAAAAAACAAAGAATAGTATGTATATCACTTGAAGTAAATCAACAGAACTATTCAGTACTTATAGAGGTTTAAATACAATATTCAGTACTTATAGAGGTTTAAATACAATATTCAGTACTTATAGAGATTTAAATACAATAGAGGTTTAAATACAATAGTACTTACAGAGGTTTAAATACAAGATTGGCTACTGTATTGTCAATTTGAATTCAGCAGGCCAGCACAGGATGTGGGACAACAGAACCCCACCATCCAGTTAGGCACTCCTGCAAGGATCTAGGGTCCGAGAGGAAACCCAAATCCAACATAAGAAGTGCCTATATAATTTAACATGAACACACAGGAAGTTGAAATCATCTTTTTTTACTGCTATTACTTACTAAGCTAGTTTCAGGCACTTCTGGGTCTGTAGGCTTTTTTTAGGTGAAGATGTTTCCTATATTTAAACTCCACATGTTACTGGACACGAGCTTACCAAACACTTCCTCAAATCAGCAAAGGGCACTGTATCAAGGTTAAGGCTTAGTACTGAGCTTCTGTTTTATGTTCCTCTCTGGGTTTTAATAACAATACAGAAAATGTTCTTTGGCTGCCTAAATTAACCCTTGATGAATTGGATGTGCATTTCAAATCTTACTTCCAAATCCTTCTGTGTGCCCAGAACTCTCCCGTCAAGGTACCACCTCCAGAACAGGACCACTGAGGCAGCAGCAATGCTGGGTTGAGGGTCCAGACACTTAGCTGGTGGTGGCAGCCTGGGGGCTGGGACTCAGGTCCAAGGAAGACCAGCTGCATACAAAGGTCAGAGGAGGAGCCAGGGGACTGTGGTCACCGGTACTTTGGTAGTGAGTGTGATGGAGCAACACACACAGGTGAGAACCTGTATTCCTGAGACACAGTGCTGCAGATACACGTTACCTCAATAAGAAACAATAAAGATTAAAAAAATAATAATAATTGCACATCCGAAAGGCCTCCCTGCACCAGGAGCATACCGGCTTCATTACAATCTCCATGTGCCTGGAGATCTACCTGGCAAGCCCAGCGGCCTCATCTTCCGCCCATATATCTATGCAGTAAACCCCAAGAGACTTCAGGCCCTCAGCAGGTGGCACTGCGCAGGAGTGCACAGGTGTGCAGGCTAGAGGTGGAGATGACATAAGAAAAGGTAAACTATGTGTAGCTTCTGTCCCAAGTGCAATAAAGAGAACTTACCACTTCCCTTGCTTACAGACCAAAGATGATAATACAGCAACTGTGTTGTGCTTTGCAACGTACCAGGTACCTTTTGTTTGTTATCTCAAGAACTTGTATAGCCTCATAAGTCTCTGTGGAAGCACCTCCCACCCTTACCAATCAGGAAGGCATGAAGGGAGGTCATGAAGGGGGAATGCCCACATCTGGCTCATCTTCCAGCCCATCTGCGCTGCTGCACTGCCCACAGACTGCCTCAGCCTCAGGCAAGGAGTGGTGCAAAATTAAAAGACTTGTTAGAAGTATGTATTTGCTGGGCCTCCCTGGTGGCGCAACGGGTTAAGCAATGCACTATGAAGCAAACCGCAGCCACTGCAGCACGAGTTCGAGCCCTGCTGCCAACCAGGGAGGGGACCCACATGGCGTGGCAGACCTCTCCTGTCTCGCCCGCTGCTCCCCTCAGCAGTGTATTTCCATCAGTCTGCCTGTTCTGCTCCCCACTCTTGTCTGGTAAATCCTCTCACCTCCTGCAACTCTGGCCTGTACCCCAGCTCTTGTATGCATAAATAAATAAATCTTTAAAAAAAAAAAAAAGAAGAAGTATTTGCAAGTGTTTTCCAGAAGACTTCTGTGCTTTCCCCAATTCTTACTATGCCAGCTCCCTAGACCTCTGGGCTGTATTTGTCACTGCACAGTATTTCACATCTGTTATAAACGTAGCTTTAAGGTGCAGGCCAGAGATGGAGAGAAGCAGGAGGTGAGAGAAGCAGTTGGTGGCTAATGGTGATTGGACATGTGTATGAAATACACAGTTGCTGAGTGGAGGAAATACCCACTTGGAGCTCGGAACCATTGTAAACTAAGGTGATCGCAATGGAAAGGAAAAAAAAAATAAAACTGTATCATTAATCTGCTTTGATACTCTGCTTCCCAGACACCAAGACATATTTAAACTCTTTGTGTACAGAATCAACACAGGTCAAACACTAATTTCAACTACAGGAGCCCCAAATTCCTTTGTCAGACTGGAATTTCTATGAAATGTTTACTTGAAAGGCACTATTTTTGTTATGTTTTGGTGGTAAAAGAAAGGAACGGGAGAGAGGGTTATGGAATCAGCTGCATTCAAACCAGAAATCCCACAGAAACCCGACTCAGGGCATTCTGGATAGAAATCTAACATAAAATGAAAATTTTTAGTAACAAATTTCATGGCTAACTTCAGTACAGCCAGCTATGTGTCAAGGGTAATACAACTCTCATTTCACTTCACCAAACAACTCCTACTGCATCTGAAGCAGCTACTGTCCCCATTTTAGGGAACCAAGGTGCAAAATCTTTGAGCCATGGTGGCCATTAACACCGTAGTTAGAAAGCAGTCTCATGTTGTAATAGGGTGGTCCCCAGGAAAGGGGTAAGTTCTAGGATCTCCATTCTGTCCTAAGTAGGGTGGAGCTGAGCAGGGATAAGAAGATGCTGGAGAGAGGAGATAGGAGGATAGAAGGAAGGGAGGAAGAAGGAAGCAGGATGGAAAGCAGCGAGGAGGTGTGGAGGAGGCACGTGGAGCAGAGGGACATGTGAAGAAACTGCTTGCTTCTTGGTCTTGGGTTGGTTAGAATAGATGTGGGAGAGAGATCCGTGGGGAGGTTAACAATGGCAGCTTTCATCTTGATTTTTATTTTGCTCTTTGCCTCCCAGATTTGTCTGACTCTTTCTGACCCTTTTCTATAGGTCTCCACTGAAAGGTCCTTCTGACTTGTGGTAGGCTTTTGGGCCTTGCTTTGGGCCAATTCTATTTGGCTGGACTTTTACCCTCAAGGAGATGGGTAACTTTGGATGCTTGACTTAGTAACTATATTGTATTTTCTGTATTGTTCCCTAATTTAGAGAGGGCAGGTTTGGGGGTTCTGGGGTGCTCCTCTCCCTGCCCTGTAACAATGTTATCAACTCCGAAGTCTACTCTTCAACCTCCCACTACTTCCCTTCTCATAGAACTTCCTCCCAAAGAGGTTGGGCTTACAAAATCAATGTTACCCCAGCTTCTGCCTGACTCACAGGAGTGGCTGCAAATGGAGTCCAGTTCAGTTTAGGAACAAGAAACACAGGCTGATGTGGCTCAGCACCCAGGACACACCTCTTCTTCCCCTCTGTGCGAACAATCCCACCAGTTCAATGTTCCCATGTGTAGGGTCAGTGAAAAGTTAGCAGGCTTTTCCACCCTCCTGCCATTGGTGTAATGATGGACACCTGTGGTGCTGCACGCGTGCCTAAGTGGGCACACGCAAATGGGTGCAGTGCATCTGGGCTTAGACATAGGCGTGTAAGGGGCCATGTCACGAGGATGCCAACAGAAGAACAGGAGAACGAGGGCAGCAGAGAACAAAAGAAGAAAGCAGCAGAAGCAGCAGTAGAAGCGGAGATGAGAGACTAGCGAGCCCAGAGAGTGAAGATGCGCTAGGAGCTAGGAGGCCTGCCAGCCTCCTGGCTCCCCAGCCTCCTGGACCCCCGGCACCCCTGCCTGCCATGCACCTGGTCGCCTCTGATAATAAAAGCATAAAAAGCTACTGAGGGCTCAGGGCTCCTTCCTTTACCCCCTCTGTCAGAATCATCAAGAACTTGCTCTGTGTCCCTTGTTGGCATCACACCACACTGTCTGAAAACTCACTCTACCAGCTGATGTTGCCATCCTGGTCCCTGAATGCCAGAGTCGTGCTTCTGCTGGGAGCAGAGCAACTGAAGAGGCAGTGCTAGGCTGGAGCCGAGTTCTAGGACACACACGTTGGGTGGCAGGTCATCAGTCTCTTCCAAAAAGACCATCTACAGCTGGAGAAAGCTGGAAACCAACTCAAGGTTTCTATGCCTGATAACGCTGCTAACAAAAAAAAGTCTGAAGATTTTTTTCAAAGTCTAAAAGAAGCGGCACAATTACATCCAGGCACCCTGTGATTAATAGCTAGCAGTTGTCAACAACTGGTTGTTTAACTACATAATCAGTGTTCTTCATTTGTTCCTACATATGAGGTGACTGGGACACACCGTTTGATGTCATTCTCTAATTTGAGAATACTGTAAAAATACTTTTTAAAAGCAAGCACTGGAGGCAGTGAAGTGAATAAAGAACTATTCAAAGGTGATAAAAGTGTCACGCTAGATCAAAGGGTATAGTAAGTCCTGTTGGCAAAAATGTAGTTAGAAGTACAAAAAAAATCACAGCAGCTGCCCCACAAAGAGCCTTCTTACTGGGTGTCTGGTATTTCCATGTGATTCTTGAGAGAACAGAGCCAGGCAAGTTAGGGAATGAGTCTCTCAGGAAGGAGGGAATCAGCCAATGATTTGCACAAGTTCCCCACTCCAGTAACAAAGCCAGAATGTGCAACCAGGTCTGTCTGGCTCCAAAGCTTAGATACAGAAGACCCAAACTGGTTGTGATTAAAAAACTTTCTTCAGTTCATTAGTTAGGGATCCAAAGACTGAAGAGTGGTTTGAATACTCAGCCCCTGATGTACTTTTTTTTAAAAAAAAAGATTTTATTTATTTATGCACACAAGAGCTGGGGTATAGGCCAGAGGCAATGGGTGAAAGTATTCACCAGCGACAGAGCCAGGAACAGAACAGGCAGACTGACTGAAACACACTGCTGAGGGGAGCAGCGGACGAGGCAGGGGAGTTCTACTGTACCATGTGGGTCCCCTCCCTGGACGGAGATCGAACTGGCACTGCTGCAGTGGCTGCAGAAGCCCCACAGTGTGGCACTCAACCCCTTGCGCCACCAGGGAGGCCCCTTGAGAAATCAGTATGTGAATCTGTCCTTCAAAGCAAAATTGACATTCATTCTCATGCTAAATAATATACAGTCTTTAGGGCTGCTTTGTCAAAACAGTGTCAGCAACTAACCCAATAGCTGGCAGGCTTAGCTACAAATTAAAGTCACATGGAGAGCTTTTAAACCATACCAAGCCTCAATCCCAAACATATGAGACTCTCTGGAGATAGAGTCTGAAAAAATGTGTGCTTTAATTGCTCCTAAGAACCCCTGACTTACCCTCTGATGACATGTTGGGGCAAGGAACACACTTCAAGGATTTCCACATTTTGGGGATGCTTTTAGTACAGTTATTACCTTTGGCTGCTCACTGTAATCACCAAGGACCTTTAAAACTTTCTCATATTCCATCCACATACCCAGAGCCGTCAGACTCTCTGGAACCAAGGCATCAGTGGTTTGTGAAGATCTCCAGGCAATTCCAACCTGCAGCAAGCACAGGGCCCACAGCCTCAGCTGCTAGCTATTCATATTAGAAGCTCAAGCCCTCTTTTGTTTAGATGGGATCCCTCTGCTTGGGATGACTGTCCCTTTGTCTGCAACTACTTAAATCCATTTAAGAGATGCATAGCAAGATTCTCCCCTCCTTCCTTCAGAATCACTCCCACTAGTGAGTGATTCATCTCAGACACACATGCAACATTTGCCATTCTCTCACCACTTTCCATTTTATTATCTCCACTTCCTTTTCTCTCTTATTAGTGTTTCCACCCTGTCACTTCATGGACAATATAGGGTTAATGTAGTCTGAGGAGGGTGAAACCCAGGCAGAAAGCTGCAGGCTGAGTGTAGGGTAAAGGTTGATCAGGTATTTCCACCCTCCCACCACTGATGATGGACACCTGAGGTGCTGCGAGCACTCCAGGGTGGGCATGCGCAAGTGGGCACACCTGTGTTGGACACGGGCATAAATGGGTGGCGTCATGAGAACTGTGAGGACCCACAGACAGAACTACAAGGATCAACAGACGAACTGCGAGGACCAACCGACAGGACCGACAGTAATGACGAGCAGCAGCCCCCGAGAGAGAAGAAGCAGCCGAGAGGGTGAGATATGCTGGGGGCTGGGAGGTCTGCCAGCCTCCTGGCCCCCCAGCACCCCTGCCTGCTATGTACCTGGCCACCTCTACTAAATAAAGTATGAAAAGCCACCGAAGGCTCCAAGACTCCCTTCCTTGACCCGTCAGCTCAGAACCATCCCGAACCTTGCTCCAGTGCCACCTCCATCCTGTCGCTATACTGAGAAACCAGTGTGTTGGACACAAAGCTGACTTCCCTGGCCATCTGCCATCCACCAGAGGTGGGAAGAGGCTTCTGCCCTACACAGTGGCTCCAATTACAATGAAGAAATTCGGATGGGAAGTTTTAGAGTAAAAGGACTTCAAGCTACCACTTGATGACATGCAGCTTCTCCAGAAGCAAAACTCAGAAGATTCTGAGTTCCCAAAACATAGTCTTTGATTAACAGCAAAGAACTTCATAGCTGAAAATAAAGACCTCTGCACATTTCAGTACTAAACATTGGAATTTTGACAACTTTCTTCCACAGGACATACATGAAAAAATTTGTACACTGAAAGCACAATGCCTTTTATCCAAGAATTTTAACACGCAAAGGTAGCAGCATTCACTGTGAGGATATTCTTTCAAAGGGCAAACAAGATGTCAATTAAAGCTTCCTTAAAACATACATTACTTTGGACTACTAATGAAAGGCTGACAAAATTAATCCACATCCTCACCCTGCAAACCATCCCTCTTCTACACCCACACAACAACATCAATGAAAAGGTTCATAGTACTCAGAGAATTAATTTCTTATACTTCCTAAACTAGGTAAAACTTCATTTTTAGCTTTTTTCAATGCTATCTCAGGCTGTTTCTGCAAAACTGTCAATGGAAACCCCACAATGAATTCATAGTCTATGATGCAAAGAGCAGGTTTGACTTCCCTACAAATTATAAGATAAAATGTAGCAAAAATTTCCTCCAATTATTTTGATGGGAAAGATCAAGATTATAGACTTCTAAAACAGGGCTCACCAATGTTTTCAGTTAATTTCAATCTAGTTCCTAATAATTGGTACTTGAGAAGGAATTTTAGGATAATATTTAAAAGTTAATTAAAAACAGTGTAAGCATTCATGTCAGTCAAGTGTGACCTCTGCTCTGCGGTGCATTTAAATGCATGTCACCTTGACCTGTAACACAGCAATGTAAAAAATTTTGGTCAATATAAATCAAATGTACACTAATTTATTCAGCAGGTTTCCTGGTATCTGAATCAACATTAGAAATCTAACCAGTATTTGTTATTCTGTTATTGACAAAAGGAAGCATATTTAAATGATAACAAGTACTCATGGGTGTCATTTGGAAGTTAAATTGTTCCCCAAGGACAGCCTCTGTAGACGGCTACATTTAAAGGTCATTTACCACCAAATTATGAACAACTGTTGCATTTATTAGCACAGGCTCAATAGCTGCGAAGCTGTAGACATCAATTTTTACTGACAGTGAGATCTAATTGTACCTTAATAAAAAAAAACAACAACAAAAAACCAGACTTTTGTTATACATTTTTATTCCCTGCCCTATGTTCACTTTTTAAAAGGGAGGCACAAACTCCCCATTGGTGTGCATCTGAAGCAAAAAACCTTCCTACTGCAGGAAGGAGTAAACATCACTTTTTAAAAAAATATCAGCTCACAAAATATCAAACCTTATGTTTCAGGGCAACCCTGATATAAAATGGGCTGCCTGACTGTGGCAACCCTGAGCTTAAAAGGTACTTATAATGAAATGCAAGTGCAGGCACAAAAAAAAAGGTTAATAAAGCGTTTGTTTACAAAAGGAAGAGGAATGAAGAAATGAGTAACTCAGGGAGAAGAGAGGGAGATAAATCTGTAAAAGTGTCCTACCAGTTCCACTGAGCTGAAGCCCTAACAGCACACCAAAAGCTGGCGGAAAAACCCAAAGACACCCCCAAGGCCCATATGTCTGGTTTTATACCAAACCTCAGTGCTTAACTCCACACTCAGGTCCCAGCAATCCTCCCTTTGGTGATGATGGCATTATGGGATTTGTAGTCCTTGGTGTCTTGGCTCTCTTTGGTCTGCAATGGGGGTGGAATCCCTAAAACCTAGTTCTAGAGTTGATTTAGGACATCTTCTCCCCCTAACAATTGTTTTCTCATGCTATGTTCATAGGAATGAAATTAAAAGAGAGAAAAAAATTTACAGTGTTTATGACTTGACCGTCAATTTCATTTTTAAAAGGAATAGAAATGCTTAATTTTACCGGGGGGTGCCCTGATACTCAGTCAAACATTATTCTGGATGTTTCTGTGAGGGTGTTTTGGGTGAGATTAATATTTATTTATTTATTTATTTATTTTTTACTTGGAATAAATACCAGTTTAATGAGTAATTTTATCAATTACATTGTAAAAGCAAAAGTGCAGTAAACCATGTTGATTTTTTATTCAAGCTTTAAATCAAATGATTTTTAAAAAAAAAGTCATGTATAAAACTAGGAATGTGATTTTAAAATATGAGCACAAATTTAATGTCAAATATTTTTTTAATTATATTTAATTGCATTTGACATCGTTTGTTTTCCCCAGTGGGTTCTCACCACCATTTCACCCGTGCACCGTCACCTCAGTCCCTTGTGCTCTTTACATTTCATCACCGTCTTTGCCCTCCCCTCCCTCCATCCCCCCCCACGGTCCCTTGGGTTTATCTTTAATCTTTTGATCTTGTTGCGTTGTTACTTGATTGTTCGGTTGTTTTTGGTTATGATTGCCCATTTCCTTTAGTTTTCTCTGTGTGTTGTTGTTTTTTTTGTTGTTGTTGTTGTTTCGTTTTCTCCCTTTTTATTTTTTGTTTTGATTGTAGTTTGTTTGTTTGTTTTTTCACATTCCTCCTAAAAGTGAGGT
>JAGFMF010011668.1:5715424-5749559 GCA_019455555.1 Galemys pyrenaicus
GAGGGTCCTCTGTCTGAGTGTGTATCCTGGGGTACGCAGGCGTTCTGGCTTTGGGGAGGTACTGCACTCTACTCGGTGCATTTGAGCTGGAAGATTCAGCGCCTCACTGAACTTGTCTGCAGCTCCGTATTCAGGGCTCCCTGTTCTGCGGAGTAGGACATCTGGGCTTGGTCCTGGTGTACACTTGCGGCCTTTATCTGGAGATCACCCCCCCTGGACTCAGTGTGTTCGAGCTACAGTAGTATGGCTCTCCGCAAGGCTGTCTGAAGATCCTGGTCTAATGCTCCCCGTCGTGGTAGGATGGCTCCTGTCTGATACTTTCCCCGCTGCCCTCGACCCTCCGGAGGCCTTTTCACAGATTACTCATCTGCATATGGGAGATTAGGTGCTGGCATCCACCTCACTCTGGGATTCTAATGGGTGGCTTCCAGCCTGTAATAGCACAGGAAGCACTTATCTGGTTATGAGAGACCCTCAGCGAGATTGTCTGCAGAGTCTAGTCGTGCGTTCCCTGTTTGGGGGGGCTGGCAACCGTCCAGGGGGTTCCCAGCTACTCCCCAATACCAGAGTGTCCTCACCCCACACGCTTAGTTCCAGATGGTGAACTAGGCACTGGTGCGCAACATGCACAAAGGTTTTGGTCAACTGTTCAAGTCCTGCATATACTTAGGAGGTTCAGAGCTATAGCTGTGGATCGCTTAGCAGTGTTGCTGTTATTCCCCCCTGTTCTGTGAGGCTGGCGCTGGGTTAGAGCCTTTTCAGTGACTCCAGACCCCCAGGGGCTCTCTCCCTTCTCGTTCAGCTCTGTACCGCAGACTCGGTGGTGATACGTGTCTCACGTTGGGATTACAGAGTGCCGTTTCAGCCTGTAGAATTGCTAGAGGGTCTGGGCTCTAGTTTTGGTCCCCCGGGTGTGGCTGCCCCAGGTCCAGGAAGATAGTGTCGGTCCAAGGTTTCCAGGAACCCGGGCGTTCTGGGGACCCGGCTCGCCGAGTTCCGAGTTGGAGAGCCCCTCCGGTTATGATCTCTTCCAGGGGCTCGAATCCTTTCCGCGGGCAGGAGGCTCCGAGACTCAGGCTGTGGCACTCGGCAAACTTGCCCCAATCTATCTGTCCTGGGGGCGCTGGCGCTGGGTTAGAGACCCCTCAGCTGCTCTGGGGCACGGGGGGAGGGGGGGAGGGGAGCCCTTCTCTCGCTAGCTTGGCTCTGAAACACGTGCTCGGTGCTAGTGCGCCTCTATATGCTGAGATTGCTGAGCGTTGCTCAAAGTCTGTAGATGTGCTAAGGTGACTGGGAGATATTCTTGGACTCCCAGGCACGGCTGTCCTGGACCCGAGAAGATGGCGCCGGCCCGGAGTTCCAGGCTCCCAGGAGCCCTGGTGACCCTGCTGGTCAAGCCCGGGGTTAGTGCGCCGCTCCCATCACGCACACTTCCAGGGGCTCAGAGCCTGCCAGCACGCAGGGGGCTCCGAGACTCAGGCTGGGGCGCTCGGCAAGCCTGCCTTGTTCCCTCTGTCCGGGGATGTTGGCGCTGGGTTAGAGATCCTACAGTTTCTCCAGAGCGCCGGGAGGCCCTTCTCTCGCTCCCTCAGCTCTGAACCGCGAACTCGGTGTTAGTACACGCTAGGCGCTGAGATTGTGGGGCGCCGCTCACAGCCTGTAGACGCGCTAAAGTGATTAGGAGATATTCCTGGACCCCCTGGCACGGCTGCCCCAGTCGCGGGGGGATGGCGCCGACCCGGGGTTTCCTGGGACCTGGGCGCTCCTTTGTCCCCGCTCGCCGAGTTAGTTGGTGCCGGGGCACGGCCGAGATTAATATTTAAACCTGCAGGGTGAGTAATGCAAACTGCCCTTTACAATGTGGGTGTGTGGATTAGATTCTGGAGGCAACATCCTCTGGGTTTGTTACTGCAGCACCTTCACTGAATGACTGCTACTTTAGGGAGATCTAACAAAAGAAGGTTCTGCAACGGGTCCAAGCTGTTGGAAAATCTGTGTTGCCACCTTGGCCATTATGACACAGCAAATCCAGTAGCATATGAAGTGACAGTAGCAGTTTGGGGTGTTCTTAGGAGCCACTGGCAGGCCCTGCTGTGAAGCACAGTGCAGGGTTTTAGGTTTTGGGAGCACAGCTCTGCCACCCTCTTAGACAGCTACTCTCCTGGGAAACCGTTCTTGGTTCACCGTTGGGCCTTAGTACAGACCAAACACTTAACCATGGGCCACCGTGTTAGTATCCATCATGAATGGGGTGTTATTTGACTCACTGAGCAAGTAAAACAATGTTCCAGCACCAGATGGAAGTCTATGTTTGTGACGGGGTTGAAGTGCATGTGGCTGAGCCCAGGGAGAGTCAAGCTGGCTACAAGCACTGATGAGTACTAGTCTGTCTGCAGCAGACTAACACTGAGCCCTCAATAAGGCACTACTTCCTGGGTGAGCAGCCAGCTAGCAGGTGGCAGGTTAATTACATCACAATGCTTCATCATGGAAGGGGTATGTTTTGTTATTGTTGTGGATACTCCAGATATGGATTTGCCTTCCCTGCGTGCAGAGCTTGCTATGTGGATGTTGGAGTCACTCATTATCATCTCGAAGCATCAGGGACAAACAATCAACATCTGCCAGATGCATCATGGTCCCTCTACGTATCTGGCAAACCCAATGAAGACAGGAAAGGCTGTGACGTTCTGTTCTCCCAAGATCTTACCTCCACCCCTCTCCTGCAAGTTCACTTTCTATAGTATGTTCACGGGTGTTTTATATACTTACACAATTTTTGCCTTATGAGCTGGAATTTTTAAAATTTTCAAAGAATAAAAAAGAATTATAAAGTGAAAAGCTGAGTGATTTACTTTTTTGATAAAAATTGACAAGAGCTTATTTCTAACATCCACCAATCCCCTTCACAAAAAGAAAAAGGAACTAAAAGGAACACTAGTACAAGTGCCCAGCCTAACCACTGGCAGGGAGCCAGCGAACTACACGGACTCTACACCTTGACAACAGTGCTCACCTATCAGATTGGCAAACACTGGAAGCCCGAGGGAAAGCCCCGCCCACCAGCCTGTGAACAAGCGCGCCCTCTCGGGAACTGATTGCTAAGGGATGCAAAAACGCACCACCATCCCTCAGCCAGGGGATTTGACCATACCTAGCAAAATTAAGTGCACATTATTTACTTTTGGATCCAGTAACCCACTGCTACAAGTCTGTTTCAAAGATACACTGACAAAAATAACCAAAAGAGGCTTAAGACTATGGAAGGCAGCCAGCAAGGCGGAAGAAGAGAGCTATAGAAACCAATACAGTCTCCTCACGACTCACACCTGGGCAATCTCTCCAGGACAGACATGCTAAGAGAAAGAAAGCACATTTTAATAGTCCACTGTTTCATCTGAGAAAAGGAGTGGGAACAAAAATATATTAGTACATGTTAATATATTTTTGTGTAGGGGCCTCCCTGGTGGTGCAGGGGGTTGAGCAGCACACTGTGAAGCAAACCGCAGCCACTGCAGCACAAGTTCAATCCCTGTTGCTGGCCAGGGAGGGAACCCACATGGCATAGCACACCTCTCCTGCCTTGCCCGCTGCTCCCCTCAGCGGTGTGTTTCAGTCATTCTGCCTGTTCTGCTTCCCGCTCTGTCTCTGGTGAATCCTCTCACCTTCCTGGACTCTGGCCTGTACTTCAGCTCTTGTATGGATACATAAATCTTAAAAAAAAAAACCAAAAAACAGAAGTTTTATTTCCACAGATGCCCCTGATGCAGTATACACATTACAAAAATATAAAGCAAAACTAATTTAAAAAAAATAACTGAAGTAATAATAAAGAATTTAAAATCCCCTAGTAATCCTTAATACATAATAACATGAGGCTGGGTAGCTAAGCAGAGAAAAATCAAACCAAGTGATCTGCAAACAGTGATTAGATTTCTATTTCCCTCTTGGGCTAGATGTAAGTATAAAAGAATTTGTTAAAAACATTTTAATCCGTATTCAGCAATCATGTTGTTGATGGTAGGACAGGGATTATAGTGATGACACACTGATGCATTTAATGTGAGACAGTAAATTAATAATTATTCTAAGACTAATTCTATTAGTCTCAGCACCTAAAAATCAAGCTGTCCAATGTGGGAGGAAAGACACAGTTGAAAACCCAAGAAAAAAATCTTGTTTTCCCAAATGCACCAAGGTTTTGGTCTTTAAAAAAAAATCCCAGCTTTGATAACTAAAAAGAACTAGAAACCATGGCAAACCCAGTGTCGATGTGCATTCCATGTGCCCAGATCATAGTCCCTAAACAACTCACTAACTTCTTTAGAGAAGTGACTAATTCTACCTGTGGGGCAGGAAAGGTAAAAGATGCATTGGAATATCCTGTTATACTGGAAGCAAGGAAGTTATGAGCAGGTATGGTGAAGACACAGTTCCTGACTTGAAAAGACAAAATTAAATAGTGGCTGAAGATGGGACCAAAAGCACAGAGCAATGATAAATGCAATAGACTGAACGACACCACACATGCTAACAGTCACATATCTAAAATGTCTAGTTTTTTAGAGTCTCTGTGATCACTTGTAGTTTGTGATTGTTAGAGACAACAAAGTCATTATTTTGGAAAATATACAATAAAAAAATGAAGCATTTATCCTGCCTTTCTTATAAAACTATATCTCAGAGTAGGTAGTTTAAGAGGCAAAGTTCCCCTTTACACATGTATTCAAGTCAATAAATGCAGAGAGAATGGTAACATGAGAGCATCATTACTTAGCAACCACTATGAGTGAACAGATGTAGGCAATGTTCCTCAATGTCTGTGGGCATCACCAGCCAAATTTGAAAATGACCAAGTCTCAACCTTCTTACAGCATAAGGAGCAGAGAATGTGTTAATAATGACACCAAGATGGATGTGGGACTGTAAAATGGTCCATACACTATGGGAAACTGTATGGAGGGTTCTCAAATTACTAAAAGTGGAGCCACCACATGACCCAGCAATTCCATTTCTAGGAATCTACCTAAAGGACACAAAAACACTGATTCAAAAGAAAACCTGCATTCCATCTTTATCACAGCACTATTTATAATAACTAAGATATGGAAACAATCTAGATGTCAAAAAACAGATAACTGGGTCAAAAAGATATGATTACACACACACAGAGGAATATGATTCAGCAATGAAAAAAGATAAATTCATGCCATTTGTGGATTATGCTCAAGTAAGTCAGAAGAAAAAAGAAAAATACTGGATGACTTCACTTACAGAGAAAATGAACAAAGGGTCAGTGAGGCAAAAAAAGACAAAATTAGCAGGCATATTGTAGAGGAGACATACGGCAGGGGGAAGGGGAGAGAGAAGGGTCAAAACAGGGGAGGGAAGAGCACAAGGGTCTATGGTGATGGTTCACAGGTGAGGTGGTGATCAGGATTTATGGGATTACACTTAAAATCAAACACTGTACCAAAATGAACAATGATATAAGAAAAACAAAATGGTGCCAGGACGTCACAGCAAAATCCAGTAGGACTTATTCTATAGGACAAATATCATAGTTCATACAATAAAATCAGTGTAAGAATGAGTAAACTTCAAGACAGTCACTACTGGGAAATAAGAATGTATCACAAGCACAGGCAGAGACACCATTCCTTGGACTTTGCAAGGATTATTTCACTTGATCCTCAAACCACCTCATAAGATAGGTTCTAGTACTACTGTCTTTCAGGATTGGAGAAATAAGGAAATGATGTACGACAGTTCCCTCTTATTCATGGTATGACTTTCTGTGGTTTCAATTACCTATGATCAATCATGTTCCAAAAATATTAGATAAAATAATTGAAGGGAGACACCAAATTCACATGACCTTTCTCACAGTAAATAGTTATCATTGTTCTATTTTATTAATAGCTACTATTGCAGGCCTCCCTGGTGCCGCAGAGGGTTGAGCACCACACTGTAAAGCATTCGCTGCACAGCAGCTTGAGTTCAATCCCCAGCCAGGGACAGGACCCACATGGCACAGCAGACCTCTCCTGCCTTGCCCAATGCTCCCCTCAGCAGTGTACTTCAGTCGATCTACCTGTTCTGTTTCCTACTCTGTCTCTGATGAACCTCTCACCCCCAACACCTCTGGCCTGTACCCCAGCTCTTGTATGCATAAATAAACAAATCTTTAAAAAAAAAAGCTACTATTGCTAGTCTTTACAATGTCTAATTTATAAACTTTATCAAACACAAACATGTTTATGAAAAAAACTCAATGCATGCAGGTTTTAGTATTTCTCATGGTTTCATACACCGGGGAGTCTTGGTAGATACTCCCCAAGAATAAAGGGAGGGGGTGTTGTAGCTTGTCAAAATTCAGAAAATGTGCTAAATACTTGAGGGAAGATTTATAGGCTGACAGTATGAGTCCACAGCCTGTCCCCTTCACTATTAGTCTGTATCAGTTTCCGTCACAAGCTTGTAAAATATTATAAACAAGTTTTTACCAGAAGGTAAAAAAGTATCCAGGAGGCATGTGATGTAACCAAAATTTGATCTATGCAGGTTCACTTGTAGTAGCACATTTCAGGCCATTTTGAGACACAGAGTGCTAGCATTTGGACTGCTAACTTAGTATCACATCAAAGCAGACAAAACTCAATGCAATATGGTATCCTGGATTGGATCCTGGAACAGAAAAGGACATCAGTGGAAAAACTGGTGAAATCCAAACAGAATCTGCAATTTAGCTGATCTCAATGCACCAGTGCTAGTTTCCTGGTGTTTCCGTGATCATGCTAAAGGAAGACATTAGCAGTGGGGGGAACTGGGTGAGGTGTATGGTGTATACAGAAACTCTCAGTCCTTACTCCAGAAGGCTTCTGCAAATCTAAAATTATTTCAAAACTGAAAGTTTATATAGAAAGGATTAAAAAATAAAAACTTCTTTAAAAAGATGAAAATGTATTTCTAGTTCAGTGGAAACAAACTTACTTCTTTACCCACATTTCTAAGCAGCATCTTTGCATAATTCAACCCTCTTGAACATATTTTGCTTTTTAGGTGAATGTGGCATTGTGTTGGTTAATGTCCCAGGATATTTTCAAATTGGATTTGTTGTCCTTAGGCTAAAGAACATCACACATGCTTGATTTAGTCATTCGACACACCTTTGACCTGTGCTGTGGGCTTACCCTGAGTGAGGCACTGAGCCAGCCATGTCCTGGGCAGTCTTCCACAGTGGGTGGCTGAACACTGTGCACACAGTGATCTGCTGTCCTTCTACCCTGCTCCCACTGTTGTGTCTGCAGAGTAAGGCACGGACTGGCCGCATTGCCAGCTCTACAGATGCCCCATTCTGATTCCATCTAGCTCAGTGATCCTTATGGGGCTTCATGTAACCCTGGGTTAAGGTAACCCTGACCCCAGCCAGTCAGCACTCAGAAGTCCCCCTGACACAGGACTGGGGGAAAAGTCAGCTGGGATAAGAAGATGCGGGTTAGTATTTGCTCAGCACTCCTGGGGGAAGAGTGTTCTTGTTTTCAAAAAAACACCTTCTTTTCTTCCAGATGTCACAGTTTAGCAAAAAACAAAAACAAACAAAAAAACACCCTGCAGTTTGTCACCAGGCAGGAGCCACTCTGAAGACTGATGAAAGCAGAGAGGAGTAGGTCACTCTCGGGTGACTGGGTCCCGTGACTCAACCTTTCAGCCTCATTCTCATAAATATAAAAGGGCAGCAATTTTCCTGCACATCATTGAAAATGACAACATTTTAAAAATAAGTGGGATGTAAAGGTATTACTCATTTTGTGGTAATATTTAATTTTGATTGTGTTTTTTAAAAAAGTCTTCATTAGACATCGACAGTAAAATATTTACAGGTAAAGTTATATTTGCTTAAAAATATTAAGGAATCTTTTTTAAAGTGGGGGAACAAGAGACAGTAATGAAAAATTAGGAAATACTGGCAGGTGAGTAAGGAGTAAAATGATGGCTTATAAACAGTGTTCCATTTTTGCAATTTAATAACCAATAGGGATTCCAGCATATCTTATACTATGATCATGTATCTATCAAGCCAACTTGTGTTTTGAAAAGCCTCACACATCAAGTACACTAGCAACAGGTTCCAAATGACCCCCCCACCCCAAAATAAAGATAAATTTGTATAAGCAAAACATTGTCAGTGACAGAGTGGAAAACACACTTAAAAAAACTTATTCAATAGTTTGATTTTTACAGTGATGGAAATAGAAATCTAATACATTCAAATTTGTCTGTTGTGAGCTAAACTGTAATTCTAGTTTTGTTGTTTTTACCAGCAATGTACCTTACAATTGACATTGCTAGTCTTTACTGGCACCCAGGAATCGATTCCCGGTATCCAGTGGGCTGTTCTCCATCCTCTCCTCACAAGCAGTCAGCGGCATCTAGAACTTTCCTTCTTGTAAAGAACCTACCATCTTTCTTTTTGCTACCTCATGTCCCTGGGTTTCCTTTCCCTTTGGATGCTGTGCAGAGACATCTCTGCTCACTCAAGTTCTAGAATTTTATCCTCAGCTCTCCCTCCTCTGTATGCTCTTTGGGAGGAACAGCACCAATTTATATGCTTTTTCATGTTACACTGAATGACCTACAAGCTGTTATTTCTAGCCCAATCCTAAGTATATACTTAACTCCAAAATTAAAGATCCTCACCCTTCACCAAAACTGTTGGCCCCCAAATGAACCCCTTCCTCCCTGGGAACCAGTTATCACTAGGTTTCTGAGAGGTGCACGCAGGTACATACGCGAGTCACTCTGACCTTACATCTGCTGACCAGACCACAGAGAGTCTTATCACCACCTCTTTCTTTCCAGGTTGCCTTCGTCCAGGGCCTCCTTCTCTCCCTTCTTTTTCTTGCGCAAATGCCTATGATATGACCATGCTTTAAGAGTCATATTTCTAATCACAAAACTAACCACGTTACTTCCTTCCTTAAAGTCTCTCCAGTGACTCCCACAGTCTGAAGTGAAAGTCCATGTTCCATAAGGCTCCCCAGGCTAGGGAGCAGGTACCTCCATATCTGGAGTTACAATCGCAGGTACTCTAAACTGCAGCCTGCACCCTGACCCCCTCCAACCCACTGAGCGCTTCAAGCTCAGGAGCTCTGCTGTTCTGATTTTCTTCTCCTGGGAGAAGACTCAACATTCATTATTTATTCAGCAGACATGGGGTGAACTGGTACTATATGAGAAGTCCCATATTACGGACAGCAGTGGAGGTGGACACTGTCCAAGGAGCTGCAAGCCTAGTGGGGGAAACATATTAAATAAGCCCTGGGCAGATGGAAAGGGGTAGAGAATAAACTTTCGTGAAGTCATATCAGAATCCATCTGCATTTTCTTACAGGTCTCTCCTGCGTCTCTGTAAACTAAAATGATTTAGAGTCTACCCCTTCCCCCAGTTCTGTTTTTGATGAATATGGAAGTTTAAAATGCCTTTCCCATAAGATGACATTTTCCCCAATACTTCCTCTGTCTAGAATTCACAAGTCCAGCAAAAACTAATCAGATTTCACAATCAGCATGCCTAAGCACCCTGTCCCCACTGCTAGCACAGCAGGAAGAACAGGCACTCCCTCCCTCAGGCCTCTGGGCTGACTTGATCAGAATCCTTCCTTATCTTGTTCCTCCAGGATGGACAGAGTTTTGAAGAACAGGAATAACCTCCTTCCATATTTCACTCCTCCCCCCACAGAGAGCTGGCCCACACCTAATGCTGACATGTTCCAAGGACAAAGAGTCACTGCTCCTTAAAAAGTTAATTATTTTGTAACTCGAACATAACTTTGTATAAACTCTTTGAAGAACTCAGATACACACACACACAGACTTTAGAAGACTGAGAATTACTATTTTTCATTCATGCCCTTCTGAAATCCTAGCAGTGGACACAAACAAGCATGTACAGGGGTAGACTATTCGATGCAACCATTAACATCAGAAGCAAATGTCTTGGCCATCAGTAAGACCCATGCACTTAAATCATGGTCCTTCCTACTATGGAAGACCCCTTTGCGGGTAGTGAGGACTCAGAAAAATACACATTGACACAGACTATCCAGAAGTTGAAGGATGACTGTTCAAAGTAAATTCTGGTGATTTTTTTTAAAAGAAGAAAATCTATGTTTTTACAGCATAGGGAAGAAGTCTCTACGAGAGCTCCCCTGTGTCTGGTCTCAGAGGGCATGTGTACAACCAGGGAGGAAGAAACTTCCTGTTCTACTTCAAACTTCCCATCACTGAATTGGTTAGAACGTGATATAATAGTTCTTAACTTTGAAGCAATTGCTAGGCAACAAGGTATCTTCCATAGTAAAGTGAATGTTATTTTCTAAGTTTCTTGTTTAGGAAATTGAGATTTTATTTTTCATTCTGGGATTTCTTTAAAGATGAGACATTATTCACTACTGTACCCCCAGCACTGAGAGCTGAGGCATAGAGGAACACTTAGTTAATACCTGCTGAACTAATAAACTGCTTAATCATTACAAAAGAGTTGCTTAGTCCCAACAAAGAAATAGATGCTTCACAAATTCACAAAAGAAAAAAAAAACAAACTACTTGCAGAAGGTGTCTTAACAATCTAGTTAGCCATCTAATTGAATTGTATTTAAAAAAAAATTACAAAAAACCACACAGTCTCTTCACTCAACAAATTCCAAGCTACCAAGATTACCAATAAAAAGAATTCTCCAAGGGCCTCCCTGGTGGCACAGTGGGTTAAGCAAACCGCAGCCATTGTAGCACGAGTTCGATCCCTGCTGCCGGCCAGGTAGGGGACCCACATGGCGCAGCAGACCTCTCCTGCCTTGCCTGCTGCTCCCCTCAGCAATGTATTTCGGTTGATCTGCCTGTTCTGCTCCCCACTCTGTCTCTGGTGAATCCTCTCTCTCTCTCACACACACACACACACACGCCTCTGGCCTGTACCCCAGCTCTTGTATGCATAAATAAATAAATCTTAAAAAAAAAAAAGGACTTCTCCAAATTGTTTTCATTCACAACCAGGAGGCTGGTTCTGACATAAGAAACAAAAAGGGACATGAAAACTTGGGAGGTAAACAAACCCTCTAGAGGGAGAAAATTAATAATGGCCAATGAACCTTAATGTTAATGAACCTACATGTGCTTATTTGGGGATATAATTACTTTTACCTTGGACCAAACCTACTACCAAGCAGTCTTTTTAACTTCAATTCCTAACAGAATGTCCCCAAGATGGTGGTCTCACATGACTGCGAGATCCTGGAGGAATGGAGGAAAACCTGGATTTTTAAGACTATGGAAGGAAAAAGCCTTGAATAGGTTCATATTTAAAGTTTTTCGTTTGTTTGTTTTTTTTAAAGAGAGAGCATTTGACCAAGTGTTAGTTCAGTGGAAAGGATTACTTATATAATTGGCCACTGAGCTCTGTGGCTCCGTGCAAGAGGCATTATTTCCTCCCCATGGAAGGCACCCTGAGTACTTATTTTGGGGACTTGGACCCAACAGTCTACTTAATTCTAACAACCCACATAGTCTGGGTTTTTTTCAGTCACTAATCTGAATTCTAAATCTTCCTTTGAGAGATGATGTAGCCTTCACTAGGAAAACACAAGGCTCCACAGCAAGTGTCGCCACAGCAGTTAATATAATCTGCCAAAGTAAGAGGTGTTTAGGAAGGGAGTGAATTAGTGCATAAAATAACAATTCTTTCACACTGTCCTCTGCAATAGTCCTGAAAACCAACCATCCTTTAACTGCGGTATATTTAACAGGCATCTCTCCCTCTAGCAAAGATAGTCGAGATGTCCAAATTCTTCGGGAAATCAAGCACCTACACGTTTTCGCTCACTAAACTTGTTACTCAAAGGTCCCACCAGGCCCTGGTGGCGGTGTCCGCGCCCACCACCCCTCCAGCCCTCCAGCCCTCCACTCTCGAGCTGAGGCCCGTGTACTCTTTTTTTTTTTGGCATCCCAGCTCCAGGTGGAGACTGGACTGGGGCTCTGCAAGCACCCGATTTTCCATTCCATGGCACTGCAGAACCAGGGGAGGGGGAAACTTTGGAAACCACCTGAAAGCAACACAGGTGTTCGCTTCGGGAAAGACGATTTTAAGCTCAGCTTCTCTTCCAACTGAGAGGGTCCCACAGAACTTGGACGCCAACATCAGCCCGCCGCGACCACTTCTGTCAGGGCGGGAGGGCGTCCGTGCCCGAAACCCACGCAGTCCGTTCGGGCTGCAGGAGGGCGCCGGGAGCAGGCAGAGCACCGCGTCCGAGCGAGGGCTCGGCTCCCGGCGCCCCGGCCCAGAGGCCGGGAGCCGGACTGTGGGCGAGACGGACCGAACCCGGGGACCCCGGACCCCGGCAGCCGCGGGGTCGGGTGAGAGGGGTCGCCCGTTTCCTTGACAACGGCGCTGGGCGCAGCCCTTCCTCCGAGCTGGGGGAGGGGAGGAACGCGGGGGGACCCCCTGCGCAGTGCAGGCGACGGCCGGGGGACGCCTCCCCGGCTCGGAAGCCGCGCGTCTGGCTCGCGGGGCCCTGTGCAGCCGCGGCCCGCGCCTACCGTGTATCCCCGCTCCAGGTCACTCTCCTCGTAGCGAAAGGACGGGATGTACACCTCCATGGCCGCGCCAGCCGGCCGGCGGAGGACGAGCGGGGGGCGGGCTCACGGCCGCGGCCGCCGCTCCGCCCCCGGCAGGGCCGCCCCGCCCCCTCGCCCCGCCGGCGGGATGTCGAGGCGCCCCTCCCGGGCCCGAGCGGGCCGAGCAGCCCTGCGCCTTCGGTGCTCTGGCGGGCCCGGGCGGGGCCCGGGGCCCCGGGATGAGGCCGGGGCTCCTGGCGCCGGGGTTCTGGGCCTAAAGGGAGGCGGAGACCAGCTGGGCCCGGAGGAGGCGGGGCCTGAAAACCTGTGAGTCTGCAGAAAGGGGTGTGCGCGCCACCGCGCCAGGCGCGGGGGACAGGCCCCACCCTGGCGCTCTCCGCTCTAAGGGTCCAGCGGGCGCTGGGTTTGCAACACACTCCCTCTACCCCCGCTCCCCCCACACACGTTGTTACTAGAGAGCCAAGAATAGAAAAGCATGGAACTAGTTTGTTTTGTTTTTGTTGAATTTCCCTGTTAACACTTGGGGAGCAGTAAACCCCTTTCCTCCCCACCAACTTTTACCGAGACTTTCCTGCTGCCCTTCGATTTCAGGGTCTGCGTCTCATTCTGAGTTGGACCTCGAGCCTGAAAGTCGGCTGGTCACTGAGATACTCGCTGAGGCTCCAGTTCTGCCTTGAAACCTGACCTCTCGGCCAGAATCTACTAACAAAAAGATACCTAATACTTAAAAAAGTATCCCCGTCTAGGAGACTATCTGGTTACCTTTAAAAAGTCTTGGGTTGGAGCGCAGAGAAGATAAACCTGGAGGTGAATTGTGGGTCACTGAGAAGTGACCTCTGTCTGTGAGCTGCTTGGGCCACTAACTGCCCCTTACTTTGCCCGAGGCCAGAGATTGTTGCAGCTTAGTTTAGGAGACTGTGTCAGGAATGAGAGGAATAATCAGGTCTTTGCTTTTAAAATTTCCTGCAAAGCCTTTGATGTCAGCTTCATCAAAAGGCCCATCCACCTCACCTAGGTGGTGCCTCAGCCTTGGCTGTGACCAGACTGTCCTTCCTCTTTTCTACTGGCCAGTACCTCCCATGGGACCAAAGAGTGAGCACTAGACTGTAAGTTCCAGCTCAGAGCGCAACTTTGATGAGCTTTTCATAACACACCATATTGTGTAAATTTTTTCATCTGCCTTGCCTTCTAGGTTATAGGAAAAGTGCCTTAAAAAAAGATTTTTATCCCGTTTGGCGTCATGTTTGGCACACTTTCCTTGAAAGCTTTATATAAACAATTACATACTCATCTTTACAAAGCCAGTGATATTGCAACAGGTACTATGCCAGGTGCTGTTACACACCATGTCCCATTTAAGCATCAGAATAACCTCATGAAGTATTCTGTACCATAGGACTTTCAAGGACTAAGTAGTCGTTTCCTTTATTTTTAAAGTAATAGTTATTGACTATTATTAGTTATTAAGTTATTGACATAAGACCACCAAAACAATTTCAAGTCTCAGTGGGTAATATAACCCAGGAGTATATTATCAAAATCCTTGAGATACCAATTGCTGTTCAGTCTTTTAATATGCTACTACTCTTAGAATTCATACTACTCTTCCAGAGCAGCCTATCTAGCACAGGCTAACCTATTTACCTACTGGACTTTAGGGGAAGAAATGAATGGGTTCTTGAAGATCTAACCCATAGTCCAAGTGAAATAAACCTGCTGTATTCCACTAGTAACTGTGGTTAATTTAAATTTGCCTTGCTGAAAATTTATACAAATTATAGACACGTGGATGTGTTTGTTTTTAAAGATTTATTTTTACTTATGCATACAAGCAATGGGCTGTAGGCCAGAGGTGTGGGGGATGAGAAGATTCACCAAAGACAGAGTGGGGAGCAGAACAGGTGGATCTACTGAAATACACTGCTGAGATGAGTGGTGGACAACACAGGAGAGGCCTGCTGCGCCATGTGGGTCAGCTCTCTGGCTAGGGATTGAACTTGTGTTGCAGTGACTCAGATAGCTTGGTAGCTCTGACTTTAACCCCTGCACCATTAGGGAAGCCCACGTGAGTATGTTCTTGAGCGACTGTCAGCCCAGCCCTAAATGGTGTTGTTATAACTGAAGTTTTTACAGATGGCATAATTGAGGCTCAGAGAAGATAAATAACTATGAAACTATTGCTGATAATTAGAAGTGCTGAGTTTCTAACCATAACCATGACTCCTCTAACCATAAAGGGGGGAAAAGTGCAGCACTAAAAGAGAATGTGACATATATTTTATATTGCCCCTGTGTTTTTAATCTGACTAGTCTATGATAGGCTAGCTGAATATCTTTTCTTCAGAATATTGATAAAAATGCTTGGCAATACATATATGAAACCAGTATCTGCTAGTAAAACAATTTACACAGGCAAAGTAAGCTTTTTCTTTCTGTAATCTATACCTCCTGTAATAACTCAGTTAATACCAGCAATATCCTTAGTCATCAAAGCCAGAAATCTGGGCATCATTGCAGCCAATTTTCTTGTCCTTCCTTGATACCCATTCCATGGCTTCAATGCCTGACATGAAGGCTATAATTTGTGTGGAAATAAGCATGTCTTATCTTAAGTAATCACCACATTTGTGTCTCATCCTTCTTTGCTTCCTTCAGTCTCCTAGCTTCTTTAAAGGCCTCTAACTCATTTCCTGACAACACCCATTTAACCACAATGGAGTCCTCTCCTATGGGTGATATAATTCTAAACTTTCCTTGGCAGTATACAAACAGATTTGTCTGTGTTCTTCTCCTCCACCTCTAGGCCTCAATTTCAGGGATCCAAGAGCAAATCCCCCATAAAGAGCACCCTCAGGTACTGTCACATTCCATTTTACAGATAAGAAAACTTGTTTTAATAAAAAAACCAAAAACCTGTTTAGTCACTGCTAAGAGATTGAGCCACGGTTCAAATTGGTGGGCTAGTTAGATAACTGTGTGCTCCAACAATCCATTATACTCTCTTAGCTGTGCCATACTAGGTTCTACAAGAAATAATAAGGGCACAATCATTTAAGAGGTACAGTATAGTCAAGGCAGTAAGACCAGACAATGTAAGACAGACATTTAATAAGTACAATCTGAAACTTGCTGTTACTAGAGTCCTACTGAGACACCAGAAAGTTTCTTTGCTTTGTTCCAGTTAGAAGATTAAAAATGGAAGATGTGGATTTTGAATTTGATTTTAAAGTTTAAAGGATGGGTAAGATGCAATTTGCTAGGCCCCCCTGGTGGTACAGTCAGTTGAGCGCCATGTTGTGAAGCATCTGGGGAACTAGCAGTGTCAAGTTCAATCTCTGGCCAGAGAGGGGACCCACATGGTGCATCAGACCTCTCTTGCTTTGCCTGCTGCTCCCCACAGCAGTTTATTTCAGTGGATCTGCCTGTTCTGCTACCCACTGTCTCTGGTGAATCCTCTCACCCTGTCTCTGAACTGTACTCATTCTTGTATGCATAAATAAGTAATTCCTTAAAAAGAGAGAGAAAAAAAAAAAAAGGATGTAATTTGCTGGTGAAGGGGAAAGACATGTAACTCAGACAAGGTAGATTCAGCGCAGTAGCATTTAGCCAAGAAGGGACAGAACATGCTCACAAGACAGGTATCATTTGACTAAAGCAAAAGGTGGGTAGCAATAAAGGGTAAAGACCAAAACAGAAAAAATAGCTTGAGACAGATCCTGGAGATGCTGACTTCATCTGTAGTCGGCAGGGAGTGTCTTTAAGGCTTCTGTGGATAATACTGTGAGAAGAGTTCCATAGTTAGATCAATTTAACAGCAGGTTGTAGAGCAAACAGGTATAGGGAGACTGACAGAATGTGTATTTCATATGAGACTTAAGATAGTTCCAGTAAATGGTCACAAGTTTCAACCTGGGGGAGAAACAGTGAAAATGAGGAGGGAATAGATTTCTTAAGTAGAATCAACTCCAGCTGGTCATAGCAAAGTTATACCTAAATAATGTAACTCTGAAAACAAGCATTTGCTCTATGTCTCAGAAAGATTGAGAAATATTTTAAATACAAGTTTAAAAACTAAGGTTTAAAAGCTTACTGGCATGCATGCACACAAAAATCCACACATTCTATTTACATATACAACGAGAACACTTGAAATAAAGACCCAGAAAATATAGGCTGAAATCAAGATAACTCAAGACTTCACGATGGAAGCAGTAAGAAAGCAATTTATTATTTAAATAGTTAAATTTTGTTCGATTTTTTTTATTGTACAGTTACAGATAAAAATACACTTTCCCCCTCAAAGTACTCCCTTAAAGGGTTTTATACCATTAGCTGGCCTTAATTTAAAAATATACTTTTCTGTGTAATAACAAGTGGGCAGTTTCACCCTGATTGGCTTTAATTACAAAGTTCCCATTTGACCCAGTTAAGAAAAATACTTGCAATTACTCAATCTTCAGAAAATTAAGTGAAAAAAAGTATGACAAGAGATGAGCATTTAAAGTATCTAAATGTGCATTAAAATTCTTGACAGCCAGTTATAACTTTCCTGTTTGCTAAAATTTTCTATCCACATGTGAATTAAGTTTAAAGAAATAAATTCTGTGTATCCTAAAGGATTTCCTAGGATACTGTGTTTACAATTAGAAAAAAATTTGAAAAGTTCATCATATAATCTTCATGAAAGAATTTTCATAGGCAGATAACAGATCTAAGAGGAAAAAATCAGTTGAATCAAGATTTAGGCTCTTGATCTGCTTCTCTGTAAAATGAGGAAGTTGTACTAGACTGGCAATAACAATTTATTCATAGTAGATACTGTACCTACACCTGCCAAAGCAGTATGCCACAAAGATTGGCAGCAAAGTTGTACCTTCCCTTGACAGCAACACCTACTAGTCCCTTATCCAGCTTCAAATTCTTCACTTGATTTGGGATAAATAACAGACTAACTGTTGGACTTACTCTGTTTCCATTTCCACAGGCACTATTTTATACCTGCACTGTCCAATATAGACAATTAGCCATGTGTAACAGACAGTTGTTCACATAAAGTGTGATGTGTGGAGATGTGGTACACATATAAAATACATACTGAATTTCAACAACTTAAGAAAAACAGAATGTAAAAATCTTTATAATTTTTAATATATTGGATTACATATTAAAATATTTTGGAGCTATTAATATTAAATTTAAATTTTGAGTATGAGAAATTAAAAAATTATATACATGACTCAGTTTTATGTTTCTGCTGGTTCAAATGCCAATAAGCACCTCATGCAAAGGTCATCATGACCTCTCTACGGTCCTACTTTCAACAGTGGAATAATCAGCAATTATTCACATATTCTTATGTAATTCTCTTCTTGCTGTTTCTGTCTGGTCAATCATTCACTGTCATTATTACCTTAAACCACAGGAATGATAATGTATTCTGAATTAGATACAGAGACAACACTTCCTTTTCACGGTGTTATCTTCCCGTCTCATAACCTGGAACCTCCATTCCTTTAAGACAGAATGACTTGCTCAGCCTTTATGTAGTTCCTACTCATGAACTTCTACTACCTCCCTGGTATCTAGATAATCACATGACTGCTTCTACAGGGAGCCACAAGAAAAGTGAAGTACATCTAGGGCTTTATAACTAGTCACATGCTTTATGACAGACATCAAGCTTAAGCATTTTTTAAGAAATATAATCTCCTTTCTCTATTTATCTGACTTCCTTTCTTTAAAGAAATTCAGTTTTGTTAAGAAATTTTTTTGTATTTAAAAACCACTCATTAAATAGGGGGAGCCTGTAAAACTTTAGTAGAAATAAACTAAAGAATAACAATAGTGAGACTATCATATATATATATAAAACAAACTGAATTGTTTAAAATTGCTGAGCATAAAATACAATCAAGAAAACTTTAATCGTCTATGTTAAAAATCCTAGTTTTACACATATTTATTTTGCACTAGTCTTGTTCTACTTTATCAATAGATGATGGTTTTGATTAGAATTTGGTTTCCTAGTAGGATACTTATATTGAAATTTGAAATATTAAGCAAAATATTCTAAAACAGAAAGGCACTGCAGGAATGAGTTTTATCCTTGTGATTTTAGTGATACGCCCAAAGACACAAGCCTCTGAGAGAGAAGCCAACGATGAACAGATGTATGTTGACCCCAAGTTCAGCCTGCTCCACTGTATTATGCTGCCTTAGTACTTCTTTAATTTTTGTCTGATTAAAGAGAAAACAGACATGTTTAAATTCAGACCTGTACAATTACAGTTGTCATCACTACTAATATTCTCAGTTCTACTTATTTGTAAGAAATACATTTTGATGATGTGAACAGAAACAAAGTTAGATGGGTGGAGGGCAGATTATTGGAATATTTAAATCTCAATAAAATGCAAGTTACTAGAGTTTCACATGATTAATAGGCTCGTTTATCTTTTAAAAAGGACTTCTAAGGGAAATGAACTTTGGAATGAATTTTGGGTCTATTGCTCTCCTCAGCTTGATCAAGACTGAAAATATTAATTTTGTTTGGAAGTATGCTAAGTATTCTAGTGAATTTACCAGGGCAGAACAGAGGATTTTGGTTTGGATAACTGAGTTATCATCCTACTTGTAAATGATACCTCTGGAAGTAGTGTAACAATGAGTATAGTTCAAATGTAACAATGAATATAGTTCTCAAATGTTGTTATAGTGAAACTATTCCTGGTAAGCCTGTATTTTGTCAATATTAATTGGACAAGTAGATTTATATATTATACATTACTTATTTTTCATAAGTAAGTTATCTTCAATAGAAGGAACAATGACAGACTATACTACTTCTATTTTAGTTCATTCTTGAGAGCAAAAATTATTTTGCATATTCAAGTCAGCAGGTCTTTTATTATTAACCATATATACATCAGTTACTTTTCTAGGTTCTCAGATAATGAAAATGAATACCTATAGCAGGTATGAAATTAAAATACATAGAAGCAAACATACCTTGAGGATACGCTAATGTATTAATTGTTCCAGTAAGTGCTAGAGAGTATTCAGTTATACATACCATAACTTACTCCTCTGCCAGGGAGATGTGGTTGTTAAACCTTGGAAGAGGGATGTCTAAGAATGCTTTTTAAAAAACAAAATAACTGATGACAATCACAATTTAAACTTTCATCTATAGTAACAGTCGCCTAGAGAAGATACAGAAAAGGTGAGAAGGTTGCCAAAAGATACATTTCATTTTACTTTAAATTTTCTTTGTGCTGTCTATCCTTGTTTATTCATCCGGATAATCACTGTGTATTCTGGCAAGGTACCATTCTTTACCAATTATCACCATACATGACCCACTTCAAGTTGAATATGAAAAAAATAAAGGGAATAAATTTGAAGTACGCAAGATTTTGGATTTTGAAGATAACAATTGAAGAGCAAAATTCATGGGATTTTTAACACAAACATATAAATACATTTTTTCCTAATTTTTAAAATTGGGGACTTATAACAGAGATGGACACAAATAAGCAAAGACAATTATTCTTTCCTTTACCCGAGACAGGAACATTACCCAGAGCTGAATCAAGATATAAATGTTCTTTGGTTTATGATGAATTAATTAAGAAAACAAGTTTCATTTATTCATTTAATAATGAAGGCTTTTTCTGTCAATTGAAAAATATTTATGGCTCATAACATCAGCTATATACATCTAAAAGAAAAGGTTTCTTAGTAAAAATGCTTTTCAAAGATTCCTCATGTTTACATACCCAAAAAATTTGTTACTAATAACTTCACAAGGAATATAATTTTATTACTGTAATCACAAAATCATAATTTCTGTACAGGAATGTATAAGTGAACATTAATCAATGCATTGATAATTCACTTCATAAAGAGGGTGAACACACTACAGAACATATTGTAAAGAAAAAAAAATATTGTAAAATTTTCTGGCCTTGCAAGTGCACTTTTTAGTGCAAGTATTTAAGACACAATAGTGTTCAATTCAGCAAAGTATTGCAGAATGTCATGCCACAGTCCACTTAATTCAAAGAGGGTCAGGACATGCAGCTTGTAATAAAATGTCAGAGCATATATATATATATGTATATATATATAAAAAAACCACATGTAATTCATAAAATATATAGTGGTTTATTTAGATGGTTTTAAATGATTTCACTGTGGAGTTCAGCATAAATGGAACAAACTTTCAAGGTCTTCTTAACACAATCTTCTTGCTAGGCAATGGCTTTGGCTTCAGGTAAGAATGCCTCCCAGTATTTTATCAGCTGTGGATGATAAAAAAAATAAAAGATATTCTTATTACCTTTTTTCATTTTTATATGTATGAATCCTGTATAGCATAAAAATTATGCAAATAGCTAATACTAATTAACACATACTGAAGTCTAGAAATCACTCAACTGAAATCTGTTAATATATTTAAATGTATAAATAAAAATAATTACTCCTATTTAATTTCAGTTTTTGATGTGAAACATAATTTGAAAAATACCTAAAAACAGATATTTAAGCAAAATTACATATAGAAACATACTATTAATATGAACCAAATATTAGATTACCTCAAAATAAACTACAATGAATTTTTTAATATAAAGTAATTAAATCTCCAAATTCAAAGGATATTCACATTGTACTTACTATTAACCAAAAAGAATGATTAAGGAAGAAAAAAAAATATTGGACAAGAAAGACAAACAGACCAGGAAGAATGAGCTGCCAGTCTCTCCTGTGTAGTCCAAAGAACAGTTTTGAAGTTGATAGCAGTTACATTCAAAACAGTTTCTTTAAAAGCAAGTTTATATAACCTATTACTTTTCACATTTAAAAAAATGTGACTTTATTTAAATTTAAAATAAATATAAATCAAAATATAATCTTTTACATCATAGGTTTCTAGAACCACATATTTTAGAACTAGAGGCATAAATTTTATTCAAGACTCAAATTTATATTAAACTATACAGGAAATAACTGTTTAACATTAAAACCTATGGTCTAGTTAAGGGAACGAACTGCCACCTGGGGTACACAATCACTACCAACGCCACACAAAATAAAACAAAAATCAAATGCTACAAAAACTTTTAAAGATTTTTAAAGATTTTTAAAGATTTTTTAAAGATTTTAGTTTTTTTAAGTTCTAGCTGTTAGAAACTCATATAGGTCTGATCAAAAGGGCAATAAAACTAAGAAGATAGCAAAAGGCAAATACTGACCAAGATGTTTCTGAAAACTCAAAATTCAGAAAAGTACCTAGTGTTTAGAAGGAGTAATTTCAATTACTCAACTCTATTTTCCTGTTGCTGTCACTGGTTTTTCTCTGTTCCATTTCTTATTCTTCATTAAGTTTAAAAAAGCTAAGTGCATCAGTTATCTTTCTTTTTTTTTTAAATTTTATTTTTTTTGCATCAGTTATCTTTAAAGTGAAAAGATGTAACACAAAATGATTTAAGAAGGTTGTAAATTATAAAATCATCTTACCTGTTGTTGTGTTTGTACTAATGACTCTAAGTACTTGATAATAACAGTTTTAAAATCTTTCACTCGTTCTTTCTGTTAAAAGAAAAAAAGTACAAACCAAATTTGAGTTTACCACAAAGTCACAGCAAAATGTGACCATTAGTTAAGAAAAGTGTAAAATTACTATACTTGCCTCAAATCTTCCTACTTCTTTCCGAATTGTTTTAGAGATCTGTTCAAAATCTCTTTCTCCTTGTTGTACTTTTGCCTCCCACTAATAAAATCAAACAAAAATGCAAAAGATTTTATTCTTACCAGGAAAACATAATATAAGCTTTCATGTTAACTCATTTAACATGCATGAAAATCCTGTAAAAGCTCAATATTGCCAAAGTCCAACTTAACATCATTCAAACTTCTAACTTTCTAGCTATAGAAATACCTATTACCTTAATTTTCATTAATATTTCATTGTCAGAGACATTCAAAATTATAATACTCTGGTATTTAATGTGTTACAGTCCTTATAACTTAATTAATGGTAACTTAAAGAAAATATTTTGAGAACAAAATTCCCTATCAAATAATTTTATCAACGTTAAGACTATAATTTTCTCATTTCATTTTTAGATCATCAATCATTTCAAAATCTATCAAAGATATTCAGCTAATTTCAAGAATTGTATGTATATCACAATTTGTATGCCCACGGAAATACTTAAAGTAGGAAAACTGTAAGACAAACATTTACAAAACATTTTTGTAGTGATAAAATGTCCAGACTAAAAAAAAAAAAATATATATATATATATATATATATATGTGGGATTATGGTCTGCTAAAGGCCTATCAGTAAACAAATTCAATATAGAAACAACACAACAGTATGATTAGTGACCAATGGAATAGCTAAAATAAAATAAAGACCTAAGCAATGAAATGGTATTTTCCCACTATGTAACCGAAACACTGGTACATACTCTTCAAAGAGCAGGTACATTTACTGTTAGTAATATAAAGGTTGTCCTACCTCTTCAATTTCCTTATTGAAGCATGGCAAAAAAAGTGTATAAATTATGATAAAATTATACAAATGTACTAAAACACCATATATAATATGTATATATGGGGAATAATGTTGCCTGGACAGCTAAATGTGGGACAAGTCTACCTCAGAACTATTTTTAAGTACAAAATAAATAACCTGAAATCAAATTAATCATCTCAAAAGAAAGGTGTAATTATTAAAGGTCAACTTAAAGTCTTTTCCTTGTTTGCTTCTTTATCTACTCGACAATCATGAAGAAAGGGTTCTGGAAATTTTAATGATGATCAAATGTTAATTCTAAACAGCTCATAAAATGGAAATACAGGTAAGTACTGAATGACTCAGAAAAAAATTTATGAAAAATTATGCATATATGAATGACTCATGCAAAATCTGAGTAAAGAGATAAAGCATTGTGTATTAATCACCTCTCTTATTTCATTTTTAGCTTGCTGTATTTTATCTGGTTTGTTAGCAACCATCATTTTTGCCTCAGTTTCACGTTTTTTGAGCAAAGTAATTTGAGCATCTTCCCATTTCTGCCAGCACTTCATTCGATGGTCAAACACACCCTATAAGAATAATATAATGCTATTAAATCAGAGTTAACGCTGTAAAATACTTTTCAATACAAATACCAGAATTACTAAAAGCAATAAAACCAAGTACTCAAATGGCATTTAATATAATGAACATTAACATGCCTGATATAAAAAACCTAAATTTCCACACTTCTTTAGAAAAAACAGTAACAAAAAAACAAAACCTCTGTGACTAGATAAAACAGAAAAGCTCAAAATCAAGAAAAAACTATATGTAATGTCCATTTCACAGGGTTTTAAATGTGGCTTACAATAAGATTTCTAACATAGCTTTACACATTTAAAAAAATATTTACTAGGAAAACACTGGTGTCAAATCTATATTTAATGTCTCCTACTAAAAAATATCAAAAATAAATGTAACTTGAGGAAATGTGCCAGAAAAAGGTAAAAAAAAACCCCACATTTTTAACATACTATATATTTTTATACATTTAAAACATACTACGTACACACACACACACACATATATATAGCATGCAGAACTAAGTAAGTGAAGGAATAGATAAAAAGACCATAACTGAACAAGTCCAATACTTCATTCAAGAGTTCTGACAGAGAAAGAGCAAATGACTGGAAGAAAGAAAATGAAATATGGGTAACAGATAATAATTAGAACTCTGATTTAAAAAAAAACATGGAGAGGATGAGATTTCAATAATCCTTTTATAACCTGCTATTGGGGATATAGTCATATTTTCATATTTAGTGATTTAACAAATGGAGTTATCATTAATAAACTGGGACAATCACAAAGTACTGCATCAAAGTTATTTTAATTTCTTCCAAGGACAAAACTTTCTGGATCAAAAAGCAGTAAATATGTGTTTTTATGGAAACCTACTAATATAGTTTTAAATAAACTTGGAATGAATCAAATTTTGGTTCTAATAATATTTGCTATGTCACTATATGATCTAGGATGAATTTAACTGGCATAAGCCACAGTGCTCCCAAATATAAGAGGGAAAATGAGATCTACATTGCAAATTGGAAACAACATGAAGAACACAGCACAGTAGCTTAACACAGTGGATGCTTGATAGGCATGCTTATGAATTACTTCTAAATAACACACACATATATAACAGATCAACTCTAAATTTCTATTAAAGAACTAATAACATTAACGTGAAACAGTTAATCATAATTGGACTGTATTTATATACCATTAAGCTTATATCAAATATATGAGTAATAACATTAAAAACTCCCATCCACCAAAAACCAAAGTATTTCTTTATCCAAAGAGTTCTTAAAGACTACACATTTTAAATTACAGACATCCTTGGTAAAACAAGGCATCCTTTCTATCAGTATTTAAGTCTACTTTGCTAGATTTACTTTTTCATCTCACATAATTTCTCTTCTTACATTAAGTAAATCTTACTAGTCCCTATATCTGCTTTCCTGATTTAATTAGAGCACATTTTCTTTAAAACATCCCTTATTATGAATTACTTTTGTTTCAAATTAATTTTGGCTAAAATCACATTTAACAGAACCAGAGCAAAAGTCACTATTATTTAAAAGCAAACAAACAACTCCTATACCTCACCCCCTATACATATATGTGTACAAAACCAAAAAGTAATCTAAAATGTTAAGTCTCATCTTTCTTTAGGGGAAAGGGCCATATCAGTCCTTCATTTACAAATTTCTCCATCAATAACAAATAGATTATTTAAAATATTTATCTTAATATATTACATAATATGTATTGGCTGGCTTTTCTAGTGATAAACTAAATCTAATTTGGCTCTTGCCAACTTCCTATCATCTAATATTTCAGAACCACGACAGGCTTATTGTGGTACTGATATAAAAGGTAAGATAAAGAGTACTAAAATCATATTTTTGTTTTCAATTCTACAAGGATACAAAAAAAAGGAAGAAAAGACAAAACAATACTGCTCTTTTATACCTGTTGTCTTTCCATGTGAAGATGCTAATCCACTACAGTAGAACCAGCCTCTTATGGAACAAGGCCATATTTTGAATAGGCAAAAATTTATCTTGTTTTTTTTTAGATTTTATTTATTTATGCATATAAGAACTGGGGTACAGGTCAGAAGTGTGGGGGTGAGAGGATTCACCAGAGACAGAATGGGGAACAGAACAGGCAGATCGACTGAAACACACTGCTAAGGAGAGCAGCAGGTGGGACAGGAGAGGTCTGCTGCGCCATATGGGTTAGCATGTTGGTCGAGAATAGAACTCGGGCTGCAGTGGCTGGCAACAGCTTGATAACTAACCCCAGGCCACCTGGGAGGCCCCAAATTTATCTCTTTCCTTAGGGCCCTATTTTTGATGTTCTTAGTTCTCCATTGGCACCATACTCTAATTCTCAAAATACTCCTAGTTTCAAAATTATTAACAGGAAAGTACTCGCAATACATATAAAACAAAGAACTAGTAAGTGTTCAACAGTGATTAGAAATAAAGGAGTTAAAAACTGGGCAAAGGACTTCAACAGTTCATAAAAAAAAATAGTGGAAACAACTTATTTGTGAAGATACTTAAATTTACATTAACTAAAAAATTAAGACATACACAAAAAAAGTCTTCATTTTTTGGGAGAAGGAACACACATGTTGATGGGGGTGTAAAGGAGGATGACCTTTTTGAATAGTAACATGGTGACATTTACTGACATTTAAAACTCATATAACCTTTGGGAAAACAACGCTACTTCTAAGAACTTTATGTCCAAAGAGTATTTGGACATAAATATCAAAAATATGTGATATTTAAGATTGGACTGATGAAATAATTTAAGGTATAATACACCAATATGCTATGTTGTAGAATACTATACAACTATTCAAAAAGAATGTAACATATCTACATGTGTTGATATGGAGACAGCTTTAAAATGGAGTAGGCAAAGAATGGTGTATACAGTGTGCTCATTTATAAAAATGGAAAAGATCAAGGAAGAGAGATAATGCCAGAATAAAATCAACTTCATATACATGTGTAACATGCATTTGACTGAAGGAAGGCAGACTAGAAGTCTTAGGTTGAAAAGACATGCAATTTGGGGGGGGGGGGCTATTAGAATTATCATGTACATCTATTACTTTTTCAACTATAAAGAAACTGGTTTAATATAAACAAACAGAAAAATAAAGACCACAAAAATTATGTTACACTACTCGTAATTCCTGAGTTCCTTTGTGCAGCAGCTTACTTGGGCTTACAATCTGAAAGAATTTAATTTAATCCAAGGAATTACTTGACCATAGCTCCCTAACTCTCTTCTACTAAGTCACTAATTATTTGTGGTCTTTACATGTAATTATATGTGGTCAATACATGTAAAAAGATATTAAGTGAAAAAGGATTCTTGTTCATAAGAATTTGGAAGCCTCTAATTAAAAACAGTTAAATGCCTCATTTTATTTTATTTTCTAAACATTTATTTACTATGCATATAAGAGCTGGGGTATAGACCAGAGTCGCAGGAGGTGAGAGGATTCATTGGGAGCAGAACAGGCAGAGAGAATGAAATACACTGCTGAGGGGAGCAGCAGGCAAAGCAGGAGAGGTCTGCTGCGCCGTGTGGGTCCCCTCCCTGGCTGGGGATTGAACTCACGCTGCTGTGCCGTGGATGCTTCACAATGTAGTGCTCAACCTTCTCCACCACCAGGGAGGCCCCAAATGCCTTATTTTATATTTTACTCCTAGATGGTACTGAATTTTTTATATGCTGCCTGTGCCCATAGGCAGGGATACTGTATACATTATCTCCCAAGCTCAGTTGACTGTGCTATATTATATCCTTTGGTGCCAATGTTACATAGAAAATATTCTGGGAAACACAGATATAACTGTGAATCATAGAATGTAAAAACACAGCAAGAAGATTTAGGCGTCTGAGGAAAACTGTTTTTGAGGGACTGGTATCTGCTTACACAATCAGGCCATTCATGCCAAGGAGTCTTCTCCTAGGTTAGTTCTTCTTAGAATGCTCCCTTTCTCACAGACACTGCCCAGCTCTGCTTTTTGAACTCACAGCCATTTTGGAGCTGTTAGTAAGTTTTATACAACAGTCCTTATGCTAGTGGAAGCTTTGGAGTGAGGTGAAAATAAATGGGAGAGAAATAGGGACCACTACGTGTAAACTGGATTTCTATATATCATAAGTTGCTTATATATAATTAAGTATATTCTGACAAATGTCACCTATATTAAATCTCTAAATAACTAAAAAGAAATATTAATCACCAGGGATATAAAGAATAACAAGTAATACAAACAAAAAATACTGACGATTTTACGAAACCTAAGAAAGTGCCATTCTGAAGTGCTAAGAATCTTCTTACCTTAATTGTTACTATCAGCTTAAGAACATCACTATATATGCACTGTATCTGTCCTGATTGTAGATTAATACTAATTCTATCACTGACCTCAGCTCAAAAATCTTTGCAAAAGAAAACAAGGAATAAGGTCTCATTAACTTTGTAGGTATTTGAATTCAAAGGTATATTCCCAGTTTTCTCCATGATAATTAATGTCCACAATAATTTAGACATCATATCTTAAAGTAGCTTCTGAAATGTGTGATAAACTAACGCTTAGTTTACATTAACTGTCTGTATATCAGACATAATCTGTACAATACTAATTTTCATAAATTAATTGGATTATCAGCTGAAGACATTTCATCCTTAAACACTGTCACTGTATAACACAATTTATTATTTAACCTCCTTCCATCTCATCTAAACACATAATGGCTATACATTTCAGTATGGTCACAGAATGTTTGCTTAAAGTCCAAATTCATGCTAAAGCCATCATTACACATATTCATGCAACAGTCAGTTCTGGTTTTGTCCTGCTTCTTGTTACAGCTTTACTAATGGAGACTGTCCAGTGGATAGTTTCTGTCTGTGCTAGAATGGGCAAATAAATGCTATTAGCTGCAAAGTTGTATATGTAAATGTATTTTGGTATTATTTGGCATTCCTTAAAACTCTAAAAAGCATTAATTCTGTCTATTGCATTGTACGTATCATAGAAGGAAGAAAGTAGTAAGCTATGAATAATCATTCTGAAGACATTTTATATTATGTGCTTGAATAGCATGGAATTTACAGTTAAACACATGCTTAATAGGAAACCAAATTCTTCTTTTAAGCAAACCACTGAAGTAAGAAGAATTTAAGGAAGATTGCAAAATAAGGCTTACTTTCACTGCAGCAATAAGACGAATGTAGTCACTAAGCAGTTCTGAAAACATATAAAAGTCAGCAAAAGCTTGTTCTTGATGTAACTGGTCTATCTTCTCCTCAACCTCTGCAAGCTGTGACAAAGCTCTAGATAAAGCAGTATGGTCCTCTGAGTTCCCTAACATGGCAGCACTTTTAGCAAAGGCAGCTGTGTTGGCTGAAAGTTCTGAAATAAAAAAGCATTCACTTTTAGTGTGCACTAGCTGAAGTTCTAAAATATTGCATTGCATTGATTTTCTATCTTCTCTCTAAATTTTATCTGTTCATAAATTGCTCAAATAGTATTTTAAAATAATTAAAACAACCAGTCACTAAAATAAAATGTCTTGGGCATAAAAACCAACTGCTTAGAGCTCTACTGAAAATTAAGAAGAACCATGGTCTCTATTCCCAAGGAGTGAACTATATTTAATTTAAAATAATTATGTTCCTCCACTCTTGTCCCTAAATTACTCACTTTGTCCCTAAAAAAAAAAAAAATCATATGAGACTTAATGGGAACACTTAAAATTGGCTTAAACTACATCCTTTGACTTTTAAATATGTATTTGCCATTGAAAATAATGTCTAATTTTTAATGAGAATACTATTTAGCTAACAGGAGCAAAGGTATACTATTTAGCTAACAGGAATTTGTACACACAATTCATATAATTTATTTTTCCTTTATTTTGCAACAACAGTGTTTACTAAATATTAAGAAATTTTTAAAAAAATTTTTGTATGCTATCATTTCTGATATTTCAAATGAGGAAAAGCAGATGTTTTTTAGGCAGAGACGGTCAATAACTAATGAATTCATTGCCTTTAAATTGCTCTATTGCTATGTATTACACAAAGTTCTTGACAAGAATCTTAAAAATATTTCTTAAGAGATATAATACAAATGGCAAATGCTGTTATAGGCTATTTTTAATAATAAGTATATTGATTTCTGTAATTATTTTAATAAAAGGTATTGCTGTTAATGGCATATATTTATTACTTATTAAGCTTTTTAGAAAACCAATGTTAAATGCCTTGAATTCTTTAAAAATAAACCAAAAATCTTCACCATGGAATTAGAAAACTAATTTTTCTTTGAATTTTTAATAACAACAACAAAAAACTCTTCAGATTTTAAATACTGTGGTTCAACTATAAAGAAAGCATTTTGGAATTTTCCAGGAAACACTTAAGTATTTTAAAGGAAATTTTCAAATATCAATTTTTAATCTCATCTTTTTTATTCTAATCAGCTACTAGTAAGATATCTGCATTCATTCTACTGTATATATGTTTAACAAAGAGTTAATCAAGAGTATGCAGTTTTGATCCAAAATTTAAAATATGCTTTTATAGATTCAAAACTTTTCTACTTCTAAACCTAGACTAAAGTAATAAAAAATATATAAAATAACAATGCTTAAAAATACTCTCAAAGTATTATTTTCTGTCTTTTAGAATAACTCAGAATATTTACTTTGAAATGAAATATTAAAAAAATTCAAAATAACTTACAATGTCAAACAAATAAATAACAATGAAACAAACCTTTTCTATGACAGACCAAGGCTTCAACACTGGCATGAAGTTTCCTAAGTTGCTGATCCAGATTTTCAAATTGCTGTTGCTTTTCTTCAAACCACTGAGAAAAAAAAAAAAAGAGAGAAAAATGGAGCTAATTTAGCCAGAACAAACCATTGTAAATTAGGTTACCAATAGCAAGCTATATTCCTTGTTTTAAAGCAACAAATTAACCATGTATAACCATGGTGGTCAACTGATGTGGCAGAGAACTGAACTCAATAAGCAAATTAATATCCTATTTTCTACTTGTACAGCTTTAAAATGCAATTGTTGGGCTCATTAATTCATCTCATTATTCAAGTCGAAAAATCAGCTCTTACTGCATCCGATTCATTCATCTTGATTGTCATTTTGTTGACAGCGTCGGCAGCCTTGTTCACCATCCTCAATATTCCTGCTCCACTCAGAGCCTGTGTATTAACTGCTCTAGGCAGCTGGAATTGAATGACAAATAAGGGCAAACAAACCGGTTAAAAGCCTGGAGGTTTAACAGGGCACAAAAGGGTTTGCCCTCCCCACTGAGGAAAAAAAAAAGAAGAAAGGAAAAGGAAAGGAAAAAAGGAGGTTGTATTTTCTTCACTCTCATACATTTCAATAGTGAAATCCAATTTCTCAAATACACTACTTGTACATTCTCAAAGGAAAACTTAAAAAATAGACTTTCCATTTGCTATTCTTCTGCATGTTTACATTTAGATGGAACAACATGCTCTTTGTCAAAATATATTAAGAAATTGCCAAGCACCTCTAAACACTAACCACCTGTTTGCTAGCAGAAATAAGCTGTTTGTAAGGAAAGAAGAGAATCTTGTGAAAAAAATCTCCCTGTAATCATTTAGATATGTTATTTTAGATTTTTTTAAATCCAGAATTCAAGTAAATTTAAAAAATTTCTAACAAGTAGAATTCAAAACTGTTAAGAACCCGAAGTACACCAAATATCAAAAATAAAGAGCAGTATGGGTAAAATTTAGCTCTTTCAAAGTCACAAGTCTTCATTTCAAAAACTTAATGTTAGAATGCAGATATATAAACATTCAACTATCTCTAAAAGGAGGTCTAAATATACTTAATTTCAACATGCCTAAGCAATAATTTTGAGCTTTCAGAATTAGATTATATGCCATTCTATTTACCAGTTTAAAATCTGGTTTGAACCTTTAAGAGAAAGAGTGCAAACATCCTATAATTATCAATGCAACGAAGATATTTTGCTGTTAATTTAGTTAACTAATTAAAATTAATTATGGCACTGAGCAAAAAAGAAATCACTGCTTATTCCATCTATTAATCTTGTTATTTACTGACCATTTATTATATACAAATTATAATACTAACAAATGAGGACATTTTTACACAAAAATTTAAAGGAGACATAATACCTCTGAACTTTCCAAGAACTGCCTTAAATCAGGATCCTGTAGCAAAGTTGGATGCTTCACTGTTCTCTGAAGATACCTAGATTTAAGATTAAAATTGCTCCTTTATTAATCTGTAACGTCTTACTTTAAATATTTTAACAAAAAAATAATAATAAAAAGGTATCCTCAGTAAAAAGTAAAAAGGTACCCTCAGTCTGACTTCTATTTAGAGCAACTTAATAATCAAAGAGCTTTTTGTTCCTCTTTTGAAAATTCATAATTAGATGCAAACAAATGGGAGAATGCACAGGGAGAGTGAGGAAGGGCTAAGTAACCTGCCAACTTCATATAGCAAGCATTAAGAGCTGTGAAAGGGTATATACTCAGATGATTTTACCCTTGGGTAGAGTCAATACATTCCCCTTTTTACTTCAGAGTCCTAAGAAGCATCACTATATATGTTGCTGTCAACTATTATTTTTATTACCGTTATTTCCAAAATGAAGAAAAGCTAGCATGTTTCCCTTACTAGTAGATTTAAATTAAGAAATTAGCTTTTCCTTTTATTTGATAATAATTTTCTTCAATATTTCTATTTTTAAGGTGTTGATATTTTTGATATCTTCCTTATATGTTAGCACATAAAATAAAAACAAAACAGAGGAACACCATTATTAAATCACTTTTAGCTGAATTTTAGTTATTTCCCTTTACTATAAACCCCCATTTCCCTATCACCCGGAACAAATTATCAGTCACTCTTGCATAAAAAGAAAACAGGTCCACTATTTGATGACTGATTATTTATCTAACACCACATTTTTAATTGCTAATTTTCCTCAGATTAATGGTTATATTCAGTGATATATTGAATATAGTACTTTACACCTCATAGTTAATATACCTTTATTCTATTTCTGCAGAATAAACGCAGCCAGTTATATTCTTATACCTTTTTACAAAACTATAAAATAGAATTGAAATAGTTTCTGGAAAAAAAAAAAAAGATAGTCTCTAAAAAGGAAACCCTACAAAATAATTAAAACCACTAATCTATTGCTGCTTAAATGTTAACTTTTGAATATTTAAGTAAAATACATAACACATTAAAGTTCATTTTAACTCATTATTATAGAAGTTATTATTATAGAAATAAAGCATATGTTATAGACAATATAATCTATACTGCCTGTATGGAAGCCTTTATTATCTAGCTAAAAATTAGATGCAGTAAGAATAGTAATCCTCTAAGTTTGTGAATGTTGGTCTTTCTTCAAAGGAGTCTTTAAAATTTTAACCCAGGGGTCTCCATGGTGGCGCAGTGGGTTAAGGAAAAGCCCTATGAAGCAAACTGTGGCCTCTGCAGCATGAGTTTAATCCCTGCCACCGGCCAGGGAGGGTACCCACATGGCGCAGCAGACCTCTCCTGCCTTGCCCGCTGCTCCCCTCAGCAGTGTGTTTCAGTCAGTCTTCCTGTTCTGCTCCCCACTCTGTTTCTGGTGAATCCTTTAACCTCCTGTGACTCTGGACTGTAAACCAGCTCTTGTATGCATAGGTAAAATAAATCTTTAAAAAAAATAATTAAAAAAAATTTTTAATCTAAAAGTTCTCCAGTACTAGCAGGTAAGTTAATTACATGCTGCTTCAAGCTGTTTGCACAAGTTGTGTATCTCCAGGCACCAATAGCTGGTCAACAGCAAGCACTCAAACATTTGTAAACAAACAAGCATGAAGAAAGACCAAACATCCCCCAATCTTTAAGAAAGATTCCAATATTTTAAACCAAAAAGGAAATATTTAATACTATTTATATATTAAAAGAGCTTTCCAAAGTGTGTTCTGCAGACACTAGACTCATGCAATATTCCATAAAAAGATTGGTCCTAAATCAAGGAAACCGGAAAAGTATCATACAGATATTCCTCTGTTTATATAGATATTTCATCATAAACAGAAGCATATTAAGTGCTTAAGAAGTTCTGTAGAAAGTAATGTTTATCGCAGCACTATTTGTAATTGCTAAGACCTGGAAACAACCCAAAAGCCCAAAAGTAGATGACTGGATCAAGAAGATGTGGTACTTATACACAATGGAATATTATTCAGCAATCAGAAATGAGAAATTAGGGGCATTTATAGAAACATGGATGGAACTAGAAGGAATTATACTCAGTGAAACAA
>JAGFMF010011668.1:5749609-5792552 GCA_019455555.1 Galemys pyrenaicus
TTCACTATTAGGAGGAATATGAAAGAACAACAACAACAACAATAAAGAATAAGCTCAAGGAATTGGGCAATTATAACCAAAAGTAAACAACAACAACAAAAAAAAAATAAGACCAAAAAGCCGGGATAAACCAAAGGGACCATGGGGGGGAGGGGGAAGGGGGTAGGGCAAAGACAGGAAGAGGCCAGAGGGTGCACAGGGACTGAGGTGATGGTGCACGGGTGAAATGGTGGTGGGTACCCCCTGGGGACTACAAATGATGTTAAATAAAACTAATAAAAAAAATTCAAAAAAAAAATTCTGTAGAAAGTAAACCTGGTTTTAACCAGGCGTAACTTTGTTAAATTCAATGCTAATAAAACTCAACTGGTTACAGATTTTTTTTTCCACTGTACCACCACAATTACATGTGGTGCTATATCAATTGCAATATTTTAACCTCACAGTTAATATATTTTTATTCTATTTCTGTTCTATAATATACTAGCAATCTGAATAATCAATTTTGGGGACTGATAATCTAGAAAAGAGTAAAACTTTTTCTCTTTTCAAGGGTTACACGGAAATAAAGAGCAACTAAGCATTCAAAAAAATGTATTAAGCTCATAGTATGAAAATATAATAAAAGAACAGAAACTTTAAAATGGATTATAAATTAATATTTTTAATAGATACCAATTCAGAATTAAGGCCAGAAAGGATTATAGATGTATCAAAGAAGGATATAGAACAACAACAAAGTGCAGGATATGAAAAGCAGTGCAGGGAAAATGATCAGGAACACTGAAGGAAAACAGAAATGGAAGATGCAGTGGAATTGACAAAAAGTTAAGTATCACATTCAACATGAGGTGATTACCAACAAGAGGTGGTCAGTAATTGTTCCTGGGATCTACCTGAAGGATAAATTTAGAAGACGCAGGCCTTTCCAGTTCCTACTTAACAAAATGAAACAAAGTAAAGCAGTTTATATAAAATGCTCCAAAAGAACAAAGTTAAAAATTGTTTCTCTTCCTTGAAACTCAAATGTACAAACAGTGCAAATGAACATAGAAAGGCAGAAAAAATCTGGGTCTTTGATAACATTTATGTTTAACAAATATTTATAGTGTGTTTACAAAACATCAAGTATTGTTCTGAGGGCTCAGAATCTATCAGTGAGCAGATCCGTTCCTTCCTGGAGCTTGTATTTTAATAAGAAGTGATAGAAAATAAACTAGTAACATAATATAAATAATTATGTAGTAGGTGATAAGGTGACAAATCCTGTGATAAAAAGTAGAGAAAATAGGATGAAATGTATAAAGTGTGGGTCATAGCAACTTAAATAGATCAGCTTCACTAGAAAGGTAATGTTTGAACATTTGAACTTCAAAGTATTCAAAGTAAAGGAGTTAGCCATGCAGACACCTATTAATAAAGTTTTCTAGGCAGTAAGAATGGCCAGTAAAACAACCCTAAGTTAGGAAGATGCCTGGGAGCTTTGAGGAGCCGCAAAAAAAAAAAAGTCAGTGCGGCCTGGTGCAGCCCTTTCAGGATGACAAGAGATCAAACAAGTGCAACCTGTTTGAGCACACCTTGTAAGGTTTTGTAGGGAATTATAAGGACTAGTTTCTATTGAGTTAAAGTAGGGGGAGGTTGGATATGATCTAATGTTCTGATTTAAGTTTTAAAAGGAGACTCTGGGGGGCCTTCCTGGTGGCACAAGGGGTTAAGCACTGCAAGATTAAGTTATCACAGCCACTGCAGTATGAGTTCCACCCCTCCCCATGTGGGAGGTGACCCACATTGCGCAGCAGAACTCTCCTGTTTGGCCTGCTGCTCCTCTCAGCAGTATATTTCAGTCAACCTGCCTGTTCTGCTCCTCACTCTGTCTCTGGTGAATCCTTTCAAACACCCCCCCCACTGCCCCACACCTCTGGCCTATACCCCAATCTTGTATGCATGAATAAATCTTTAAAAAAATAATAAAAAAGGAGACTCTGGCTACCTATTAAAAAGAGTACAGGTGCAAGGACGGAAATAAGGAGATCAGTTAGGAAGCTAGTATAGTTAATCAAAACTTCCTGCTATGAAACAATGGATTAGTTGATCTACATTAACTATTTAGGCCTTGTTCAGGTGTGTACAATGAATACAATCCAAACTGATATACTTAATATTTTACAGGTAAAGAATGAACCTAAGTTAAATAACTTGTCTAAGTCCATTCAGATAAATGTGTAGTAGCTAGTGGAATACAGGCTTCAACAGAATAGGCACTGTAAATCCCTATACACAGTATTATCCTACCCTCTATTTCTCAGCTTAAACTGCAGAAATGTATCCTTATCCTCTCCAGAAGAATCACACAAGCATCCTAGGTCTACTTTTAATTAGAAGTAGTTTTGGTTAACTTTAAATGTGACATAGGGTATATGAGTTCTTAACTATTCCCTTCCTCTTCCTATATTTAAATATCAGACATTTATTCCTTCATCCAAAATAGTCATCTGAATTCTCTGAGTTGAACAGGTAATATGTACATAAGTAGCATAGTATCCTACAAAGAGAAAATGTCCTTGACCCACCAGATCCAACTAGGTTGGATATGCCCCTCTAGTATGTCTGTGCTAGTGTTTAAATTTTAGAAAATAACACAGAAAAATCACTAAACAAAAACCATTCTCGTTCCTTTGCTTTTATGCCATTAGGCCTGTATTTTCTTTAGTGATATTTTCTAATGCAAAATGAATTTTGTCCTTGCATTAGTTTATTTTTTCCACTACTGCAAATTTCACTAATGTAGCATTAACCAATAATATTTAATCAGTAAAGATACAGTCTTTACACATGACTAAGTCAAGTTTCAGTATACCTTAAAACGCTCCTCAGTGTTTTACACTGCATGAAGGCATGTATGGTAAGCACTATGCAATGCACTCAAGTTAGAAGAAAGGGGAAAGTAGAATCAAATTATATGTTCTTGGTACAATAAATCTTCATTAAGGTCCTTATCAAGCATGCCATCTGAAATAGTTCAAATTTACTCACAGAAAAATAGGACTTGAAAGGTCTGTCAAAGGGTCATGGTTACACTTTCAGAAAGGACTAAGTGAAATGAAGACAGAGCATTATCTACCTTTATTGTTAAAAATATTCACTATGTGGTCCTCCTTCATGGCAGAATCAAATCTAATGCTTAACCTAAACTTCTCTTGATGTAATTTAAGTCTGTTTTCTGAGTAACTGCTGATTCTCACCAACATAAACTCATGGTTTAAGTTTTTTTCTAATGCAAGGCTTTCATACAGCAAACCTTACAAACCTGACTTTATTGTGGCATTTACTCAAAATTAAAACAATCTACTACAAAAAATATAAGCTGCCTTAAAAATGGTCTCAAAAAATCATTTTTATCCTGGATATACCTATACTACACTTCCTAAAATCTGTCCTACCCATTCCACTTCACCGATTTTAAGTCAAAAAAGAAAACAAAATGAATGATATGCAAATTCATTTAAGCTAACAAACTAAATTCAGTTAAAATGAGACTGGGTAATGATAACTTATGTTCTAAAAGGTGGGCTTTAAGGTAGTTTTAATTTTATTTTCCCACATTTTCAGAATAGCAAGGAAGGAATAAATGTTAAGATTTTGGGAGTGAATTCTTTCCATACCTTACCCCTTTTAATCTGACACTAAAGATGAATTTTCAAAGATATATGTCAAGTATTCTAAAGTTGTGGAACATTTATATTAGCCTTTATGTATACAGTCAACTCAAAGAATGACTAATACTCTTGTACAATCAAGTCAAAATCAATTATACAAATTTCAAAGGAGGGAGCACAAAATTAATTGTGCACTGTATTGAATAATGCTCTCTTAAATAATAACTTAAAAGGATAATAGTATACATAAATTATAATTAGTCAAGCCATATAATATAATACATGACTGGGTAAACTTCCTAAAAACTTAAAAACATCAAAAAGGCACTACTTTTATCCAAATACTTGAATTCATCCTGCCCCCCACCAAATCAAAAGTATCATGTTTTCTTTTTATGAGTTTGGTAGTTTCTTGATTGCTTTTCTTTCTAACCTGACTATAGCTCCGAGATAATAATTCTATCTCCAACTAACTCATTTTTCACGATAATAGCTGTTAGTCTATTAAACATACTATTAATGAACAGTAATAAAAGCAGAATAAGTATCCACTAATATGTTGTTAAAAGGGAACAATTTGCTTAATAAAAGTTTAAGTGGTTAAGTGGTACTAAAAAAAAATCATCATTAAAATATAGTTCAGCAAGGTAACTATTAGACTTGTGAAGTAAAGATAAGTATTTTACTACTACTGATTTACTACACATTTTACTACCGAGTTGGCTATGAAGCCACAGCAGGCTCAGAGGTGGCACCTCACTGTTCTTTTTACAGAACTGGTCAAGAAGTACACTTTCTAACTTTTTTTTGTAACTATGAGATATGGTGAGAAACAGGAATAATAAAGCACAACTACCTGAACTTACCTTTCAAGAGCTGCTCTCCGTTTTTCTACAAATTCAGTGGATGATGAATCTTCTTTACCCACTTTGACCTTGGTCATGCCTTTGAAACAAATGACTATTACTAAGAAACAGTCTTTCATAGTCATTGCTGTGCAATTTTAAATATACTTTAAATTTGAACTTGGCAGAAAAGCTACTGCATTTACTTATTTCATACTTTTGAAATTAAGTTAAAACCCATGATTAGCATCATTAATTATAAGTATTTATAACATCAGAGAACACACAAAGTAGAGGCTGAGCTGTATTTATAGCTTTCTGATCTGTAATTATTTTGGTTCTTATCTGTGTTTATCATACTTCTGATTATATTAAAATGTGCTTATATTTCAACATATACAACACAATTTCAAATTAGTAAATGCCAGCTCAGTATTTACAGTTTCTTATAAACAATAATTATGTTTTTGTTTTCAATTAGGGCCTAGAAAAATAAAAACAACTGCAACCTATGAATTTGCTAAGTGTTTTTCCTGTTTGAGATTCTAAGAACCCCATGTACCACCAGGGAGGCCCTCTGTGTTAGTGCTGACCCCTGGTTCCAAGGGGACATTTAAAAACTTGTTAAAAACAAAATAGAGGGAAAAAAAAGCCTGCTGATTTTTTTTTTTTTAATACTTTGAAAGTTAATTTTCAAGTGGGAAAATCTTTGAAAGGATATGTTCCTTTAAGGTACTGAAGCTTTATTTGCATATTTATCTCACATCTTGGTGTTTTGTGTAAACCTGAACAGGCAGGCATGAAGCTTTTTTTGGGGGGGTTGAGGGGGGGTGCTTCCTGTCATCCCCAAGATCTGAAGAAGGCTCTGGATTTTGCCAAGCAATGTGTTGGGTGTCCAGATTTTATTTATGCATAATTTAATGGGGTCTGTAAATATGGGTGCACTTCTTGCGACTTTTTGAGAAATGGGATATGATTTTAATATTAGCTTTTAAAGGTGATGGGCTAGTCTAAAATACCTCACAAGGTTTTATTCCTATGGACACAGGGTAGTAAGAATGGGGAGTGTCCTGGGCTCTGTTCTGGACACTAGAGGTTTCCATTTAATGGCTGTTCACTAAGCAGTGGCTTTGGCTCATGCCTGGTGAAGGGACCTTGAGATGAATGTGTACTATAGTGTTTAGGTGAATCAAGGTCTAGAATTGAGTTCCATGCCTATAAACCTCCCCGAAATAACTGGTGTTTATGATATCTGTATAATAAAAAGTATTCTCAATAGAAGCTGTGAAAAAAAAAAGTGCTGATATTTTGATAGACACTGCATTATTATTTTAATACCATTTTAGGCAGGAGTAAGTCAGATTACACTGAGTATGGGATATCCTTCCATTTCTGTATATTGCTATTTAAGTCCATTAATTACCATCTTGTACTTCACATTGCATAAGTCCTCACCCCATTCATCAGGTTAATTCTAAGGTATTTTTGAAGCACTAATAAATGGAGTTATTTTCTTGATTTCTCTTTTGTTCATTATTTGTACATCAAAAAAGCACTAAAAACATTTTTGTATGTTCACTTTGTAGCCTGCCACTATATTGTATCTTTTTTTTTTTTTCATTATTTTGAGTAACTTTTTGGTGAATGCTTTATTTTTTCTATAATTAATATCACCTGCAAATAGTGACAGTTTCATTTCTTTTCCAACTTGGATTTCCCTTATATTCAGTTTTTGTGTGATAGCTGTGGCCAAAACCTCTAATACTCAGTTAAACAGAAGTGGTGGCAATGAATATCCTTGTCTTGTTCTTCAGAGGAAAGCGTTCATTTATCGCTGTAGTATTTTGACTGTTGGTCTATAATATGGCTTTTACTGTACTGAGGTAGAGTCCCATTGTTTCCATCTTAGGGCTTTTATTATAAGTGATACTGAATTCTATCAAATGCTTTCTCTACATCTACTGATATCATTATATGATATCCATCTTTACTTTTATTGACACTGATTTGTGTATGGTAACCCATACTTACATACCTGGAACAAATCTCATTTGATCATACTGTATAATTCTTGTGATACACTGTTGAATTCCATTAGCTAGCATTTTGTTGATCATTTTTCTACTGATGTTCAAAAAGTATCAGGCTATAATTTCCTTTCTTGTGTTTTCTTTATTTGCATTAGGATAATACTGGCCTAATAAAATGTAGTGGGAAGCATTCTATGTTCTCATATTTTTAAAGACAATTTGACTAAAGATGGGCATTACTTCTTTACTGATCTGTTAAAGTTCATGTTTTTGTAAAGCCTTCTGATCCTGGGCTTTTGTTTTTCGGAAACTGCTTTTCACACCAAATGTTTAAGAAGTAAACATAATAACAACAACAATAATAATAGCAGTAATAATAATAATAAAGATAAGCAAAATTCATTCAGGATATCTTTCAGAATAATAATCTTACCTACAAAGAAAGAAAGGCAAACATCTATGAAAAGATTGGAAAAAAATCCTATATTTTAAGAGATGACAGATGTCCTTTAATGGTGAGACAATGGAAATTCTCCTTTTATAATTTTCTGCATATACTTAACTAAGTTTTTATTACCTGTATAAATAGGAATGCTTCTAAATGTTAAATTGAGGTATCAATTCACATGACTCCTATATAAGTGAACTTAGATCAAGTCATTTTGGATGATGTATAGCTGGAATCCAAAAACTTCCATTTTTAAGAAAAATGTGAACACTTTAATAGATTAATTATCCTCTCTGAATCAGTAAAATGGTGCTATAATGACTTCAAAGATTAGGATTTGCAATTGCTTTCATCTTGGCAAATTCTGACCCAATACTTAACATCATTTGTACTATAGAAGTCTTAACTATCAGCCATACATTCTTTAGTTGATGAAAGACTGTCATAAATCCAACATTTAAGTTTAGTACTTCTAACATAATGAGAGGCTAGTGAATGATCATGGAATCCACAAATCTATAAACTTGAAAGAGTAACAGAACAAAAATTAATTATTTTTTTAATTCATACTTACCTACTATACTCTTTTCTGGAGCTGGTGGTACAATATAACCAACATGTAAGTATTTGCTTGCTAACTTGCTATGCAAACCAAGAAAGTCACTGAATCTTCTTTTAACTGAAAATTCATTCTTACTGAACATTGAAAGAGATGTCTAGAAGGGAAGGAGAAGTATTTCAGTTTGAATACTAGGTAATAATATAGTGTTATACATAATTGTAATCACACACATACACACAATTTTGCAAAAGATACACAATAACCGACTAATCCCTTATATAATTTTTAGAACTAAAAAAAAAAAACCCTTAATTAATCAGATTTTATTTTGCAGACACTTAATATAATTTTTACCTCTGGCCCAGATTTCCTCTAAGTTTTAGCCAAATACACTAACATGCCCAAGAATACTTAAATCTTACTGCAACCTGAAACTCCCGATGTTTTCCAAATTGCACATAACTTCCATGAGAAATGAACATGTGTCTTACTGTCTCCTACTGTCCCCAATGCTTTAACAGAGCCTGACCTCATGTAAGTGTACAGTAAATACCTATTCAGTGAATTAACAGATATCACTCCATCCATACTGTGTTCTTCCCTTGTGTTGCCTGTTCTCTGGGATACTATGACGACCACAACTTTAACATCCTTCCTTCCTTATTCGTCCACATAAGCCTTACTGATTGTATCTCTTACACAATTTAAGAAACCATTTTGTTTTTGTTACTTTTCTACTATTTCTTTAATATTAAGTATTATATCTCACTGCTGCAGGTTCTTTCTGTCTTTTAAGACTTGGAAGGCCTACAATCCTGTAAGAATTGCATTATCTTCATAAGTGGAAATTCTCCCTCTACTTTCACTCTTCCAACTCATAGTAAGATCAGAGAGATTTTTCAAAAACAAAAACCTAATTGAGAACACATTCTTGTCTGAACATCACCAATGGCTTTCCATTATACTTAGAATGAAACCCAAATATCTTAATGTGGTGGTTGTTCATAATACAGAAATGTTTATTGCCAATCAGGTATTTCAATCAGGTGACCATTGCAGATCCTACAAAGCACAATGCGTGAATGACTTTTAGCTTCTACACAAGTAAATCCCTTTGCCTTCAACAAGCATTCTTCCATTTCTTTCAGTTCTCCTCTCCCAACCAATCACTCCTACCTTTGTCTTTGTTCACATACCACATTCCCCACCCCACCCCCCCACCACATCCAGAGGCTTTTCTGGCCTCTGGGGTCTACATTAGCTCCCCTCCTGCATACTCGCATAGAATAAATAGTTACCAAACACCACTCACAACTCATTGTAACTGCTTAGTTGTAATACTTACTAGATAGTGATTTTTGAAAGACAGGGATAACTTACACCTTAATCATCACTGTATCCTGATACCACACATACATTTTTAAAGAAACAAAGCACTTACCTTTGTTGTTACTCTATATGCCATATAAGCATTCATCCCATCACCTATAGAAAAGTAAAACATTACTATTAGAAGTCACACACTTCACACACACACACACACACACGAAAAAACTGTGAGGTGATGTGCTGATGAACATGATTGTGCTAATCATTTCATAATATGAAATTATTATATTATATATCTGAAATGTATCGATTTTTAAAATTGTCAGTTATAACTCATAAAGCTGTGTGTGGGGAGACAAAATAAGAAACAATCTCCCCTCACAAATTTAAAAATAAAAGTACCATTTTAATAATGTAAAAATGCGCTTAGTAAAGTAAAACAGCACACTATCAAAAAGCAAGTAAAAAATAAATATTGACTCACCAACTTTCTCTGGATCTGATACACCAATTTCTATATCAAACATGTCTCCATTTGCTTCTTCTTCAATCTACAAAGGAATTTTTTTCTGGTATTAAAGACTTCAGTTTATAGTACTGATGTAACACCTATAACTAAAATTTTACCATCTATCTTTTTTAGAGTCACTGTCAACTAATTTTAAACCGATTCAGCACTCCAGTTCCTAAAAAGCTTTCACATTTCCTAACTATGTAAATATGCAATCATTTGGAGAAATAACAGAAGAGCAGGTGTTCTTACTACTCCTCAAATACAGAAAACATCTACATCATTAGTCTTCTGTATAAATGTTGTAGAATTTTTTATTCTACTAATTCCTTAATAAATTTTAATATCAGCATTTTCAAAGTTATGTCTCTATTCTTTAATAATCAGAAGGTGGCTCTTTTATGAGCAGAATCCTACATACCTACAGAAATTATTATAAAAGCAAATTTGACTTTTCTGATTATCTTAAAGTCAATGAAAGTACTATAAAGCCCACTGAAAAAAAGCAGTAATAAGGAGAATACAGAGATGTGCCTTTTAATGCCATTATAAACAAACATTCCAAATAGCAGCTTCATAGTAAAGTTCATTGTTCTCAAGAAGAAAGCAGAGATTGTTAAATCTTACACATTTTCAAAGCAGTATTAATAATCTAAGACTATCAAAAAATTAAGTGATTTTTTTCTAGCTATTACCGTTTTTTTGGTGCATATTTTGTTAAAGTAAACTTTATCTGAACTATATATACATACAGAAAAGTATGTAAATGAACTTTCACACAGTAACATCTTTGGAACCAAGCTTGATTAAGTAACACCATTCTCATAACCTTCAAGACCTCCCTCTTTCTCTACTTCTCCAGTCACAGCCGTTCTGTTACTTTGCCAACAAAACCACTAACATTACATTACATCAAATCACATTACTCAAAATATCACTAAGGTTTTCAAAGCACTTTCATACATAATATCATCAGAAGATCACAAATGGCAAATTCAATGACCTAAGAAGGTAAATGATGTGCTCAAACCATTGAAGATAAAACTATTAAGCCAGACCACTGACTTCTTTAGTACAATGTTACTTTTCCAAAACATCTAAAAGACTATTAGAAAGGACTAACAGGAAATTGATGCCATTGAGAAAAAAACCTTACTATTTACATATTAATTTACAACATAAACATTTTCTCATACCTCCTCCCTGGATCTGTCAAAGATGACAGGAGCAGACATACTTTTTGATTCAATTCTGGGAGCAATGAGTGTAGTAGGGGTCACGGGTGTGACTGCAGGAGAAGGATCTGAGGAGAGGATTGGTTCCCTTTCTGGACTGTCCAAAGAAACTTCTTCTGTGGCTTCTAGACACAAATTAGGTAAGTTAGTTATGGAACCTACATGTCCCCAGAGTCTATACAGCAGTTAATGTACTATGAAAAATTTTTTCATACTATGCATAAATAAGTATTAAAATGTTATTTAAAAAAAAGTTGTTATAATTTGTGAACCCTTCCTCAGTTGTTTATCAAAACTTTAAAATCAACAGTGACTTTGTTGATTTAAGGAAGAACTCTAGTAAATAAGCTTAATAATATATATACTATTGGTAGGGATAAAGCTAGTGAAGCAATGACACAGACAAATCTCACAGTCATTTATATTTGGACTTGTAATATGTCTTCTACTTGTGGTAACTCACCTTTCCAAAACCTCCTTTTTAGCGTAATGCTAATTATCTTATACATGCAAATACAAATTTTATGACAGAAGGCTGCCAGAACTATCCCAGGTAGGATTAAAAATTTGTTACAGAAAATCCAGTTAGTAATCTAAAGCAATTAAGTGCCAAAGATCACTGGATATTAGTTAAATACACAAATATGACACAAAGCAAATAGGTCTTTAGGTTTTAATTAAAAATGCTCATTCACTTAAAATATCTAAAATTAAATATATTTAAAACCACATCAATAAACTGTCTACAACCTATGTAATATTGTGCTAAAAGCAGTGGAGAAACAAAGAAATGTAAAATATCATACCTGCCCTCAGGGAGTTTAAAATCTAGTTGGGAAAACAAGACATAAGCATGTGGAATGTTAAAATAATAAAAAGACAAATAAAGCCAAGAGAACAATAAGAAGAATGTTACAAGACATTTAATTGCTATATGAACTACAGCACAAACACTGTAATTTGAGTTTAGGCAGGGGAAAATCATGAGTAGTTTATGAAATCAATGTGAGAAGATTTGGATAAGTCAAGAACATAGAGGGAGAACACTATGAAAATGGAATAAAAACATTAGCAAACAGAAAAGCTAGGGTGGAATTATGGCCACAGGCATAAGAGTTCTGCTGGTTTATAAAACTGATAGCAAGATAAAGCAAACAGACTGGAGGGGATCAGAGCAGTGGTTTCTAACCTGATGTTCTTAAATTCCTAGAAGTTTGGGAAGGTAGTAATAATCAGTGAGCCATTTTAATTTTAATACCTGAAAAAATACAGACGTCAACACCTTTACTTAAGGTTGCACAATTTAACATTTATCAAGGTACTCTTTTGGTTATCTTCTTTTATAAGATCCTTATTTGGCACAACTCTATATTTTCATATAACAGACAAAAATGATTAAGAGCCAAAATCTTTCCAACTATGGTAAAAAAGAAAATAGACTACAGATGTTGAATATGCAACCCTAATAAATTAGAAGTTGACATGCAACTTTAGACTGTTAAGATTGCTAGTACTTACTCTATTTACAAAGAAATGAAACCAAAGAACAATATAAGAAAGAAAGCAGTGTGTCAAATTAGGAGGTGTGAGATCATAGACTACAAACAAGAAGCAAACAAAACAAAAAGAAACCTGAAGTTCTTGGAGAGAGTTGCCGTTGTTTTTGGCAACCAACCAGTAAACAAAATGAAATGGTTAGTAACTTAGTATCAGCACAGATAAAAGCCATTTTATGGCATTTCAATCACATTTTACCTCACTAATATCTGTTTTGTGTTCTGTGCAGGACTACTGACAGGCTGTTTCATAACTAAATCATCTCAAAATAAGAAAAGCTAAATATGATCTAAGTAGCTAATATGGAAGATGGAAATAAAACAATAGAAATTTAGATTCAGCATACTGCCTTAAATTCTTCTCATGACATCTTTTAGTGTAATTAATCTAACATACCATAAATTCAGAAAGTTAATTTAAACCATGCCTAATGGTTCTAGAAAATGCAACATAGATACTAAGTATAAAGATTAACTTTCACTTGGAAGCGATTCTCTAAGGACAAGTATAAATATGTCGATGTTGGCTGAGTAAACTATCACTTGTACAATGGACACCAGAGAATTTGTCAATCAAAGGAATGCACATTAAACTTAAAATTGGCATCATTTGCTGTAAAAGCATAATAACAACAGAATTTCACAAAAATAAATTCTAAAAGTCTAGGACAATTTCAATACTGACCATTTGCTTACTTCACTTATTACTCTAGGACAGTAATATATGTCACACTTCAACTTTTTCTGGTACCACTTATGATATACTTGAAGTACTACCCAAAACACATTAGTGCATATACCAAAACAATTTACTCTATGGTTTTAAAATCAAAGCCTAGTATAACATTTGTGTATTCTCCTCTGCTATAGGAGAAACTTAATTTGTTTCTATCCTATATATGGTCTTTGTTACAAGACCATATTTTTCACTATCCTCACAACATATGCTATACTCTCTCTTATGATATCCTTGGACCATATTCATCCACAGAAGGAAGATATATCTTCTAAAAAACTCTTGCAAATAAAGTGCAAAAACAGTATTAATTCTTACAAAAATGATCTGACAGTGGGCAAAATCATTGCAGTGTCCTCACTTCGCTAAGTGACTAGCTGTGCACACTATATAAAACAAACTAAACAAAACAACCCTCTTTCCTTAGACATACACAGAGAATTGTTTTTAGAGTAAAATTTTACCATGTTCATTTAAACAGAATTCTGAGATTAAGTAAAAATTGATGGTAACAAAAAGTATAATCCAAATTTCTATGTAAGGCCCTATACTATTAAAGCAATACACACAATTTTATATTAGTCCTATTTAGTAAAGAAGGGACTTGTCACCTCTGAAATGAAAATATAAATGCCATGAGAAAAACTTTTATGAATGGCCTTAAAAAAGTCCACGAAACAAAAAGAAGTATTTCAACTTTGGTTAACTGTGATTTTGCTATAAATTGTTAGGTAGAAACAAAAGAAAAATATCACTAGTATTTCATATCATATTTTAAAATTTCCTGACATGACAGAAAATAGAATACAATTAACTCATCTACAGTGAAAAGTTTTCATGGCCTAATCAAACAGGAAATTTTGTGGACCTCTGTGATGTGTGTATCTTCAAACACAAAAAAGCACAGAATGGTTTGAGTATTCAACTACTATAAGAGGTGAAGACATATTCAATTTTACTCATTAAAAGCCAGTTCAGTTAAGCTATTAAACATACAATAATTTACTATTTTAATTTTTTGTGTTATGAATTCCAAGGAAGATTTTGCTTTTTAATATCCAAACATTAATTTAAATTGAGTAATTTTTAAAAGCAATTTAATTTTACTTTGTGACAACTTATAAGTAATGAAAAATAGTCACTGCTATTCACAAAGTACTTTTTTTTAGAATAAGTATTGAATGTAAAAATCGAAATTGTACAATTTATTTTCAAATAATTTAAACCAGAAAGGATCACATTTTTGCTTTCTTAAGCAGTCTGTATTTTCCACAGTGTAACCTAAAGTCATCCAATTGAAAATCTTCTGTCTTAGTAAATTGTTAAGTAAACTGTCTTGTAAATTAGGTTACACTAATAATATATACATTATATCAGTTTTGCTTAGAGATATTTTTTATATAACAGGATATATACAAGTGGCCATTAATTGAAAAATAAAAACATTTATAATTACCTGCAAAAAGATCTTCTCTGTCATCATCTAGCACAACTTCTGCAGGTTTGGGTCCATTGGAGTTTGTACTGATATCTTCTGCAGGAAGACTAGCTGGTTCTGGAGATGACGGACTTGACTGTTAAAAAAATATATAGAAAATGGATTGGCATATTTATATTATAACTGTGTCTCTCATGCTACAGAAATAGAACATTCTCTTGATAAGAAGGGAGAAAAGAATAGTGGCAGCTATTTATAGTCTCTCCGCTGAGAGTAAAAATGAACCAAATACATACATTTCACTCATCTTCTCCCTTACAAATGTACTTGTAAGAAAAATCTTTTGTAGTCCTCTTTAGAGATACAAACTTATCATGCCATGTTACAATTAACAACAAAAAAATTTAATGTATTTCACAGTCATGGTATAAGCATATTGATCACTCTGAAGCCAAAATGAGACACTGAAAACCAGATGCATATGCAACAAGTTCAAAGCACTGCTTTACTATAAGAAGAAAGTTTAATACTAGTTGAATTAAGACAATATTATTCTAAAATTTCTACTTTCAAAATGACAAATTAAAATTAAAAACCCTTATATTTCAGCTTAGCAACAGGATGTTTTTCCTACTTCTTAATCTTAACGTGTAATGACCAACATAATAGAATGTACACTGAGAAGCCTTTAGCTTTTACAGTTTCCTTAGAAGAGTTGAAACTAATAGTATTTAAAAAAAAAAAAAGTCGGGCCTCCCTGGTGGCACAGCGGGTTGAGCACCTCACTGTGAAGAGCCTGTGGCACAGCAGCGCAGGTTCAATCCCTGGCCAGGGAGGGGACCCACATGGCGCAGCACACCTCTCCTGCCTTGCCTGCTGCTCCCCTCAGTGGATCTGCCTGTTCTGTTCCCCACTCTGTCTCTGGTGAATCATCTCATCTCCCACGACTTGGCCTGTAACCCAGCTCTTGCATGTATAAATAAATAAATCTTTAAAAAAAAAAAGTCATTCAAGTAGAACATAATACCCATAGTTTCAGTTACTTGTGGGCAACAGCAGTCTAAAAATAGTATGTAAAACAAAGTATTTTTTAGAGAAAGTGACCATACATTCACAAAACTTTTATTAATAGGATATGGCTTTACTTATTCTCATTATCGTTGTTAATTTCTTACTGTATATACTTATAATATTAAACTTTATCATAAATAATGCATGCATTGTGGAAACCAGTACTTTCTGTGGTTTTTGGTATCCACTGGGGAACTTGGAACATATCCCCCAGGGATAGGGAGGGGGAGATGCAAAAGTACTATCAATCCTTCTCAATGAAGTTTCCAATATATATTTTCCTTCAGAGACTATGTGAACAAATTTCTGTTTAGCATTTCTTAGGAGTGGAACAGAATGCTCAGAGTCGTGGTTAGGTCACTGCCTTATTCTGTCCCATAATATTAGCACTACTTCATTATAGCTCCTCTTACCACACTATATTTTAAGTATTATCCCTTTACTTAAAAATTGAAACACCTGAAGCACAGCTACATAAAATCTATTAGCAGAATGTAACCAACACTGATCCATGATCAAAGCACTCAGTAAAATACAGTGAACTACAGGTAGATTCCTCAACTTGAGAGAGAGTATCTACCAAAATCTTCAGGATATCTAATGGGGAACATGCTTGAAGCTTTCCCACTAAAATAGAACAAGACTAGGATGTCCCCTTTTGCTACTGCTTTTCAAAAGAATCACTAGTTAATGTAATCATACAAGAGAAGAAAAGAAAAGGTACACAGTTTGGGAAAAAGACAACAAAATTGTCTTTGTTCACAAATGAGGTTATCATCTACAAAGAAAACTTAGAAGCAAAATAAATCAACAACCATTGAACAATTATACAGCAAAGCTGCAGGACACAATGTTAACATTAAAAATTAACCACTTCTTCTATGCCATCAATTAATTAATAACATTTTAAATAAAGATACAATACCCTTTACAATAGCACTCCTGCCCCAAATGAAACACTTAGATATAAACATAATAAAATAATGCAAGACTCATGAGAAAACTTCAAAACTCTGACGAGTGAAATCAAAGAACTAAATAAATGGAAAGACATTTCATGTTCATGGATAGCAAGAATCAATATTGTCAACATGTCAGTTTTTCCCAAGTTGAGCTACAGATTCAACACAGTGCCCCCCCACCACAAATTCCAGCAAGTTACATGAGTAAAATGATCAAAAAGTTTATATGGAGAGTATATGGAGAAGACCCAGAACAATCAACACAATATTGAAAGAGAAGAACAAAGTTCTGAAGATAACTAATTTCAAGATTTTCTAAAAAAACCTACAGTAATAGTAGTAAATAGTAAAAGGCAGTAAGGTATTAGTGAATGAAGAAGAAATTCAACAGATCGATAAATAGATAGATCAACAGATCAATAGAACAGAGTGTCCAAAATAGACCCATATGTTGTCAACTGATCTTTGACAAAGGAGTAAAGGCAACACAATGGAGCAAAGAGAAAAACTTTTTAACAAATAATGATGAAACAAATGGCCATCTACATTCAAAAACTAAATCTAGATATATACATTTTATCCTTTAGAAAAATTAACTGAAATATATCACAGTTTTTAAAAAACAACATGTTTTTATAGGGAGAATCAAATGACTGTTTCTCATCATAAGCACTAAGGCTAGAGCGATAAAACAGTAGAACACTTTCAAAGAGTTGAAATATTATCCAAAAATTCTATAAACAGCAAAAATATCCTTCAGGAAAGAGAGTGAGTTTTCAGATGAAGTACAAGTAACAGATCATCTAAGTACCTGCTTTTAAAAAAGTAAAGGAAATTTTGGGGCCTCCTTAGGGGCACAGTGGGTTAAGCAACGCATTATAAAGCAAACCACAGCCACTGCAGTAGGAGTTCGAATCTCTGTTGCTGGCTGGGAAGGTAACCCACATGGCGCAGCATACCTCTCCTGCCTCACCCGCTGCTCCCCTCAGCAGTGTACTTCTGTTGATCTGCCTGTTCTGTTCCCCACTCTGCCTCTGGTGGATCCTCTCACCCCCCCCCACACCTCTGACCTGTACCCCAGTTCTTGTATGCATAAATAAATATTTTTAATAAAATAAAGGAAATTTTTCTGCTGAAGATAAATCATACAAGAAGGAAAACTAGATGAAGGAAAAGCAACAGATGAAAGAAAAGCAACAAAAATGAATAACTAAAATAGACTAATTTTACCCTCTTAAGTTCTTAAAAAGATATGACTTTTCAAAATGAAAATTATATTATGGAATCTATGTGTAACACATTAGATAATTTACAGTTTTTAACGGTCTTATAGTTGACTGTTCCTATTATTTACTATCTTGGGTATTCACAGTTTTAACACTGTGATACAAGAAAAACTAAGATGATGCTTATGTAACAAAATGGACATTTGCTTCACAGTTCGGAGCCCAAGCAAGAGTGGCTGGCGGGATGGAAACGGGATTAGTAGGCAACCTCCATTAGCAAGTGTGGTGGAAGCAGAGACCCCATGATGGAGTGACGATGAGGCATGTACTTCCTTTGGGTGTCATACCATGAGCAGCCAGTGCTTTGCCCTACTGCTCATGCCCATATAGCACTAAAGGCTCTCAGGATTGACTTATCTGTCTGCCTCTCCATACCCTTCCCCAGGCTCCTGGTCAGTACAAAAAAAATGTACTCCATTGATGAAATGGAGTGAAAAGGAATAAAATGAAAAGGAATATAAAAAAGATGTAGCTATAGAAGAGGAAGTTATAGTAGAAGTGAATGCTGATGGCTTCTCTGGCTGAAACATAGGTGATTAGAAAAAAAAATAGTTGAGAAAATAAGAAGTTGAAAAGAAATAAGTACTTTTAATAAATGCATACTCTTTTCTTCCCTTGCATTGTTACCTACTAATGTGCTGGTGAAAATTGTTTTAAGAAGTTCTAAGACTGCTGCTGCTTTCTCTTCAATTAAAAAGCAGTACATTGTATTCCATCCAAGATTAAATAAGTCCATTAAGTCTTTCTCCCACTGATAACACTAAACACTCAAAAGAAGAAAAATCCAAAAAAAAATAATCTAGAAGTAACAGGCAGATTGAAGGTGACAAAATGTGTAAACCGGTACGTTAGGTGAGCTTTATAATTTTTTCTTATTTTCTCTTTCAGCTTTTCTTGAGACTGCTGTAAACTGCAGAGCTACATAAGAAGTGTATGCAGCAAGGACTCCAAGAAAAACTTTGTCTTTCTGGTTATAACCCTAGGGGTCCTCAAACCTAGAACTTGTAAGTACAAAGCTTTTTTTCCTTCCTTCCTCATAACCATGTTCTCTACTGGCCCTGCCCTGAGGCAAGAAGTATCTACTTAGCTACTTGACAGAAGCAGTGATGAAAGTGCTGGCATCTAAAACCTAAAAAGAAATCTACTTCCATACCCAGCTCAACCAGGAAAAGGAGATCCAGTAATCTGAAAAGCAGGAGAAATAAATCCTCCATTATCATAGTATAGTCTTTTCCTTCTTTAACTGTTCTTTGTACAAGGCAAGCCCAAACTCAGTAAAAATATATGACAGTACAAGAAATGAAAACTCTTGAGAAAAGTGGGTTAAGCTAAGCACTATGAAGCAAACCGCAGACACTGCAGCACAAATTCAATCCCTGCTGCTGGCCAGGGAGGGGACCCACATGACTTAGCAGACCTCTCCTGCCTTGCCCACTGCTCCCCTCAGGTGTATTTCAGTCCATCTGCCTGTTCTGCTCCCCTCTCTGTCTCTGGTGAATCCTCTCACCACCCTGGACTCTGGCCTGTACCCCAGCTCTTTATGAGTAAATAAATAAATCTTTAATTAAAAAAGTACTAAATTCTCTCATATCTTCCAAGCAAATCCCTTGTTTTAAGCTATTTCTTCAAAAATGTTTATATGGTGAACAGATTTGTAAAACAAAGATAAAAGCTTCTTTCCCAAGCAAAGAGCAGGATTGTCTCATGGCCAGTATAATGAACATAATTACCTCCTCTCTGAGCAAATAAGCAGATTTATCACCTTTGTAAAGTTTTGGGGTCCCCTAAACTTAGGTTCCTCAGATATGACACAAACCAAAGACAGGAGGAATATTAGCCTGGGCACCACCATCCCGGCACAAGAGGGGTTAGAGAGATTGTCACAAATACCGTACTCGGAGCCTCCCTTGTTAACCAAGGGGTTAAGCATAGCACTAGCAAGCTTCAACAGTCACTGCAGCATGTTAGACCCCTGGCCAGGGAGGGGACCCACATGGTGCAGCAGACCTCTCCTGCCTTAGCTGCAGCTCCCCTGAGCAGCGTATTTCAGTAGATGTGCCTGTTCTGCTCCCCACGCTGACTCTGGTGAAACCTCTCACCCTCCTACCCCATCATCTCTGGCCTGCACCCCATTGCTTGTATGCATAAGTAAATAAATCTTTAAAAAACAAAACCAAAAAATAAACAAAACAAATATGGTACTCATGCTGATTGCTATGATTTCAGTAAAGCCCTCATGTCTTGTTCCAGAAACAAAACAGTTAATTTGTTAGTTTATAAGTATAATAAAATTTCACACATTTTCATCTTAAGAGGGAGTCTATGAATTTGAAAAGATGGATCATTAAAAAATATTCACTCTAAAAAACAGGGAAAATTGGGAAGGAAAAAAAGACTGAACCTTTTATGTGAAAACATAAAAAAGTAACATTTATGACACTAAAATTTTTAAAAGAGAACAAACAGTGAGGGAAAAAATCTTAAGAAAGGTCAACTAAAAATGTCACAAATTTGGTGAAAGACACAAATTCTCAGATTTAGGAACAAATTCTAAAAAGGACAACTTCAAAGAAAAAAAGACCCCACCACATCATGAATACTGTTCATCTTTTTTCACTACTTTTCTTAGCCATCGTGTTGCCTCTGTTATTCACCATATCTTCTAGAAAGACTTTCAGGATCAAGCAATTTCAAAACAAGAAACAAAAGCAGAGCTGCCCCATTGACCAAGTGCATCAGGTAAAAACTAGCAATAAAATCAGGTACAATTCTAAGAGGAGATTGCAGAACCAAGCTAGGTCTATAAGTAGTCACACTTGCAATAACACATGTTATATGAAGATGACCAGTCTCTTCCCAAATCATCCTGGAAACATCACTATTAGATATGTTTAGAAAACTTTTTCTCTTTCTGTGCTTCTGTAAATAGTAGATTTGCTCAGTAACAAGTGAAATATTTGAGAAACAGCTGAAAACCAAAACTAAAAATATTTAAGCATTTAAAGAAAAACAAAAAATTGCATTTAAGGAAATAACTGGATTAGCCAGGACAGTGATAGAAGATCTGTCAACCCAGAATTCTATAGGCAGCAAACACATTTTTCAGGATAGAAATTAAAACGATAATATTCTCAGATGAAATGAAACTACAGGACTCTGGTGTTCACTAGGTCATTAAAAAAAAAAAAAATCTGTTAAGTTTTTCAGCCTGAAAATAGTTAGTATGAGAAAGTAACAAGAACTTGAAACTTCAGAAATAAAAGGAAGACCCACCAAAAAGTTAACTAACTCGAAATACAACAAACCACTTTATTTTTCTTAAGCAGAAAATGACTATGAAAGCAAAAATTTAACACAGTCTGGTAAGATGCTCAAATGAGATATAATACATGTGCAAACTATAAATGAACCCATATAGTTGTAAGGCTCTGCATTTTATTTGTAAAGGTACAATATTAACTCTAATAGGACTGCAAATGGTCAGGCATGTGTATTGTTATCCTTAGTGCAACCACTAAACACACACACACAAAACAAGAAGTACAATAGGTAACTTAATATGGGATACTAATAAACTTTGATAATACAAAAGAAGGAAGAAAAGAAGAACCAGAGAAAAATTGATGACAAAATACAGTAAATAAACAACAACAACAACAAAAATAGCTCTAACAACACCAATAATTACATCAAAAGTAAAACTCTGAACATCAACTAGAAGACAGACAGTAGTTGTGTCTAAAAATAACTACACCTACAAAAGTTGCCTACAAGTCACTGAGAAGACAAAGAAAACTTCAAAGTAAAACAGAAAGAGTACATCAGGCAAACAGTCAAAAAAGAACTGAACACTACATTAACATCTAGAAAACTTCACAAAGGAGGATTATCAGCAATAAAGAAGAGCATTATGTGATAAGAGTGATAAGAGAATCAATTTATCAAGGAGACCTAACAATGTCTTTTAACAACAAAGCTTCAAAATGCATGAAGGAAAAACTAAACTAGAAGGAGAAATTTTAAAAATCTACAATTATTCTTAGAATCTTCAAACACTCTTTTTAGTAATCGATGTAACAGACAGGTAAGGGTAGATCTAAAATAACCACTTGACCTAATAATAACATCAGACTACACATATTCTTTTTAAAAGTGCACAGAATATTCATTATGACAAAATATATTATGGACCAACAAACCAACCTCAACAAATTTAAAAGAACTTAAATCATAAAATACTCTGTCTATAAGCAAATTAAAATATAAATTAGCAAATGAAAGATACCTAAAACACACCCCAACTTTAAAATTGCTTAATGTTCTTTTAAATAACCTAAAGATCAAAAAGGATATCAGAGAAACTAGAAATAGCTTGAAACGAATGAAAACAAAAATACATTAGAGATACTTGTGAAAAGCTGGTAAGACAACGGAAAGAAGTATATAACTAAAAATAACAATAATAAAATGGCTTTCAAATCAATGATCCAAGCTTCTACTTTAATAAACTAGAAGAACAAATTAAAAACAAAGCATGTAGAAAAGAAATAAAGAGCAGAAATCAATTAATTAAAAAAAAAATCAGTGAAACCAAAAGCTGATTCTTTAAAAAGCTTCCAAGAAAATGACAAACCTCTGGCAAGATAATAATTAATTAATAAATAAACAGAAGAAATAAGTCACCAATATTAGGAATGAAAAAGGAGTGGTTTTACCCATGGATGCCACAGGTATATTAACAGGATAAAGGAATGTCAGGAAAAACTTCTAATCCATAAATTTCACAACTAAGACTGAATGGACAAATCCACGAAAATCAGATACTATCAAAGTTCACCAAGAAGAAACAGTCCTTTATAAAAGACATATCAAGAACAAAGAACACATCCTAAACAAAATTCTAGCAAAATGAAAAAAGATAAATTCATTATGACTATATGGCATTATCCAAGGAATACAAGGTTTATTCAACATTTGAAAATCAATCTACACAATCTATCATATCAATAATCTAACAAGATAACTAGATGATCATCTTAACTAGATACAGAAAAAGATATGTCAAAATCAACATCCATTTATAAGTACTTTCAGAAAAATAAGTCTGAAAGAGAACTTGATGCGCCAAAATAACATATAAAGTTTCACACAGATGGTATTTAAGAGAGAAATAACTAGTATTTTACTTCTGTAACAATGAAAAGAGAAAGGGCATTGATAGTCACCACTTCAATATTATACTGGTGGTCCTAGTTAGTATAAGAAAAAAGCAAGAGGATAAAAATAAAGATTTCAAAGCTGAAACTAATCACCAACAACATGATTATCTACATAGAAAAGCTCAAGAATGCCACAAAAACCTACTACAGCTAACTAACTGGTGGTATGTAGCATAGTTGCAGGATTCAGGATAAACAGGCCACCAATGAGTAAATGTAAAAGGAAATGAAAGCACACACACACACATCACCAAAATAACAACAAAATCCATGAGATACTTAGTTAGAAACTAACAAATATGTGCCTGATCGGTATACTGAAAATTATAAACATTGATGCAAAAATTAAATGGGACCTATTTAAGTGGTGAGAAGTACTGTAAGTGTGGATTAAAAGCTAAATATTATTATTGTGTTTTTTTTTAAAAAGATTTATTTATTGGGCCTCCCTGGTGGCGCAGTGGGTTAAGCAATGCACCATGAAGCAAACCACAGCCACTGCAGCATGAGTTCGATCCCTGCCACCGATCCCTGCCACCGGCTGGGGAGGGGACCCACATGGCGCAGCAGGCCTCTCCTGCTGTGCAGCAGACCTCTCCTGCTGTGCAGCAGACCTCTCCTGCTGTGCCCGCTGCTCCCCTCAGCAGTGTACTTCTGTTGATCTGCCTGTTCTGCTCCTGCTCTGTCTGTGGTGAATCCTCTCACCCCCCACACCTCTGGCCTGTACCCCAAGTACTTGTATGCATAAATAAATAAATCTTAAAATATATATATATTAAAAAAAGATTTATTTATTTATGCATACAAGCACTGGGGTACAGGTCACAGGTGCAGGGTGGTGAGAGGATTCACCAGAGACAGAGTGGGGAGCAGAACAGGCAGATCAACAGAATACACTGCTGAGGGGAGCAGCAGGAGGCCATGTGTCACCTCCCTGGCCAGGGGATAGAGCTCCTGCTGCAGTGGCTCCGAATGTATCATAGTGTGGTGCTTAACCCCTCGCACCACTAAGGAGACCCCTATTATTAATGTATTAATTCTCTCCTTACTGAGCTATAGATTTATCACCTCCCAAATAAAATTTCAGCAGGAATTTTTGGTAGAAGTAAATTGACTCCAAAATTATATGGAAAGGGAAAAGAACTAGAATAGCAGAACAAATTTGAAAAGAATAAAAGAGAGGAAATTTACACTATTTTCAAAATTCAGTTACAACAACTAAGACACCACAGAACTGAAACAAAGATCAAAAGAATAGTGAAACAGAATAAAGACCAGAAATAGAAACACATATAGTCAACTGATTTTTGACAGACAACTCACCTTTTAAATTCAGTTTCTGAACTGAATTTTGTGGTTATAGACATGACCATCATGGTCATTACCCCTCACTGAATGTGGAGTTTCTACCACACAAACACAAAAGATCCTGGACTTCAAGAGTACAAAAAAATGGTAAAATGTAGTGAAGAAAGTAGAAAATTATAAATTTTAAATATTATCTTTATATCTATATATTTTAAATAAAATGTACTTAATTTTAACTTCATATAACTTAATTCTTAACATTGTGTTTATATTACAAGATTGGTGTGTTTACAAAATTTCTAAAATTTAACAGTCAGTTCTGAGTCGGCCCCACGCTCATCACAGCCCAAAATAAAAGGTGCCAAAAGTCTATTGTAGGAGAGGTACCGCTAGACTATAATGGAGCATAATTGTTGCTTCACAATGGAATATTATTCAGCAATCAAAACTAGAACCATTTGCAGAAACATGGATGGAAATGGAAGGATTATGCTCAGTGAAATACTTCAAAAGGAAAAAGAAAAACACTCCCCCCCACAGGAGGATCAAAGTGGAAAAAATAACAAGACCACAATGAAACAAAACAAAAATAAACAGACAACTGCAAATCAGAGTGATGTGCAGGGAAGAGGGAGGGAGTGGGATCAAGGCCAGGACAGGAAGAGCACAAGGGATTTGGTGATAGAGTTAACAGTGATGAATCTCAGATGCTTTATGCTGTCACAGAGGCTAGACTCAAAAGGTGTCATACTGTGTGACTCTTTGTACATGACACTCTAAAAAAAACTAAATTACAGGCAAAAAACAGATCACTTCATTGCCAACTGGTGTAACAAAGGTTAACTACAAAGGACAGCATGAGAGAACATTTTTTGGGGGTTACAAAGTGTTGTATTATCTTGATTGAGGTGGTAGTAAACTTTACTAAATTAAGAAATTTTAACTCAACTAAAAACTATCATCACAGGGAAAATTCTCAAGAATTCAATTTCATAGGCAAGTGAGCAGTTGTAAAATTAACATTAAGGACAAATTTTATTTGTTTGAAGGAAAAATGTCTACAAAAAGTTTAACTTCTTTGCCTCAAGCAACTTAACAGAATATTATAATTTATATTCATAAATTTATTTTCCACGCCTGTTTACCTTTACGTACAAAATTTGTTTTTCTTATTACCTATAAATTACATAGGTAATTTACAATTAAAATTTCAAACAAATTAACACATTTAAAGTTTAATGCCTAGCTAAATGCTAGAAAATAGAATCAAGAAAACAAATAGTCACTTTCAAGGTTTCAAAGATCACTGCTATACAATTACGACACTCCAGTCTTCTATACTATCTCTACCATGTGTGTATTTCAATTACAAATATCATCACCTGGTTTTCCAGGTATCTGTTCATGTAGTTGTGTTTATTATATTCAATCCTCTTGTTGCACACACTCCATTAGGGTAGGGACTAAAATTACACAGTCTGGTTATGTGTTATCATACAATAAATTCTGACAGACTCTCAACTCTACATCAGCACTTTTGACAGTATGATGTTATCTTCAGTGTAATGTATCCTCAAATGAAATTATAATCTTCCCAAGAATCACCTGGAGAGGGAGGCATTTTATCTTATGAGGTCTCCCTTTTGATCTACTGTAACATCAATTTCCTCCATTATCTGCTCTTTCCTTCTGAATGAGGTTTTTAAAACTTCAGATTTGAAGAAAACAAACTTAAAAACAGCATCCAATTCATCAACCTAGCAACGATAATTGTCACTCAGATCTGTCCCTCAGATTCAGTCTGAGCAGATTAATATTCCTAAGTGATCATGTTACATGTAAATTTTCCATAGTTCTCAACTACTTACATAACAAATTTCAAAGCCCTTTACAATCTCAATACATAGTAAACCTCTAACACCATATATTTTGCCACATGAATTACTTATTTTCCCCAGAATAAGGACTAAACCTTAAGAATATGGATCATTGCCACTTTAGCATTTTGGAGTTTCAATCTACCCTTCAGGTCTCTCTTACATATACCTCCTTAAAAAGCTTTTATTAGTCAACAGAAACATTTTTTTGTTCATTTATTACATGTCAGGAACAGTGACACAACAAAATTAGAATGTTCAACATCCCTATCACTGAAACATCTAAATCCCCACTTAATTTTGTTGAGAGTTTCTTGGAAACAGCAAAACCAATTTTACATATTCAAATTGATACAAACAAAAGTATCTTGGGCATATTTATGGTCTCAAAACCATGACAAACTTCTAAATAAAGACACAAAATATTTCAATATTATATAATAATTTTCACTCATCATTTCAACTTCCAGTCCATTTATTCCAATTCAGGGTTGCCTCCCCTGACTGCTCTGAGACCCAACTCCTTCATAACAGGTGCACTCACATACACACATCACAAACACCTAAATGGTACAATTTAGATGCCAGTAAAATCACATACACATCAGGGTGTGAGAAGAAATTTGAATACCTGAATTACAATTCTGCAGACATGGGGAGAATGCATAAACTCCACAGAGACAGTGGCTTAGTGTAGGGTTGATTTTTTTGTTGTTTTTCATCAACATCACAAGGAAAAGGTGCATGTGATGTTACTGGAGAGTCTGCTGTATCTTCCAGTGAAGCTGGTGTGTTTTCAAATCATATAATCAGTCTACCTGTATGAGTTTTTTCCCCCCCACTGGCAATTGTCTGTCCTCAAAGGTTTCATATATTTGCTGGGTTTGCATTTTTATTATCTAAATGTTATCACAGAAAGTGAAAGTATTTAGGGAGGTCAACCAAGTTTGGTATCTTCTGAGCTCTTTCAGCACTGGGTTAAACTATGGAAAAAGAATTCTAGGAACTGTGAGCCTCCCATCTGGAAATTTCACTTAAAATGCTCTCTCTATAAGAGACCTCCCTGGTGGCTCAAGGGATTAAGTCTCAGCACTATGAAGCTATCCTGGCTGCGCCATGATTTTGATACCTGGACAGGGAGCTGACCCACATGGCTCAGCAGACCTCTCCTGCCTTGTCTGCTGCTACCCTCAGCAGTGCATATTTCAGTCAGTCAGCCTGTTCTGTTCCCTACTCTGTCTTTGGTGAATCCTCTCACACACACCCCAATATCTCTGGCCTGTACCCCAGTTATTGTATGTATAAATAAATAAATCTTTTAAAATAAATAAATAAAATGCTCTATAAATTCTATCCATATGAAAGTGCTGGGGAAACTGTGGTAGTCCTCCTTTATTTTTTAAAAAAATATTTATTTATTTATGCATACAAGAGCTGGGGTACAGTCCAGAGTCCAGGGAGGTGAAAGGATTCACCAGAGACAGAGTGGGGAGCAGAACAGGCAGACTGAAACACACTGCTGAAGGCAGCAGGGGGGGGGGGGAGGAGAAATCTGCTACGCCATGTGGGGTCACCTCCCTGCAGGCAGCAGGGATAGAACTCATGCCACAGTGGCTGTGGTTTGATACATAGTGCTTTGCTTAACCCACTGCACCACCAGGGAGGCCCCTGTGGTACGCCTCTTAATTTCAGTAGACACTCAGATGTGCCACATGCTAAAGAATGAAGTCAAGCTCATCTGTATAAAAATGAATTCAAAATGAATGAAAGGGGGCTTCCCTGGTGGCGCAAGGGTTTAAGCACCACAGTATGAAGCATCCTCGGCCACTGCAGCAGGAGTTCGATCTCCAGCCAGGGAGGGAACCCACAAAGTGCAGCAGACCTCTCCTGCCTTGCCTGCTGCTCCCCTCAGCAGTGTATGTATTTCAGTAGACCTGCCTGTTCTACTCCCCACTCTGTCTCTGGTGAATCCCATCCCCCACACTTCTGGATTGTACCCATTTCTTGTATGCATAAATAAATAGATCTTTAAAAAAAACAAACAACGGCCCCCCCTGGTGGCGCAGTGGGTTAAGCAACACACTATGAAGCAAATCACAGCCACTGCAGCATGAGTTCGATCCCTGCTGCCAGCCAAGGGGGGGACCCACATGGCACAGCAGACCTCTCCTGTTGTGCCCGCTGCTCCCCTCAGCAGTGTACTTCTGTTGATCTGCCTGTTCTGCTCCCTGCTCTCTGTGGTGAATCCTCTCAACCCCCCCACACCTCTGGCCTGTATCCCAAGTGCTTGTATGCATAAATAAATAAATCTTTAAAAAAAAAAAACAAACAATAAAATGAATGAAAGACCTAAAAGTGCCAAAACTATAAAACACAGGCATAAAAATCATGATCTTGCTCTTGTCAAAGGAGTCTCAGGTATGAAACTGGAAGTGTAAAAATAAACAGGACATCATAAAAAGTTTTTAAAAATTGACTTTAAAAGGACACCATGGAAAATCAAAAAGACAATTCACAAAATGAAAGAAAATATTTGCAAATATATACATAACAAGGAACTTGTGTCTGGAATATGTAAAGAATTTGTATAAGTCAACAGTGAAAGGAGAACCCAATTAACAAATAAACAGAAACTGGAAAAAAAAAATCACCAAAAAGCATATATGCAACCAACATACACAAAAAGATGTGACACCATTAGTCATCAGGAAAATACAATCAAAACCACTTTATATCCCTTAATATGATCAGAACAAAAATGTTGAAAAATTAACAAGTGTTGGTGTGGATGTACATAATTGTTACCCTTACACTAATGGGTAGAAATGGAAAATGGTGTTGTTACTTGAGGAACCAGTTCAGAAATTCTCCAAATGATTATACCAGAGTTACCATATGACCTAGCAATTCTATCTGTACATGAATATTTATAGAAGCATTATTCATGGTAGGCAAAAAATGGCAACAACACAAATGCTCATCAGCTGTTGAATGGGTAAATAAAATGTGCGATAGTCATTTAATGGAATATTATTTGGGCTTAAAAATGGATGGACAGACTTTAAAGATATTATGCTAAGTGAAATTCAGTAACCACAAATTATGTAACTGCATTCATATAAAGTCCAGAATAGGACTTTATATAGTCTATAAAGTCTTATAAGTCAATAAGATAAAGAAAGTAAATTAGTGGTGCTTATGGCTGAGGTGAAAGGGTCTAGGGAATGGGGAGACAAGTAAAGGCATGATTGTTTTTGTTTTTTTTTCATGTGATGAAAATATACTAAAACTGTGGTGATGCTCTCATGTATCTGTGAATATAATAAAAGCCATGTAATTGTACACATAAATGGATGAACTATATGGTATATGAATTATACCTTGATAAAGCTTTTGAAAAAAAAACAGGCATATAATTTTCTGATTTAATTTTTGTAGAAAGATGCTGTCTTACTACCCCATGCTGCTTTAGGGCAAACATCTTTAAGCATAGGGTTGTATCATTTATGAAAAAAAGCAGTATTTACAAACAGTTTAAAGTTTTGCCTCTCAGGTACCAAAATAGATTTTGTCTGATTTTTTTCCCCTTTTCATTAATTTGCCTGTGCCTATGACAGCCTCCCACCACTTAGTTTCATAGTCACAAAAGAAACATACAGCAGAGGCTTAAAAATGTTTTATTTACTGACTACAACTTTATGTAACTATTCTAAATTTTGAAAGGACTTAAATATTGGGTGAAAATATACTCATAAGCATACATGTACACTAAATTATAGTCATTACAAGCTTAATAATTATGTCACTGAAGCTGTCTATACTTTTTCTTTTAAATGGATTTCAATTGGTTGCCCTACCAAATGTCCACAAAAGAAAAAAGATCTTTACATAATAAAAAACTAATATTTGTAATTTAAAGACATGCATTCATGTCTTACTTTCAATTTATAGCTTGGGTAATAATTATTCAAAAGCATGTGATCTGCATCAACATCACCTGAGGCCTTGCATTGTTTTTTTGTGGACCAGAAGCAAATTCATCAGGAGAGTTAAAAATGCAGAATATCGGGCCTCCCTGGTGGCGCAGTGGGTTAAGCAACACACTATGAAGCAAATCACAGCCACTGCAGCATGAGTTCTATCCCTGCTGCCAGCCAAGGGGGGGGACCCACATGGCGCAGCAGACCTCTCCTGTTGTGCCTGCTGCTCCCCTCAGCAGTGTACTTCTGTTGATCTGCCTGTTCTGCTCCCCACTCTGTGGTGAATCCTCTCACCCCCCCCCACACCTCTGGCCTGTACCCCAAGTGCTTGCATACATAAATAAACCTTTAAAAAAACGCAGAATATTGGGCTTATCCCAGCCCTACAAAATCAATATACACTGTAGCAAGATCCTTAGATTATAATTATAAAGTATGGAAAACACTGATCTGTAACACTTAATCAAGGTACAGATTGACATACAATGTGGTAAAGACATATGCATTTTAAATAAGAATCCTGTGGTTTCTCCAGCACAATGAATGTGAGAAGCATAATTTAAAAAAAAAGTTTAAAAAAACACTCCTTTAAAGCAGTTTTGGTATACTAAGAAACACTGCTACATATTTTTCCTCAAATCTTTTGAAAATCCACAAATTCTGATTCTACAAATTTCCAAATATAGCACCTTCTTAAAATAACTTGCAGTTGTCTATGAAACAAGGGGTTTAGATGATCAACTTATTTACAACTTTCACAATGAATTTATTCATAATGAAACTTCTGTAGACTTTTATTGAAAAAAGACAAATAGCATTTTTTAAAAAAGGTCTCTGCCACATCAGAAAAACAGATTGTTGTTCATTTTACTTAATTCTCAAAGACTTTAATAAGCACCAAACAGAATGCTTTGTGTTCATAGTATTCTAGTTCATATTAAGTTAATCAAGTTTGTCTTGATCCCTTTGGTAGAACTTTTGCAACTCACAAAAAGAATATGGGTTTTAGCATCCCGCATACACTAACTTCAACACATGTTACTGCAACTACATAGAGTTGAAAAGACACAAGCTTTAAAAGGTAATTTTTTATGCAAGATAATTTGTACTAGTTCTTAGGATATGCTGTGTTTTGACAATCTGGCAGACATTTACTAAATGCAAATGTTATTGATTTTACAGTGAACATAAAGATGATCGAGGTATTGCCCTAGCCCCAGTAGTATATAATCTGAGGAGAAGTGGAGTTTGGCCAGTAACCTGCACATACACTTAGCAAAATGTGGTCAGAGCTGAAAACGGTTCCCGGAAGTTCCCAGTGTCAGATACTCAATTTCAGATAATGGATATTTAAATTTCCAATTGATTCGAGCAGTGTTAAACAAGACAAGAAAACTCACTAAAAAGCAGTTTATGAGAAGTACAGTCCAAGATAAGCAAACTGCTGGGAAATTTGCTTACGTTTTAAAACACATACACACCCTTAAAACTGGGCTATGGGGAGTGTGTGGAAAGCAATTCAAACAAGAACTGGATAGATATTGGTACTGTTAAGTTCATAGAGGGAGTTTCCTTTGTCAAAAACAGGAACACTCAACTTCAGACATCGCTGACCATGCGAGAAAAGAGGAAAAGGGAGTGAGGACCTTTTATTTCTCCCCTGGTAACTTAGAAAAACACACAGCCGTTTCCTGAACTACTCCCTCCTTTCAACTTTGTATTTTATAAACACCACGACCCTTTTAAAGTCCAGAACTAGAGAAGACCCACAAGACCAGCCAAATGCATTTATCTACCTATCGGTCTAAAACAGAAGCACCTCTCTCAAGGGGAACTGGCACTGCAGGAGGGGCCACCGCTGGGACAAGTGCATCCACGCGCACCCAACACAGCCCTGGCTCTCACTTCATCGCTCTCCCCTTTCAGGGGCACACCCTCCCAAGGGAAGGGGAAAGCAAGCGCCTCTCCACAGGGACTGCGGAGGTCGCCGGGGACTGCACTGAGGTTTACTGAGACTCAGGGCAAGACCTTCTCGGCTATGTAAAAAGAGGCGCAGGTGACACCGAGGGAGGCCAGCTGAGCGAGCAAAGGGCGCTGCGATGCTCTACGCGGTCTGGCCCCTAAAAGGAGGTCGGCCCCCCGCCCGCCGCGCGGTCTCCAGCGGAGGCCTAGCCGCCCACACCGAACTGGATCCCACTGACAGGTACGGAGGTGGAGGCGCTGTCACAGGTGTCGCCGGGACCTGGCCCTGGCAAACCGGGGGGCGGGGAGGGAGCAGCCGGGGCAGGGAAAAGGCACCTAAAGGTGAGACGCACGGCAACGGCGGAGCGCGGCACCCATGGCGACGCGGTCTCACCTCCAGGGTGGAGACAGTGCTGGTGAAGAGGTCCTCTCCGTCCTCCAGCTCCTCAAAGTCGGTGGGCTTCCCGTCCCCCAGAGGAGGAGGTTCCCTCTCGGCCGCCATCTTCGCTCGCCCGGACGACTGCGCGAGCGGGGCCTCGCGGACCCGTCACGTGAGCACGCACGGCCCGGCTGCTGCGCCGACGGCCCGGCGGCCCCTCCCCTCCGGCCCCCGCGCGCGGCCCCGCCCCGGCCTCGTGACGCGCCCGCCTGGAGCGCGCCGCGCTCGGCCCCGCCCCCTTGTCTTTCTGGCGCTGGAGACTGCCCCCAACCCATCCACCGCCAACTTGCTGTGCTCACTGGGGGGGAAGAATCTTGGACTTTTTTCACCTTCTCAGTGATTAAAAAACAAAACAAAAACTGTTCAGTTTTGAAATCACCTTTAGGAAGTGGAAGAGCGGGGGCTCTCCCTAGTCTTCTCTATCCCAGTCTTCGGGCTTGGATTGTAGACAGTCCAAAAGAAAGATTGAAGACTAGTGGAGACATCTTTATTAAATCTCTTGTAGGCTGTCCAGTACAACTTTCTGACCTGATGGAAATGTTCTATAACTGTGCTTTCCAACACAACAGTCGCAAGTCAAACGTGTGCCCTGAGCAACTGAAATGCGGCTAGCGGGCCTGGGGGACTGATTTTCCATTTTATTTAATTGACTTTTTTTAAAGTTTTCATGTTATTTAATTTAAACTGCCTTAAATTTAAACTACCACATGTGGCCAGAAGCTACCTATTAGATGGTGTAGCTGTTAATTTTTTAAAAGGGTAGGGAGCTGAATAATTTGAGATTTACTCCAATTTCATCATAAATTGATCTTTTGATCAAAAGAAACTAGAAAAATGAATGACAATTAGGTGTGCCTCCCTGGTGGCACAGCGGGTTGAGATCTGCACCATGAAGCATCTGTGGCACAGCAGCACAAGTTCAATCCCTGGACAGATAGGGGACACACATGGCTCAGGAGACCTCTCCTACCTCCCTCGCTGCTCCCCTTGGCAGTGTATTCCAATCATCTACCTGTTCTGCTCCCCACTCTGTCTATGGTGAATCCTCTCATCTCTGGTGACTCTGGCCTGTACCCCGGCTCTTGTATGCATAATTAAATTTTTTTAAAATAAAGAATGACAATCAGGAAAAAGACCTCATGGAGAGATTTCTTGACACTTTCAGCTTCAATGATCCTTATCAGTAAAACGGGAATGTTACCCCTCTAGTTACTTCACTGCACAGGACCATTAACTGTCAGACAAGACATGTGCAAGTATTCTAAAAACTGAAGACTGCTGCTATGCCGCAAGAGGTATATTAGTGAATAGATAAAAGGAAGCACTGTAAATAGCAACTTATTGTAATTCTGCTAGAGAAGCAGAGTGCACAGGGATTCTTTATAAATTAAGTAAAAACCCTTGGCCCTTGACCTGAGGGTTACTACTGGCTTGGTGCAAAATAGTAATTCAGCACCTCTGGAATTATTAGTTATCTTAAAATGCACTGGAGCAGAAGGTTTTTCTGATTGCTAGAAATTCTGCTACCCCTAAATTTCTATGATCATTATAAATTATAACCCAGTTTTAGTTCAAATCAGGAAAAATTTAAGCAAGCAAACCAAGGTCCAAATGTTGCGTAGGTGAGCCTCATGCCCAGGCCAGCTGCCACCACCATCCTATCATCATTACATTTTCTAGAGCCATTGCTGTCTGCCTGTCTAGAAGAGTCAGCTGTCAAGGCCACAGTAGCTGACCTTCATTCCACCCTCTGTGAACAGTGTAGATAGAGCCTGTTACTGATCAGAAACTTTAAGTTCTTTTTGAACGTTCACAGCCTGACGGACTGTGATTCTCCTCTCTTATCCTTACTTTTACCTGTGCCTCTGTGTACTGCCAACTGCTTTCAGTGCTATGCTGTGGTCATTTATATTCCCAGCTAATTATTTTTGGTGGATAACTGAATTACTAAAATACAGATCCAAGGGTCATAACAGAGAACCACAGCAAAAGTGACTTTTAAAGCATGTAGTTTAATTACCTTTCATGCAGGGTCATGGAGGCTCAGGAGATGATCTAGGAATTGCAGTCTCTTTCTGTTTACTCTGACCTCCTTCCTCAATGCTCTAGTTGGCTCACCACTACAACCACATTCCAGATGACAGAAAGTAGTCAAAGAAATGGAAAGAGCTTTAGAAACACAGGGAGTTTCATACCCCCATGGTTTTCCAAGTGCCTCCGATCAGCTCATTACTCACATGAACATTCCTTGATGAGACTAGGAAATGCAATTGTTTTTTTTTCCATTCTCTAAAAATCAGTTCTCTTACTCTAAAAGAACTGGAGACTATTATAATTGCAGCCTCTGTTCTAGCATCCTTTTACTCTTTCTGTGCTAGAACACCTGGATTTTCTTCCAGGTAACTATTCCTTCCCACCTTTAGCTGAAAGTCTCCAACAACTCAGGAACACATGTGTCTGGGGCCTAAGCTAAGTATAGCATAGACTTCCTTAGTCCTGATGATTGCTGGGAAGTCAGAATTGGCTGCATCTGACTTCAGCCAAAGACTCAGCAGTTCACCCTAAACTTTTTTTTTTTTTAATGGGCATTTACTCATGGGGGATGAGTAACTTTGGATGTTTCACTGTCCTCTCTTTTCTCTCTGTGCACACTATTAAAGTTCTTTCACTAAGAACTTTTTTTTCACTGAGAATATGCTTTATCTTTCTAAGGTGGATGGCAGAACACATTTAGAGCATACAAGTTTGGAGACTCTGGGGTGCCTCTCTGCCTGCTAACATTTTGATCACTGCCACTTTTCTATCACCCTTAATGGACATGAGGATCACTGAGTTTGAGGGCTATTTCTTATTTGACTTTGGATCCCGCACAGCCCTGTATTAGTTATCTATTGCCATAAAACACATTACACTAAGCTAAGCAGCTTAAAAGCATTTTAAAAGGTATTTATTGTCTCATGCTTTCTGTGGGTCAGAAATTCAGGTGCAACATAGCTGAGTGCCTGAGTCAGGGTCTCTCATGAGATTGTCATAGAGATGTCCACTGCAGAGCAGCAGTTAATTCAAGACTCAACCAGGAGAGAATCTGCTCCAAGTTTTCTCAGACAGCTAGTGAGGGACTGCAAGGCCTTGCTGGCTGTTGGATGGAGACGTGAGTTCCTTGCCACAAAAGTCTCTCCAGAAGGCTACTTACACAGTATCTCAGCTTGCTTTCCTTAGTGACAATTCTCAGAAAGGGAGAGTGAGGCAGCAACAAGAGAGGACAAAAGAAGGTGAACAAGACAGAAGCCAGAGTCTTCTTGTAACCTAATCTCAGAAGTGGTATCTCATTTTTGTTGTATTCTGTTCATTAAAAACTCACACTCAAGGGAAGGCGTAAAACAAGGGTGTGAATAACAGGAGGCAGGGAGCTTGGAGGACATTTAGAGGTTACCACAAACCACCATAGTATTTAGTACTCAGAGGAATAGTTATTGTATTAATACCTTCAACGAATAAGTGAATGACTGGATGACATTCAGAAGAGAAGACTAAGTGAAAAATAAAGATTTGGTAGTTCATGAGAAGATCCAGTTAATCTGGGAAGCATAAGCCTCAGAGTCATTTAGACAAAGAATGAGGTGACCAAAAACCTCCAACAAAATCATGAAACTGAAAAGCAGCAGTCAGGAGAGAGAAACAGATCTAGAAGAGAGGCTGACTACCAACGATGTAAAAGGACAAAGAAAAAGAGTGGCAGTTTCAATGAACTAGCAATATTAATATGATAACTGAAAAGGGCAAATAGTGAGTCCAAAAGAATGAAGACAGCAAATTGTGATGGTTGACTTTATATGTTGACTTCTCTGGGTCATGATGCCCAGTTATTTGGTCTGAATTATTCTGGATGTTTTCTTGAATGAGTTTTTTGGATGACATTAAATTTAAGTCAGTGGACTTTGAGTAAAGCAGACTGCCTCTATAATGTGAATCAGTCTCATCATAGCAACTGAAGGCCTTAAGACAACAAAGTCTGACCTTCCTGGTAATTCTGCCAGCTGTCTTTAGACTTGAAATGCAACTCTTCCCTGAGTTTCCAGCTTGCTGGCCTACCCCATCAGAATTTGGACTTACTAATTTTGGTCTCCAAAATCACATAAGTCAATTCCTAACAATAAGTTAATCTTTCTTCCCCAACCCCCCACTACCCCAGACAAATATATAAGAGTACATTATCCTTTCAAGGAACATAAATGTAATGAATTACAGAATGGGTAATCTGCTGAGGACACAGGTTTATTTGTGTATGTTTATTTGTGTATGTTTTATTTTAAAGAGAAATATGTACCTGGTTATATGATAGGGAAAGAGATAAAAAGAGAGCAAAAGATTGAAAATATAATAGAGAGATATTATCAGAAGGGATGAGCTCTGAAAAGGCAGGAATGGGATAAAGAGCAAGCACAGGAACTTGCCTTTAAAAAGAGACGATATACACATCCCCTCTTGAGACTAGAGAAAGGGAAGTTAGGGTTATTGCAAACGACCACCATTTGTTATTTCTCATCAGCCTGCAACTAACAAGGCTGTACTACTAGGCTAAATTTGGGAAATCTTGTCTTCAGTCTTGTTCATACATCTGTGCTCTGCTGAGAGGTTGACTGGGAGCTGGCTGGACAAGGCTGGCCTTGGCTAGTACACAATTCAACTCTTTTCTCATTCTCCTTGACTGGGCTTTTTTTCAAGGCTATGTTCCAAAAAAGAAGGTGGAGCTACACGAGTGCTTTATCAAGCCTTCAAAAAAGAATGTCACATGGCCAAGCCCAGGGACAGGATTACAACATTGCAGGATAAAGGGTGTGGAAAAGAGAGGCCATTAATTTGAGCCATTAGAGCAAAGAGGGTGGATGCATTTACAGACTTGTTTGTAAACAGAGAGACAGGAAATGGAAAAAGACCACACCAAAGAATATTTTTCTTTTCCCATGGGTTCAGAAGGGTTAATTAGTAAGAGAAAAGAGGTCACTATCAGTATAACCAGCATGAGGAAATTGGAGGGTATTTTCAGTAAACTTGTGAAAATTTGGAAAGGGACAGGCAAATATTACTGGAAGCCTAAATTAAATGGGACCCTTATGTTCTGGGTGGCAATAACCCTTGCATTTGTGTGATTTTCTCTAATAGTCTAGTATGGATGGTTGAACTCCCTCACGGTTAGACATTTACAGGGTACTTTAATGGAGGGACAAAAGGGTTAAGGCTTTTGGGGACCCCACATTAGGGTAGGTAGGGGGTTGACCAAAAATCAGTGGCTTTCAAGGAGGAAAAGCACGTGGCATGTATCTCAATGAATTTTTTTTTAAGGTTGTTAAAGGTAACATTTGAAAGTAATATTAAGGCCACAACACAAGCTGTATCTTTGTTGAAAAATGACATAATGTTTCTGGGCAAAGAGAGTAATAACTATCCCTGGGTCAGAACCTCTCTCATGAGTTTAACCATCAGAGTAGAAGGAGAAGGAGAAAGTCCAGTTCCTGATCAATGATGCAAAGTAAAGCTGCGGTTACAGGAGTCAGCAGTGTGTGACAAGGCCTATGTCTGGAGCTGGGGCCTGCAGCCTTCTGGGGCAAAGTCTAACCAAATCTAGCTACTACTGGAGTGTCAGGATGTGGCTGGCCTGCTGCTGTTGAGGTTAGGGCTCCCCATGGACAGGTTAGGTAAGGGGTTGAAGGCTTGTCAACATCTCTGCTGCAGCTCCAATGAAAAAGAGAGCAAGGGATCTCCCTGGTGGCACAAGGGGTTTAAGTCTCAGCACTGTGAAGCTGTCGGCAGACACTGCAGCATGAGTTCGATCCTTGGCCTAGGAGCTAATCCACATGGTGCAGCAGACCTCTCCTGTCTCACCCGCTGCCCCCCTCAGCAGTGTATTTCAATCCATCTGCCTGTTTTGCTCCCCACTCTGTCTCTGGTGAAAACTCTCACTTCCCCACACCTCTATGCTCTACCCCAGTTTTTGGATGCATAAATAAAATAAATCTTAAAAAGAAAAAGAAAAGCAAGCCCACATGTATCACTCCCTAGTTAAGGCTCCCTCAAAATGGCTGCTCAGTTCCATCCCTTCCCAGCAGCCCCATGGCTCAGGACACTAGGGCACAGTTCATACCATCGAACTACACAGTTGTCATCACTCTGCCTTAGGCTGCATCTGGACATCACAGTGGAGTTCAGTGGAACAAACTGATGATTTAAGAACTCTGTTTGCATGGGAATTTGGGATCTAGAAGGCATAGTAAAAACAGTGAAGTTAGAAGTCAGCTATGGGTAGAAGATGAAATGAACAGGTCCAGGAGACCCTAGACAGACCTGATCCTTGAATATAGCTTCTGGTGAGTGACATGACATACACGCAGGATAGCAGGTATGAACAAGTATGATTCATAAGGTCTTCACAATTACAATGGGAAAAAAATCATCTGGTGCTTAGGTGAGTATGATATGCTATTATTATGTGAACATATTTAAGCTTCTTTTTTTAAAGATTTATTTATTTATGCATACAGGGCCTCCCTGGTGGCGCAGTGGGTTAAGCAATGCACTATGAAGCAAACCACAGCCACTGGAGCACGAGTTCGATCCTTGCTGCCGGACAGGGAGGGGACCCACATGGCGCAGCAGACCTCTCCTGCTGTGCCCGCTGCTCCCCTCAGCAGTGTACTTCCGTTGATGTGTCTGTTCTGCTCCCTGCTCTGTCTGTGATGAATCCTCTCAACCCCCCACACCTCTGGCCTATACCCCAGTGCTTGTATGCATAAATAAATAAATCTTTAAAAAAATATTTATGCATACAGGAGCTGGAGTACAGGCCAGAGGTGTGGGAGGTAAGAGGGTCCATCAGAGACAGAGTGGAGAGCAGAACAGGCAGACTGACTGAAGTACACTAAGGGGAGCAGTGGGGGAGGCAGGAGTTACCTCCCCGCCGGTGGCAGGTATTGAACTTGTGCTGCAGTGGCTGCATTGGCTTCATAATGCATTGCTTAACCCACTGTGCCACCAGGGAGGGCCCCATATTTAAGCTTCTTATTGCAAGATAATGAGACACTTCACATTTGATGAAGGAAGTCAGTCAGTTGAGCATAGAATTCTTTTTCTCACAAGTTCTAAAAGCAAACAAAAAAATCCCACCACGATCATAACTGTCAAGTGATCATAAGTGACCCCCTATCAGTGACACCAGGGATGGCTGTGATGGTTAGCTAGCTCAGGCCCCTGTGTCTCAGTCTCTTAATGGCAGCGAGTCTGAAAGACTAAACCATACATTCAAATGAATGGTCCTTCGCCTCCCTGGTGGTATAGCGGGTCGAGCACTGTACTGTGAAGCATCCACAGCACAGGAGCGTGAGTTCGATCCCTGGCCAGGAAGGGGCCCCATGTGGTGGAGCAGACCTCTCCAGCCTCACCCACTGCTCCCCGCAGCAGTGTATTTCAGTCCATCTGCCTGTTCTGCTCCCCACTCTGTCTCTGCTGAATTCTCTCACTTCCCACACCTCTGGCCTGTACCCAGCTCTTATGTGCATAAATAAATAAATCTTTGGGAAAAAAAATGAAGGGTCCTACATATGTATAAAGGGAGACATACAGATCACAATGGCATTTCATAGAAACAAAATCTTTTGTCCTCATTTTTTTTCTCACTTTGTGAACTGCTTTGTTTCTCTCGCCCTGAACAAACCCTGTGTCTCTGAGCCCTGATTTTTTTTTTGCTGCCCACCTGCTGCCCACATTCCTGCCCACAAATGCCACTGGGTCCACCACTGCAGGCACAGCTGGTTTCACAGTCTAGACGAGGGTGGGGGGGCACACAAGAGAATTCAAGAGAAGCACTCCATGCTGTGATAACGCTCTGCTGTCACTGTCTTGAAATTTTTTTTTTTAAAGATTTATTTATTTATGCATACAAGCACTGGGGTACAGGCCAGAGGTGTGGTGGGTGAGAGGATTCACCACAGACAGAGCAGGGAGCAGAACAGGCAGATCAACAGAAGTACACTGCTGAGGGGAGCAGCGGGCACAGCAGGAGAGGTCTGCTGCACCATGTGGGTCCCGCCCTGGCCGGCAGCAGGGATCGAACTCGTGCTCCAGTGGCTGCGGTCCGCTTCATAGTGCGTTGCTTAACCCACTGCGCCACCAGGGAGGCCCTGTCTTGAAATTTTTAACACTTTGAGCATGGAGCTTCACTGTGATTTTGCGTAGGGCCATGCACATTATGTGGCTGACCCCAGCTCTGTTCTGCCAGTTCTAAGAGCATCAGACGAACAGGAGTATGGCTGTTTACTGTAGCTTGGGAGAAACCCATGTACCAAGAGTAGCTTGTACTCCATTCTCACTGCTTTGCCCAAGAGAATGACTGGTTTCGGTGGCTTCACCCAGGGCTCTCACACTTCTAGTTCTGGGAGCAGCTGCATGGACTGTTACAGACACAGCTTAATTTGTTCCTGTAGTGAAGGACTATGAGTACTTAGGTGGTGGCTTGGAAACATACATCTGAAGAGGTGTGAGCCCACCCCCGAAATCATATACAGTGCGATGAACCAGCAGTTGCTCAATAAAAGTAATACAATTTAAAAAAATAATTCTTTTCTCATCACATATCATCTCTGGATAATAAGCTGAGTTCAGACATAAATCTTGACTGGTATGTGTATAGGGTTAACAGCACAACACTAATGCATATGAAGAAAGACCTAAAGAGATTTTTCAGTAAAGCAGAACATTGACAACTAAATAAGAGAATATATTTGACATTGTTAAGAGATGTATTCCTGAATACAGATTCTAGGGACAGGGTTATTTACTTGGGTTAGAGAAAATGATTAGACATTGAGGAGAGACCTAAGAAAGTAGGTGAACGGTTGGAGGTCAGGTAAAAAAATTGAACCAAAACCAAAACAAATAAAACTAAACCAAAAATTTGTCAGCAAATCCTCTGCTTTTTCGATTCTAGTCATGAACCCTGTCTCCTACATCAGAGACTTCCCTGTTTCAGTGAAAGATTACATCTTTTTGTCCTTCATCGCCCTTGACACAGTACCTTACACAGTGCACTCCTCAATCAATACTTGTTTGATGGGAAATAAATTTCAAAAAGAAACAAAGCTAATTCTTTTAGATCAAAAGAAGCAAACTGTCAGATGCCCACAGGCTACACCCAGATGTGTTTTATTTGGTTCATATCATTTAAAAAATATTTTAATCAACTAGCAATATTTAAAAACCAGGAAATTTTACATGAAAATACAGATTTCTGGCTTTTCTTTTTAAAAATGAAAAGATCTGGCCACAAATTGCCCAGACTCTCTGAGCACGTGCTTTCCAGGTCTCCCGCTGTCGCCTCAACATGAATGCAAACCCCCTCCTGACGGCAGAGACTCACTGGCTGTGAGCTCCGGTCCTACCCCATTCCTCCTTAATTATAAGCATCAGATATTGGCAGGAATCACAGTAATTCGGTCTAAAGAAAACTTTTTCTCCTCCTTTACAGCTAGGGGTGACCATGTGACTAAATTCTGACCTGCCTATTTAATGTAAACAAGAGTTCTTGTATGTGTGCAACTTCTAGGCAATGTCTTCAAAAGGAGGACACATCGCCTTCCCTCCACTTTCTCCAAAGCAGGATGGAATTCAAATGTAAGTGCTGGTGCTCCCATATACATTTTGGGATCATAGAGTAAGCTTGGAACGATTCCAGCAGTAAAGTAGAATGGGACTAAGTCTCTGGCTCTATAACCTGCCACACAAACCCAGGGAAGCCTACCTACAAGCTTTTAAATCCAACAACAACCATATTTCTATTCTTTAAGCCACCACTGTTTGGGAATTCCCATCATGTACAGGAAAACCTAATCCTAAGTAATGTAACTATAATTCATCTTTGATAAGCAGTATTTATTTTCTTTATCATTGCTGTTATTAGTAAAAGGTAAATAAAAAAGCTGGGTGTGTGTGGCAGATATGGACTTCAGAAAAAACAAGTATCCTACCTCTAGAAATTCTGTGTGGTGAAGCATGCAGACTCTGAGTTTTTGAACATCCCTATGCTTTAGTTTTCTCTTTTACAAAATGAGAATATGAATAGTAACTTCCAAAATGGCTTCTTGGAAAGATCAGATGAAATCATGCACACAGCCAAACAGGAAACTCGTTCCTCAAATTCTAGGCATGTGAGACACACTGGTGGCCTTGAAGTGGCAATAAATGTGACGCTAAAGAGGCACATTTCATTTTCTGCTTATTCCTCTCTTTCCACATCAAGATGTATTAAAAAGGGTGGTAGTGATAGAGAAAGACTTTCATCATGAAAACCCTCAGAATGCTGTTAGTTCAAGCAAGCTTGTATATGATCTATTTAAAGTGAAGACTAGGGCCTCCCTGGTGGCGCAGTGGGTTAAGCAACGCACTATGAAGCAAACCGCAGTCACTGCAGCACGAGTTCAATCCCTGCTGCTGGCCAGGGAGGG
>JAGFMF010011668.1:5792602-5871497 GCA_019455555.1 Galemys pyrenaicus
GCTCCCTGCTCTCTGTGGTGAATCCTCTCACCCCCCCCCCACCTCTGGCCTGTACCCCAGTGCTTGTATGCATAAATAAATAAATCTTTAAAAAAAAAATAAAGTGAAGACTAAAGAAGGAATCTCAAACTTTCTGTTTTTATATTATACTTAAAGCATCCCCCAAAGCAGTGAATCTGATGATATTTGAATGGGATTTATATTTCTTTCAAAACATCATTATCAGACAAGTAAATTCTCTCAAGAGCCCTGAGTTGACCAAGAAAGTTCATTCTGCTATTGGAGTGAGTTCAGGTTGGAATAGTTCTCACGAAATAAAAACAATGTGCATGCAGAACATAAACATTTCTTCTTATATTAAGAGAATAACTTCCATGTATTTGCATATTATTTTTGAAATCAATGTGCTAACAAGCTAGTATCAGAAGAAATTTCACCCATTTGGTGGTTTTTATAAGATTAAAAAATTTTCCTTTAAACCAATATCCTACCCCTTCCTAAAATAATTTCCAGTAATACCGCAAACTTTAAAAACACCTTTAGTTGAATGTAAATTTAGGATTTAGAAGAAATAACAAAGGTGGTGCCATTTTAAGGAAGCAATTTAAAAGTGTTTTACCTGGGCAAATAGAGCATAACTGAAAAACATCTGCATAGACAGAAAAAGAATGTTATACATAGAGTCAGTGTTATTTACACAGAGTTGGATTGTGACATTTTTGTCCATTACTCAGTGTCCATAGGAAGGACATCTTACTCTTCAGTGTTGTTATACTAAATTCATCATTTTACCAGTGAAGAAGTCTTTACATATCACTCTCTTGTTGTTTTTCAAATTTAAAGGAATATCCTAACTAAACAAAAATCCCAAGTCTTCTTTATATTTAATTAAGATATTTCCAGAATAAATTATACAAATGACCCTAAAAATGGTCTGAAAAACTATATTGTAATTGGTAGAGATTATACTAACAATATTTTCCCAATCACTTTTAAACTCTATAAAGGTGTATTTGAGGGTTGATTGGTTTGTTTTTATCATAGTTTGTTTCCATGAGAATTCCCTAGGAGAATCACTGAATGGGGCCAAAGCCCTACAGGTAATTAGTATATTATACCAATTATAATGAGACTTTCAATCTTCGGAACCAGAATCTGAAAGTATTTGAACCTACAGCCTTTAGATATAAGACAGGCTGATGAACTTGCTTAAATCTAGCAGTGTAAATTTAGGTACCAATGTTCTTAAAATGCTTGACTAGGACTAGCATTGAATACTTTTTTATTTTTAAGATTTAATTTTATTTATGCAGAGAAGAGCTGGGGGTGTAGGCCCCAGGCATGGGGTGGGGGGTGGGGTGAGAAGATTCTTCAGAGACAGAGTGGGGAGAAGAACAGGCAGATGGACTGAAATATACTGCTGAGGGGAGCCACAGGCAAGACAGGAGAGGTCTGCCACACCATTGCGTCTCCTCCTGGCCAGGGTTCGAACTTGTGCTGCAGTGGCTATGGGAAGCTCCATGTGTGGTGCTCAACCCTTTGTGCCACCAGGGAGGACCCTGGGTAAGTGTTTTTTAAAAACTTGGAGAGATCTTTTTCCCTGGCAATTCCTTCCTTGAATGGCTGACTTCCTGCCTCTGTTTCCTACCCCTGTCAATCAGAGGCCTAAGTCTAGTGGCCTAGTCCAAGGAGGACCCAAGGACTCTCTCCCTGGAACAGCACAGTGCAATAGAGAACACACCCAATTCCTGCCGCCAATGTCTCACTTACCTGCTCATCCATGGTGCCTTTGTTTGCTATGGCAAGGTCACATTCAATTTCCCTGAAGATTTGTTGGCTCTATGAATGTCTCTAGTCACCCATCTTATCCATTTGCCTAGACAAGTTATCTTTTGGCCAAAAATCATTTCTTCCCCATTTAGTCATGAGAGTGCAGGGTGATGATAATTTATACTTTTTCACATTCATTGGGACTGGCTTTGTGTAAAACTTGACCGTTAGAGACAGTGATTCTCAAACTTTCCTGTGTACCAGGATTTCCAGCAGGACTGGACAAAACAGATTTCTGGGCTCAACCCCCAGCAATTTTGATTCAAACAGTCAGAGATAAGAAAAGAATTTCCTTTCCTAAAAAGGTCTATCGGTGCTGTTGCTTGGACAATCACACTTTGTAAACCACAGATCTTGAGGAAAAAACACCAGGTTGGCTCTGCTTCGGGAATTCAGTTCTTTAACCAACTGACATGCAATTTGATACCTTCCAGATCTTTGGGTATTTAAGGGTCATTTTGTTTGATGTGATAGTATGCATTTGTATGGATTTTTATACTGTGTTATTCGAATAAGTGCTCTGATAATATTCAAAACTGAAAGCACAGAGAGGCACCTTGCCGTTCCTCTATGAAGCAATGCACTATGAAGCAAACCACAGCCACTACAGCATGAGTTCGATCCCTGCCACCGGCCAGGGTGGGTGACCCAAATGGCACAGCAGACCTCTCCTGCTCCCCTCAGCAGTATATTTCAGTCCATCTGCATGTTCTGCTCCCCACTCTGTCTCTGGTGAATCCTCTCACCTCCCATGACTCTGGCCTGTACCCCAGCTCTTGTATGCGTAAGTAAATAAATCTTAAAAAAAAATTGAAAGCACAGAGCTGAGTTTATGTGTAGTGGGAGCAAAGAAAAACCCCATGATTTCCCTCCTTCATTGGATTATCTTTTAGTTGTTGGCTTTCACTGTGACCTGAAATTTCTAGTCATTTTTTAGCCTAGGGTATCTGTTGCCATATAACTACATTCATGCATAGTATTTAAAATAATCTTACATGTATTAATGCTTCATACATTTAATGATGTTGCATTATTTTGTGAGTTTCTGAAAAGTATGCTAAACATTTTTAATCAGAGAAGCACTTGTATTAGAAAAACCATTTCTCTGTTTTCAAACTCCACCCAGTTTGCTGAGTACCCTGTCATTTGCAGACTGCTTTGTCCCTTTCCAGTAAACAAGTAATTAGGCATTAGATTTCTTTCTGATAATAAGGAATTTGAAAAATTGCTTTAGTGGTTACCCAATGAGTTCCGAAGCTCTGAAAGCTTAGGCTGTGCTATGCTTGATGGTTAGACATGCTGTCAGGTGCCTTAATTACTTCTGGACAGATGGGCAGGAGTATTGCATAAGCTTCTTTATGCCCCAAACTCTAGACCTGTGTTCTGACTTAATCTTCCCAAAGGGCAATGTCCCTTTGGACCCTTGATAGTCATTTTCTGCATCACTTTTTCCATCCATTTCTTGGGGACTGGTTCCTCACCCACCTCTTCCATAAAGTACATTTTTCTACTGACTTCCCTGGGTCTTTCCTATCGTCTAGCATCCCCACTGCAATTCTGAATTAGAAGTATACCTCTAATGTGATCCTAGATCAGGCCCTCTCCTCCCTGTCCTTTCATGAGCTTCTGATTATCTCCTCCCCTTAAGGTTTCTTCAGCCACTCCCAAACCACTCCAGGACATTTTGCTAAATTGATTGTGATTGTTCCTAAACTGCCAGCCAAATAACATTTAGGCAATTCCTAAAACATAAATTTAGAGATTCAAAACTAGAAAGAAGAGCAAAACATGATACACATCAGATCAGGGAAGTGTTACACACCAAACAGAAGCCACTCATTTACGATGATAAGTTTTTGATCAAGGTATCTACTCAGAAATACTGAGAACAATGCAGTAATCCATGAAACATAAAGTTCTTCAGTTGCATCTGAAATTATGTTTATATTTATGCAGAATTCATTTTACTCAAGTTAATGTTTAAATGATGAAAGAAAATTTCCAGCTGAGTGAGAAAAGTCTACACAATAATATATACTCACCTTCTGTTTCTATAATATCCTGTACTCTAGATGAATTCTTTCTATAGATAACATCAACCTTGCTTGCTTATTTGACTTTACAATTACCAGTTCTTGAGTGTAAACATGTGCATAAGTAGGCACATGGGCAAAGGCCTGAACTGTGTAAATTCCCTAATGTTATGAGATTTGTCAAATGCTACCACAAAAAATCAACATCAACCAAGAGATACTGATGCAAAAGGTAAAAGCAGTTGCTGTTTCCATATGTCATTCCTAAACTAAATGTTCGTTTCTCATCCCCCCACCAGGTTTTAATACACAGAATATGAAAATTATGATCCATTAGTATATTTGCATATAATTAAAAAAGAAATAGATGTGAGCAAGGAAACCTCAAAGGTTACTGTGTATAGTAGATACTTGTAACAAATCAATAAATTAAACGGATAGTTCTTCAAGGACAGTTCAAGGATAGTTCTTCAATGACCTCAAGGACATTATAATATGAGAAGATTTAAACAGAAGTATGAAAATGTCGGAAGTGCTGGGATGCCAACTTAATGAGAGAAGGGCTTGTTCAGGATGATTTTTGAAGAAGAAATGACGGTGGGAGGGAGTAGTGAGCAAAGGTCTCAAGGGTGATGGAGAGGAATGTTGGGCATAAAACTACTGGTAGCAGTAAAAGGTACAAGATAAGGAGGTAATGAGTTAATATGTATCTAAGAGTCATAAGATCCATAGGTTTCTATCTACCAAGAATACAGATTTAGAAAGAGCCCAAAGGTCAAGTTGTTGTAAGACTAAAGAAGATGAGCGTGTCACATTTCTAATTATAACACTACGGTATCATTAAGTTCCATAGCTAAGTAGAGATTTAGAAGTACAACTATAACTGAGAGTTTTCTAATGTGATGGTATAATTTGCCTCACACCATCTCTAGTGAGAAAAAGGACTGGACACTTCAGCTGTCAATGTACCTTCTGTGTGCTTCTAAGTAGACCTCTTGTGGGGATGTTAGATACACCTCTGGGGGTGTTTCAGATATACCCTGCCCCAATTAACGTGCAGCCACTTTGGACTGAAAGTTCAAGTATGCCATGAACTGGACTTCCTGAGTGGGGCAACAACTAGTAACTAAGGGCAGAGCTGAGTTGCCAAGTAAAATTATATAACACAGAGGGAGGCAGGCCTGGCTCTCTTGCTTCTGCAGCTGGACTTGTACCCTAGTACTTCTGGGAAGGAGACTGGAGGAGACATGTGGAAGAGAGATATGTAAAAGCATTTGAAAGAGTCACATGGATGAGAGACACAGGGAGAAGCTCTGTTTGGCAGAAACAATGGCAGTCATTATCTTGATTTGTACTTTGATTTTGGTTTTTCCATCTCTCTTTCTGTCTTAGCTTTCTGGGACCTGCCTAACCCCTTTCTTGGTTTCCCTATCTAGAAGGTACCTTAGACTTGTGGGAAGTTTTCAGGCCTCAGTAACCCAACTTCAGGCTGAGTCTCTTTGGATGGCTATGTCCATAAGTGGGTAAGCAATTTTTTGAGTTTCATTAGGAATATCTTTCTTCTGTCTCTATGTACACTAATTCTACTGTAAGTCTTTCACATCAAGAGAGTCTGTTTTCAAAAAAAAAAAAAAAAAGAGAGTCTGTTTTCTTTGCCTTTGTGGCATGGATGACTGAATCCCTTTCAGAGTGTGTACCCTTTAATAGTTTTGGGGTCCTTGAGTTCCCCTTGGTCACATGCTAACAGGGACTATATCAAGAGCTCAGGAATAGAAAGGGAGCTACTTGTTCCACGTTGTTGTTAGGTAAGACGTAAATGCTAACTCCAGTCGTGTAAATGCTAACCCCTACTGCATGCTCTTCAAAGACTGACCTGGGAATCTGACCTAAACTCATGTTCTCTTTTCTAAAAAAATTGAAGAGAGGAAGTTGAAACAATAATCTGTGATTTTCAAGGCTGATTTCTCTTCTGTCTCTTGTTCTCTCTTTTAGGGTCAATGTGAGGGAGAAATAACCTATATGCAAATAACTTGTATTTTTCTTATACTCCAGTCCCTTGCCCTTGTCAAATTAAAAATGACCTAGTAAGTTGGAAAGGTCAGTATGTACCTCTAAAGTTGTTCTGGAAGGAGATGACAATAGGAGGAAGGCATTCCAGATATTTGTCAAGCTCTACATAGCACTAACTTATCATTGGTCACATTCCATTGGTCAGAATTAGTTATATGGCCCCACCTAGCTGCAAGGAGGCCTGGAAATGAAGTCCTTGGCTGACATGAAGGCCCCAAACTCCCTTCTCTCAGATTCCGCAAACATCCTTTGTTAACTCTCCTCAAAAAACCATTAGGTTATAGGCTGAGCTAGGCCTTAACACATTATCTTATTTGGCCTATATGATATTGGCCAGGACAATATTTAAGTGATTTCAATTAACCGTCAACATTCAAGAATAGGGAGATTTTTATATTTAAAAAAAAAGTGAAAAGGTAAAGACTTTTTGGTTTTCTTTCAAAAAAACCAGATTATCTAGGAATGCCATGTCTGTATTTTTACACAGCAACCACTCGCTAAAGCTGGGTACTGCTCTGTCCCCCTTTAACAACCCAGTGAATTCGCTGCTTTGGACAGCCTACTCAGGGACCGCTGGTATTTGAGCTCGTGATTCTGGATGAGAAACCCTAATTATGGCCTGCCTTGGCTAGGGTGGAGGTAAGCTAATTGTTTTGCCATAGTATTAGCATTGCTGTGACAAAGTGCTATCAACTCAGTGACTTCAGAGGAATTTATTGTCTCACAGTTTGAAGGCTGAAAGTCAAGTCTGGTGTTGCAGAACTGGTTCCTCCTAGGGAAGGATCTGCTCCAGGCCTTTCTCCCTGGCTTGTGGACGGACTCCTCCCATCCACACAGCTGTCTCTCTCTCTCTCTCTCTCTCTCTCTCTGCTTCCCTGTGTTGAAATACCTCATTTTATAAGGACATCAGTCATATTGAATTTGACTTTCAAGAGCTCACTTGGGGCCCTCCCTGGTGGTGCAGTGGGTTGACTAATGCACTATGAAGCAAACTGCTGCACAATCCCTGCTGCTGGCTGGGGAGGTGGCCCACATGGCGCAGGCAGACCTCTCCTGCCAGGCCCGCTACTCCCCTCAGCAGTGTTTTTCAGTTGATCTGCCTGTTCTGCTCCCCACTCTGTCTGGTGGATTCTCTCACCCCCCTGCAACTCTGGCCTGTATCCCAGTGCTTGTATGCATAAATAAATTTAAAAAAAAAATCTTTAAAAGAGCTCACTTGACCTTCATTACCTCCATCAGGACCCTATCTCTAAATAGCATCACGTTCTGAAGCACTAGGGCATCAGGATGTGAATGGGACACAATTCAATTTGTACTTTTGTATTAACACATTTGATTTGGCAGGCATTTTGTGATATGCAAAGATAGGAAAGAAACTTAAAATGTTCTAAATTGCAAAACTAATCCCCTCACCATTGTGTGCAAAAAATAAATAAATAAATAAATAAATCAGGCACCTTTTACAGGAGAGTTGAGATGTAATATGGAAACAAATCTTCTTTCCTGGTAAGGTTTTCACTGTATAACTGACAAGGTGTACACGAAGGCACAGAAGGATCTTTCCATTCCTTGGGGAAAGATGCTCTCACATGAGAGAGGGCAATACAAATGATGCTGTGTTCCTTGATAAAAGAAACATGCAAATTTATTACTAAAGCTCTGCTCAGTCATGTATGAACTTTTCTTCTTTACCAAACACAAAAATACACTCCCTTCCATGGAAATGTCTGCTCACCTTCCCTATCCCCAAAGCAGTTATAAAGCTATACACATATTTACTGGGTTGTCAAGTATGTTAGTAACAAGAATCTCTCCTTAGCACCAGCTGTAAATGTCACCAATGGTGTTTTGTTTTTTTTTAATCAGATTTTATTGACTTACCATTCATTTACAAAACTACATAATGCTGTTGTACAGCCTTACACCTCAGCATCTGCACACACTTCACTTACCCACCATAAAGCTCTATTACTCCTCTTCAATCAATCTGCCCCCATTCCTTCTGCCCCACTCCGGCTCTCCCCTATCCTGGGGTAAACATCATATTTTTCAGAGTCTAACAGCTATTTTTGTTGTATTTCTTTGGTTATTTCTATCATTCAAATAAGTGAAATCATCTGGTGATTGTCTTTTACTGTGATTTACTTCACTGAGCATAATGATTGAAATCCCACTCTTAATGTATCAAAAGGCACAATTTCATCTTGTTAACAGCTGAGGATATTGTTATTGCATTGACTATACATGCCAAAATTTCTTTACTTAAGTCTCTTCTCCAGGAGCATTCATGCTCCATGTCTTTCTTGGCTATCATGAACATAAGGGTGCCTGGACCTTTTCGTGTTAGTGTGTTTGTCCTGCTGATAAATATCTAAAAACGTTATCTCAGGATTAAATGGTATCACCATTCTTGGTCTTTAAAAGAATTTCAGGATTGTTTTCTTTCACAGAGGTCACCAAATTGAAGTTGGGGTAAATTTAACTGCTTGTTGTGGTTAAGTAGAAAGGTTCCTAACTATCATTCATGTTCCAACTTCTCTCACTGAACTGCTCACTGACTTTGCTGGGGCTCTGGGGAGCCCTTCTGGGTGGAGACCCTGGCCAGAAACAGTGAGACTAGGTCATGCGGTTTTAATGAAAGATCACCCAGCCACCAGGGCACCATGGCATGAAGCACTGAACACCTTCCTCTTTCACATCGCTCTACGAACAAAACACCAGGGCAAAGGAGGAAATGAAGTAAGTCTTGTAGCTCTAATTCTCCAAAACTCTATTTATATACACTTGGCAGTTCACAGTATTAAACCCAATTGACCTGATTTTGATACAAAGGGCTCAAATTTGTCTTCGCTAAAGATGGGAACTGAAGTGTCATCTTTGACTCTTCATGACAACAAGCAAGTAGTCAGTTACCTGTTTCCTTTTTTTCATGAGTCAGCGGCTTCACTACTTTCACCAAAGTGATAAGTTGTTTGGTCAAATGGAAGCCAATCACCACATCAACACTTTTTATAAATCATTGTATAAAGTCAAATCATGGCTATGAAGAGAAACAACCCTGATTAAAAAAAAAATAGTCAAATATTCTGCTTACTTAGAAAAAGTCAAAGTTCTTGGAGCCACTGGGACAATGCAGGAGCACTTGGTGCTCCGGCATGCAAATGACTCATTTCCTCCCTTGTGACAGAGAGGATGAAATCTTCCTTCATTAGCATTGGTTGAAAAAAGAGGATCTAGGCCTTCTTTGCTTGCTAAGGTGCTGAGTAGCTGAATGTAACTGCACAGAATTCTGTCACTCAGCACAAACAAGAAACTCCATGACCTGGTCTTCTGAGGGACACTGATAGAAAATCACCCATCATCTCTTCTCTTGAGTAGAGTTTTCCTTAAAAAGCATGTGGCTACATCCTCTTTTAACCCAAGCCTCTCCTGCTTGGTGTTTCCCTAGAACTTCTGTCCTCTGGCATCACCCTTTCCTCTAATATTTTATAACACAGTTCAAGACCCCATTCCACTCACTGCAGTCCAGACCCCCACAGAAGGCCATCTGACGAGGGGAGCACCCAGGCTTCTTCTGCACCCACTACTCTCCGCTTCTCCAGCCTCCTGGTTCCTTACCTTTGGCCATCCTGGCCCTTCTATGCCTGCGCTTCAAATGTAAGCCCATCAGACTTCTGCTGCACACTGGGGGACGACTACAAAGTTACACTTGCACTTTCTCTTCAGTCTCTGCTCCTACTGTATTGCTTGGGCCTCTCTTCTATATTACCCCAAACTCCCCTCCTTCAGCAGTCAGTTAGTCACCAGCAGTCACCTGTTTTACCAGTCAAGGCATCAACAAACCACAATCAAAGACTTAAACTGAAACCTCACACAACTGGAAATAGCCTCCTCCCTTTCACACTTCCCTTTGGAGAAGAGAAGAAACAGTGTATGCATCAGTCTGATTGAATGGTAGCCAAGGGCCAACCATCCAGCTTGGCATGGTTGTAGGAAGGTATGGAAGGTCAAACTGTGGTTCTTCTTCCTGGACTGTGCAGGAACGCTGGTTTCAGAGCTGTGCTATCAACCTTTTGCTTTGATTCTGAGTGGGGGCCCAGGGAAGCATGGTGTATCTTACGTGCCTTTTCAGTGCAATGTGGCCTACCGGATCTGACTTCTGTCAGGTGAAAATGTTACACACACAACTCTGGCAGGTCACAAGTCAGAGGAGTCTGAGATTAAATGCAGGCTGTTTGAAGGAGGAATGCTTAGTGAAGTCTTATATTTAATCCTGTGTGTGTGCATATGTCTCCGTGTTTGTGTGTGTGTAAAATGATATAGCAATAGATATATACAGACATATATCATTGGACTTAGCTTGTTACTCATGAGAAAAGTTGTTTTGGGTGCCCCTGGCTCTAGATCCTAAACTCTGGTCAAAAATCTCTTTGTCAATAAGAACTTCATTGGGCTGAAAAAAGCATATTTTTCAAACTTGCTCTAGAAAGCATGTCCCAAATTATGTTCGTATGGTTCTTTTTTTTGGGGGGGGGCAGGTCTTTTTTTTTTTTTTTTTAGCTCTGGGAAGCTCTGGCATTATATAAAAATGATTAAGTATAATATACAAGTTATTCATTAATTTTGTTAAGGGATACTTTGTATTTGGTATTTAAAATGTTTCAGAAAATCTGGCCTGTTGAAGGACCCAAGAGTCTAACGTGAAGTAAGTAACTGAATAGCTGTTTTGTATTTATGACTTCAAGTTAAAAACTTGCTAAATTTATGAAGAATATAATTATAACAACTAAGGTATACTTATAAATTTAACTTATTTAAGTGATAAGAATCACCTGATTAAGGAGTGTGGGGTTTCTTTGTTTTTGCTTTTTTTAAGTTGAGGTAACATTGGCTTACCTCCTCATATGTATGTGACCACACTGATGTAGATGTTTAAAATTGATAGTGATGAGAGTAGCAAAACAAAAATCATGGAATTATACACTTTCACTGGTAACTGTGCAGCATATGAATCGTATCACTGAAAAGCTATTTTTAAAGAATCATCAAGGGGTCTCCCTGGTGGCACAGTGGGTTGAGCGCCACACTGTGAAGCATCCACCGGCAGAGTACTGTGAGTTCAATCCCCAGACAAGGAGGGGACCCACATGGTGCAGCAGACCTCTCCTGCTTCGCCCGCTGCTCCCCTCAGCAGTGTATTCCAGTCGATCTGCCTGTTCTGCTCCCCACTCTGTCTCTGGTGAATCCTCTCACCTCCCACACCTCTGACCTGTACTCCACCTCTTGTATGCATAAATAAACAATCTTTTTTTAAAAAAAGTGATCATTAATTTGCTAAATAGAATAGGGCTTCTAAAATACAGTTAAAATTTAAGACAATAAAAGGTTTTTAATTTTAACTTAAATATACTGAATGGTAATAAAAATAGAATACCTCCTGCATGTTTAGAACATCCTATGGGATGAAGAGAATGAGACTCCTATATAGCAGTCATTCACATCAATACAAATACTGTGACCACCGTGTGATGGGTTAATAAAAATTCCAGCAAAATTGGGGTTTAAAATGTAGTTGTTCTGAAATCAGTGCTGACATCTTGAATCAATTCTAGTTCTGGCCAGTTACATTTTACAGAATGAAGGCTAACGAAAACACTGATTTTATTATCTTCATTTTAAAAAAACAGGAAGTACCTATCTCTTAAGATTGCTGCAATGGTTGTATAAGATAGTACAGGTATAAGATAGTACAGAGTTACAGGCACAGAAAATAAACTATTATTATTAGTTGAATAATGACAGGACCATCCTGGGTCAGTACACAGAATTACACATTTGATGTCCTTGTTGGCATCCTGGGCCATTTAGAAACCATTCCCTCCTCCACAAGCCTTGATTTCCTTTTCAGAAAGTTGTTCCCCAAGGTATGATATTCTGAGTGGAACTACCAAGGTGGCTGTCCTCCTGGGCAGGAAGTAATCCAAGCTACACTGGATCCCTAACCGCTAGGGAATTGGATTCTTGGTGATGCAACAAGGGAAAATATTTTCTCATCTGTGCTAGGCCACAGCCAAGCACTGAATGGGGGCCCTGAAGGCACAGTTGTAGGCAGTGTGAACAGTCAGGCAGATGACAAAGATGAAGCAGAGGGGACAGTGAGGACAAGCTGGGGTTTAAGGGCTCCTCTGCATCTGTTGTCTGTTACCTCACCTAGCAACCTCTTCTTTGTCCAACTCCAACTTGGCACAGTAAAGGGTTGGGATTCTGAGAAAGAGAGCTCCCAGATAAATCAAGCTGACAACTACACATTCCAGTACAGTTTTTAAGGAAATAAATGGAGACGATAAACATGAATATGTCAGCACAGAGCCAGGCCCACAGTTAGTGTTTACTAAAAGCTCATTTATTTATCATAGTGTTCGTAAATCAAGTGACCTGTGCTAATAGTATTTAGACTTGAAGTCATTGTTTATGACCATTTTAAACATGTGAACTGCTGATACACATTTTATTAGCGTGAACAGCCTTGCTGGCCCCTATATTTCTTCTATAAACACACTTGGAAACCGTTTATAGGGACAGGTTAAGAAAATTGTCAATTTGCTTAAATAGCAAAAACAGTAAATATAAATTGTGTATTTCTTGTATTTACATTATTTATATGAGCCTTGGAATTGCATTTTCATATTTAGTTGTAAAAATAAGAATCATTCTCTTTTTTCATGTTCCTATCAAACTTTTATATTTGTAAACTCAAGACTTTTTTCTTATGCCATGTTTCTTCAATCTAACTTCTTACTTTCAGCTTTCTAGTGTACATTCATTATTTATTAAAATATACCAATTTACTACCTTGTTTTTCTTGCCTGTGCTTCTTTTGTCACTTTTTTTTTTTTTTAACAGAAGAGGCAGTTTAAGGGACCTCCCTGGTGACACAAAGGGTTAAGCACTGCACTTTGAAGCATCCTCAGCCACTGCAGTGTGAGTTCGATCCCCAGTCAGGGAAGTGACCCACATGGCAGAGCAGACCTCTCCTGCCTCGCCCACTGCTGCTCTCAGCAGTGTATTTCAGTAAATCCACCTGTTCTGCTCACCAATCTGTCTCTGGTGGGTCCTCTCATCCCACCCCACTCTGGCCTATACCCAAGTTCTTGTATGAATAAATAAATAAATCTTTAAAAAATAATTTTTTAAGAGGCAGCTTATTAGCTCTTAGATAAGAATATCACCATTGAAGCAAAAAGACACCCTGCTAACTGGGAGACATTTTTTACACATATAAGTTCCAATAACCCAATAAATAAGTGGACAGATGAGCTCCCCTCCTTCCTTTATATAACAGAATACCATTCCTCCATAAAAAAGAAGGAAATATTGCTATTTATGCTATATGGATGAATCTTGAGGACATAATGCTAAGTAAAATAAGTCAGACAGAGAAGACAAATATTGGCTCACATGCGGGATCTAAAACAAACTAAATTCACAGAGACAAGGAGAATGAAATGGGGAAAAGTGGTTAAAAGGTTCAAACTTCCAGTTATAAGACAGTTAAGTTCTGGGAATAATGTGCAAAATGGTCACTATAGTTAATACTGTACTGTATATTTGTAATTTGCTAAAAAAGTAAATGTATAAAGTTTTTATCATGAGAAAAAAATAGTAACAATGTGTGGTGATGAAAGGTAATTAAACGACTAAATTTATTTAGTTATTCTAGTTACTATTTGTGATACATGTATGCAAAATATTATGCTATGTAACTATAAAACTAATAGAGTCTATATGTCAAATAAAAAAATCAGGGTCCTTGGCACTATGGAAGAGCTGACTTTACCAATCCTGAACCAACTTTCTCTCAAAACTTCTTCACATGAGTTCCCGTTATTTCAGACAATATCAGTGTTCCTGTTATTTCAGACAATTAAGGCAGGCCTTCAGATTCCAGAAGCTGAAATGATTCTTGCTAATCAGATTTAACACAGGCATCATTCCCAATAATTTGGGATTGAGTGCCGTGTCTGTGGAACACTCACAGTCAGTTGATGATTCTTAAGAGCATGAATTTCACTGATAACATAGGTAAATAGCTACACACTTAGCATTTATAGTGTATGGTTGGTTAAGACATTTATAAAACACTTCTATATGTCAGGCATTAGTTTCAGCTTTGGGAACCCAAAAATAACAAAAAAGGACCTTTTTCCCTTTGAGAGATAAAAAGTGATTATTTCATGATAATTTTAACCTTACTATGTTTTCTAGAATAAAAAGATCATCTTTGATTAATATATATTTATGTGGTATAATTATATCTTTATGTTTGTTATAAGATCTTAAAGAGTCTACAGGATTGAATGAAGATCATAAAGAAATAAAGAAGCCACAAAAACATGTATTTCTAACCTATAAAGATACTTAAAAAATGCTCTTTTAGAACTCTAGAAGGAGAACTAACAACATATGTTAAAAGGCTCAAGGACAAATACTTATTTATGACAACTGCTAAATATATGTATTTTCTGAAGTTCTGTACAAAAATGCAACTTTTGAAAAAGACCAAAAGAAGCATGTTATTTTGGATTCATTGCATATCCCACTAGAAAGGTAAATTTGTGTATTAATGTGATAAATTTTTTAGCACATATTTTTTATGAAAGATGAAATATTATAATATTTTTGACAGCTAATCAATAAGGTAGGCATTTAGTTTTACTGCTTTCTGGGTTATTAGGCTGGTGAGTGAAAGCAATATAGCTAGTTAAAGGAGGTGTCCATTTAATAAAAGGCATGTGGAATGCTAATTGGTGTTTAAGATATATGCCATGTTCCTAGTTGCCCTCTCTGATTTCCTTAGTTTGACATTTATAAAATTAAGTTTCAAAGTTCTCAGGCACCTTTCTCCTTCTTCTATTGATCTTCCTTTATATCTTGTCACAGACCAGCATTTAAACACAACACATAAATCATCCATATAAAGTTATAAGGCTAAAAGAGCAGTATAACAAGTATGGAGATAAACCTGTGAGGCCTCACTTAGAGAACCTCTTTACATGGTTGAGTTTTCCTTTAGTGACCGTCAAGACACCCTGAAGCCCAGTCCATGAATGCACAGCACCTAGCGGTGTACTAGGTACATGTAGGCATGTTGTAGGAACACAGTGTTCTTGCACCCTTCCAGGCCTCCCACCAGGGGATTGTGTTCACACCTATAGGTTAGCAAACTAACTTACCAAAAATACTTCTGAAGGTCTTTTAGGGCTTACTTCAATCCCACTGCTGATCATGTCACAGATGACTCTTAGAGGAAGGTCCTTGCTTTTTAGGCATGTTCCTGGTCATTTAGAGATAATGCTAAGACTCATAGTAATTACTACAGAAAAGCTCTGATCCCTTCTCCAGAGGTGACTGACAATCACTTCACTTTCTGCCTAATTGTTTTGAGATAGGTTAGCACACTTTGCAGGGATATATTTTATATATATTAATATATATTATATAATATGTATCATATATATAACACAATTATGTGTAATATATAATACATTATGTGTACTATATAATATAACATATATGTTATATATAGAACAATATGCTATATTATATGTAAGTATATAATACCATATATATTATCTATATACACATACATAAACAAACACAAGTGCAGAGACCTAGTAGTTTATAAAAAGTGCTCTGGGGAGATATAGATATACATATATCATCAATCACCCATCCATCCATCCATCCATCCATCCATCCATCCATCCATCCATCCATCCATCCATCATCTATCTATTGCCTAGCTACCTATCATCTAATTCCAAGTGACTCTGCTCCTTTGATTGAACCCTATCTGAGACAGAAGGCCTAAATGAGAAGGTGATAGCTAAGCCAAGATTTAAAGGAGGTGAAGGAGTAAACTATGTAGGTAGTTATCTGGCATAAGCGGTTTTTCAACAGAGAGAAAGCAAAGGTCCCAAAGCCAGAGCAGGTCTGGGGTGACTGAGGCGCAGCAAGGAAGCTAGTAAAGTCAGATCACAATGAGGCTAGGAGAGAGGAATTGGAGATGAGTTCAGACAGACAAAAGTGAGTGAGGGGGCAATACTAGATTATACAGGTACTGAAGGTCACTGAATGAAGTGGCTTTTACTTTGAGCGGAATGGAAAGCTATTGGGTTTTGGAGCAGAGGAATGATATGATTTAGCTGAAATTTTAGTAGGATGCCTCTGACATCTGTGTGTAGTATCACTTGTAAGGAAGAAGAGTGAAAGCAGGAGACCAGTGTATTGGATACTGCAGAATTTAGGCAAGAGACGATGGTGTGGAACTGGGTGAGCACTGGTGCTGATGATGTTTTGGATTTGGAATATTATTTGAAGGTGGTGTCTACAATATTTGCTAGGGAATCTTATTAAGAGTTAAGGGTGATTTATGGGTTTTTTGGTATGAATAGCAATGCAAATTTTAGGATGGACAAATAAATTATCCCACTCAGTGGAATACTATACAGCTGTGAAAAAAGAATGAAATGGTGACTTTCAGGAGGAAAAAATGGATGGACTTTCAGGAGATTATCTTAAGTGAAGTAAGTTAAAAACTGAAAGATATCAGATGGTTTAATTTATCTGTGGAATATAAATAATTCAAAAACATACATAGGAAAAATATAGCAGGAATAAATCCTGAACTCAGTGAAAGAATGTAATGGTTACCAGAAGGAATAGAATGGAAAAAAAGAGGGAACAGGTGAGGGAGACAGAGGTAATTCAGTACAGGTGGCTTGATGGAGCGTGAGTGGAACATATGAAAGAGCAAAAATGCAGCCCTAAAATTAAAATCTAAAAATGAGAGTAATATTAACAAAAATATAGTAATATGGGGGAGCAGTTATGGAGGAGGGTTTGTGGAAGAAAAGTGAGGATTCAGTTTTAGATATGATAATTGCAAATATTTATTTTATATTCACGTGGCTGGTCAGGAGTTCAGATAAGCATAGTTAAAAAGGAGGAAGAAATTTATGAGAGGTTTCAAGGTAATTTATACCATAGGGCAGTCTGAGATCATCTAGGAAACTGGGAAATTGACAAGGGCAATTTCAATGGCATCATAGGAATCAAAGCTTACCTGGCCTATATTCAGGACAAAATAGGAGAAGAGGAACTGAAGATAGCAAATCCAGATAATGTTCTTCAGGAGTCCCCCTGTCATCAACACTGATTTATAATCACAAAATATACTTAAAACACCACTGATCATTTGTACCTCATAAAAACTTTCATGAGAGAATCAAGACATTTTATTTAATTTTTGTTCATCTATGTGCCTCTCCCACTAGTTAACCAACCAACCAAGAGAAGAATCTGTTTTTCTCATCTTTATATTCTTGCCAAGCACAGTGCATGAAAGAGAGTTTATTGACTAGTAACCATTTTTCATTAGGTGATTCTCTGAGTAAAGTGCTTTCTTTACCTTGATATAGCTCTTGGAAATATTTAATATTTAAACCAGGCATGGTCCATACGATCACAGTAGTCAAAGAACTCGCGAGCTTATAGCGAGTAGATGAAAATCCTGTTCCCTTTTAAAATAAACTTTGTCAATCATAGGTGGAAAGTTGGAATGCCTCATTCTAAAGAATTATATGCTTCTAAAGATCAGCTACAAGGTAGCAAAATGGTCAGAGACAAACCCAGAAGCAAAGTAGGGATGCTAGCTTCTATAATCTTTTTAAACAGAAATTTCTATACTTACATATTTAACCTATATATATATTTATCTTGAGATAGTATAGAAAAATGCATGTAAGTACTTCTTGCATTATTTTGAAAGCTTGTTTTCTTAATACTAGGCTTAAAGTTTTAAGATACATTAGAAAAACTATATTGTGTTGCTAGAATTGTTAAGAATGGAAGTAAATATGGTTAGAGGAGAGATCCAAATGAGAATAAGGAAAAAGGATAGAAAATTCTAAGGACACAAAAGAATTGTAAGGAGGTGACCTTGAAGCTATTAGAAGGCTATGAAATAGATAAAGCATTGCTATAATCAATGTAGCTGTGTCTAACACAAAAAATATTTGTTATAACTCTGAGTATTGCAAGACCATGTAGTTGGGATGTAATGGACTGAACTCTACCCTACTACCCCAAATTCACAAACTGAAACCCTAAACCCTAAAGTGACTATATTTGCAGATAATGGCCATTAACAGATACTTAGTACAAAATGAGGTCATATGGTTGGATTCCTTATCCTATAGACCAGTGTCTATATAAAAGGAGGTGATTCCCCCACCCCACCCCCCCAACCAATGTGAGGACAAAGTGAGAAGTTGGGTGTCTGCAAGTGAGGAATAGAGTCCTCACCACAAATGCTGCTGGAACTTTGCTCTCAAACTTTGCAGCCTCCAGAACTGTGAGAAAATTATTTTCTCTTATTTAAGTCATCTAGTCATCTCTTATTTAAGTATGGAAACCCAGGTCATCTAAGACAAGGGACAGCACTGAAAAAATGCAGTGCTATGGTATTAAACCATGAAAACAAATTCCAATCATTGCAATGTAATATGTACATTATTATCCATTCAGTCTGAGTTAATTATCAGAAAAAAAATTTTGAGGTAGGGGTCATGATTCCTATTTTAGTGAAGTCAAGAGAAATTAAGTAATTTATCCAAAGTTCCACAGTTAGTAAGTTAAGGAGTCAGGTTTCACACTCATCTTGATTTGATATTAAAGGACATGTTTTTAGCCCTTTAATTTAATCATCTTTCAAATAGTACTTTAGTTTCTACTATGTGGCAGGTACTGAAATGAATGTAGACAAGATTTAGGCTTGTTTTCTGCCCTTAAGCCACTCACAGCTTAAGGTGCCCAGGGTTGGGCTATATAGATTTCCCCCACTGTGTGAAATAGAGCTTCCCTAGGGGACCTTCCCAAGTTGAAATGATGTCAAGGGAAGAAGCAGTTGCCATTAATGCATATACAATAATTTGGAGTGTCCTCAGACTCCTAATATAAGCTATCAAATCACACCAAATAACACTTAAAACTGAAAATAGCACTAACATGTAGCAAAAGCAGAAAGGATATGTTAAGCCCCCACCTTTAAAAGGGAATTCCCGGGTAAGGAGCCTGGAGGGGCACTCTCTCCGCCCTACATGCTGCAGCCCCTCCTACCAGGGCCACAAAGCAAAAGGTGAACGTGATTTTTCACTTTTCAGCTTTTGTCATTCAAGTGAAAGATTCTCTTTGGATCTCTTTCACATAGAGAAAACAGGTATTGACGTAGGTCCTTCGTAAAAGGGAAGGCATGTGATTGATATCCTGAAAGTCTGAGTCAGGTACTGGGAGGAGTATTTCAGAGATAGAGCTGGAACATTTGGTAGGTAAGATTTAAAAAGTGAGAATTGAAATCTGAAGCACTCTGTGTATTCTGAAGGTATATATCTCAAAGTATACAGTGTACCTATTAAAACATAGTTTCTGATTCATAAGTGTGGGATGCATCTGAAAATCTGCACAGGCCAGAGGCACGGGAGGTGAGAGGATTCACCAGAGACAGAGTGGGGAGCAGAACAGGCAGATGGACTGAAGCACACTGCTGAGGGGAGCAAGGCAGGAGAGGTCTGCCTGAGCCATGTGGGTCCCCTCCCTGGCCTGGGGTCAAACTGGTGCTACTGTGCAGTGGATGCTTCACAGTGCAGCGCTCAACCCGCTGTGACACTAGAGAGGTCAAAAATCTGCATTCTTTTTTTTTTTAAAGATTTATTTATTTACGCATACAAGCACTGGGGTACAGGCCAGAGGTGTGGGGGGGTTGAGAGGATTCACCACAGAGAGCGGGGAGCAGAACAGGCAGATCAACAGAAGTACACTGCTGAGGGGAGCAGCGGGCACAGCAGGAGAGGTCTGCCGCGCCATGTGGGTCCCCTCACTGGCCGGCGGCAGGGATCGAACTCATGCTGCAGTGACTTTGCTTCATAGTGTGTTGCTTAACCCACTGCGCCACCAGGGAGGCCCTGCATTCTTCATAAACTTCCAGGCAGACAGCAGCTGCTGGACCAGGGACCACACTGGAAGTGTTGAGAGACTAAAAAGCAGCTGTAATGCTTGTCTCATGTGGTCCCTCCACCCTTTCAGTCCAGAGAGAACCCAAGTAAAGACACTACCTCTGCGTGATCACACATATAATGTACTTCATCACAGGGCTAGCTAACAGGGAACTTTGAGATACAAAAAATGTATTCTTTTACTGAATTATTCTTCACTGAACACCAAGTTTTAATTAAGCCAGGTTTTATGGTTCTGTATAACCCCAAGTGATCAGTTTCCTGGAACTTTAGATTTCATAACTGATGTTTGTTTTTTTCCAATAGAGGTTCATGTTTTGACTCCTTTGCTTGAAATCACTACAACATTCCTATATAGAAAGAAATTAACACTAATTCCCCAAACAAAAGCCTTATATCCATGATGCAATGTTTTTATATGTTCCAAATAGATGGGCATATAATTAACTTTATTTCAGTTAAGGAAAATGAACTTTGCTGCTTTTCCTCTCTTAACCACCATTTCTAGTGACAAATCATATCTCAGGCTGACATCAGTAACATGGTTCTTTTTCTGAGCTAGGGAATAGCTAGGGGATTCCATTCTATTTTGGGATAAAATACAACCTCTTAAGAGCAAGGTTTTAAGAAAACCATTTCTGTGATGATGACTCTGGGGTTTCCACCCCCCAGACAGTACTTTATTCTTCCTCATGATTTCAGATTTTTCTAATTTTTATTGTTTTCATCCAGGAAGCGTACAATGATATAAACATTTAAATCCCCTTTTAAAGCTAGCTCTAACTAAGTCCTTTCATTGAAGTCAAATGCAAATATTTTTGAAATGTAAGGATTAAACATAGTTATAAGAAATTAAAGGCATTGTTAGTTTTATTAAGAATAAAAACTTAAAAAAAATTGTCAGTGTTCCCATGAGCCTTGAAAGGAAGAGTAAAACCAACTATTACCTTCTCACCCTGAAAACAAATTTTAAACTGCAGACACAACAAAAACTTAGTAAAGATTAGGGAATTTTGAGTATTAACAGTAAGAAATTTATTTAAAGGCAAAAATAAGCATTATCCCAGGTAGGGAAGTTCTGCAGGAAAACAGAGGGGATTGAACAGGAACCAACTGCAGATTATATTACAGGATGTGGCAGCTCACCACATTAGGAACGTCCCTTCCTTCCTGGTCTTCCTGTCACTTTCCTAGACGACACTGTTATCACCACTAAGTTCAGGTTTCTGCAAGTGACTTGAGTTGACGTCCCTGCCTCCCCCAACTTTCCCTTACACTGCAATACATCTTCTCTCTTATCACAGACTCCAAGGCCATAGAACCTCAGAATCACCACTACAGACCCACACTTGTCCCCCAACTCAGCTAAAAATCCTGCAGTGCTTCCTTGGGTACCCACAGGGAATGCTAGCTGCTGTAACTAATGTTGAACTTTCAGTGCCTTGGGACTGTGGAGATTTTTCAAAGATGTGCAGAAAAAATAGCAAAATGAACTCCCATAATACTGTCAATCAGTGTCAAAATTTTTCGATCTTTCTTTAATGCTGCTTCATTATCCTCCCAAATTTTGGTTACTTTTGTTGGATTTTTTTAAGAACACAAATCACAGACATCATAGAATTTCAGCTATAATTACTTCAGGATATAATTATAAGAATAAGGGAATTAAACAAACCCACCCACAATATCATTGTCCTACCGAATATGCCTAATAATTCCTTCTAAAGTCCAGTCCTTGAAATTTTCACAATTTTGAAAAAAAAGCTTTTTATAATTGATTTGTTTGAGTCATTATTATTTGGTGGTTATATCTCTAGAATCTTTAAAACCATTCCCTCATTCTTTCCCCCCATACCTTCTATTAGCTGAAGAAATGGAATCTTGTTCTTGAGATTGTCCTACTTCCTGGATTGACCCTTTTAAGCTGTTTAATTCTTCCTCTATCTCTCTTGCCCTTTCATCTTATATACTGGTAGCTAGACTTAGGTGTTTAGAGTCAGGAGTGATCCTTGTGGAGGAGGGAAGACTGTCACAGGATTGCTTCTTATCTGTGGTAGCTCGCCTCCAAGATGGCAGCCCATGATCCCGACTTCATCATTTTCACAGCCTTGTGTGTTCTTAACCATACTGAATGGAAAGGCTGTCTCACAAACTAATAAGACAAAGCAGAAATGATACGCAGCTGACAAGGCTAAGCTGGAAAAGGTAGTTCCTTTCTCTCTTCTTTTTGGATCATTCAGTTGAGGGACGTTGGATCTCAAGGCAGATATAAAATAAGGTGGTCCAATGGAGAAGGCCACAATGGTAAATAACTGAGGCCTCTTGGCAACATTCATGGGAATGAGCCATCTTGGAAGTGGGTTTTCAGACCCAGTCAGGACAAAAGATGACTGTAACTTTAACTGACATTTGTACTACAACTTCAAGGTTCCTTGGGCTAGAACTGCACAGCAAAGATAGTCCTTGGGGCCTCCCTGGTGGCACAGGGGGTTAAGCACTCCACTATGAAGCATCTGCAACCACTGCAGCACAAGTTTGATCCCTGGCCAGGGAGGTGACCCACATAGCACAGCAGACTTCTCCTACCTTCCCCACTGGTCCACTCAGTAGTGTATTTCATCAATCTGCCTATTATATTCCCACTCTGACTTGGGTGAATACTCTCACTTCCCACACCTCTGGCCTGTACCCCAGTCCTTGTATGCATAAATAAATAAAATCCTTAAAAAAAAGGTCCTGAAATTCCTGATCAGAGAAACTATGAAATACTAAATTTTTACTGTTGTTTATTGTCACTACTAAGTTTGGATTAATATGTTATGCAACAGAGGAAAAATATTTATCAGTGTTCACATACAGTGTCTAACATCTTACCTGACATACTTGTGAGGCATGTGTGATGTACTTGTGACATACAGGTAACATCTTACCTGACATACTTACAATGCTAAGGTTGGTCATTATAAATTTATCCACAAACATTTCACCCAAGAGTATTTACAGCCACTAATGTTCACTGATTAGATGTATAATTTTACTGGGAGTTATGTATCATTTCTTTTGCATATTTTTGCATATAATTCTTAAAAGAACAAAAGTTTCTTGTCAACTATAAGAATATACTGAAATACTATTATATAGGAAAAGCAGCATTAATGTCCTTATTTAGAAGCTTTTTAAAAATCCTTTTCTTTTTTTTCTGCAAGTTTACTGAGGAAAGGAGAATAAAGAAAGAGATGCCTGCATAGACAAAGACAAGAGCTGTGTTTTGGAAGCGGTTAAGAAAGGGATGATCAAGATACAGGTAGGCAGTCTTAAAGAACAAGAGCTGCCTACTTAGAAGCTTCTTAATGAACAATGTAGAAAATGATTAAAGAACCAATGATTTGATATTTAAAAGTACTCAAAACACTGGATATTTTATGTAGGTCAAATTTAAAGACATACTTTAAAAATTTTAATTTTTATGTTGTTATTACACCCCCTTCATTGACTAGCCTACATGAATTTTATCAGTCTTCTAATTACTTTTAAATTAAAATAACATGGGTTGAGATGAGAAGCCATTTATGAGGTGATGCTGAGTACTAATCTGTTCTGTTTCCCAAGGATGTAACTGGCTGCACTGGTGTCAAGTAGTGAACAAAATATGAGATTCTGAGAAAATGGTGCTTGAGTTGTGGTTGCCAATGAGTGGTAACTTAGTGGAGGCACAAGTCTAATACAACTACCAGCATTTTCTGTTCCACCAGCTTTAAAGAGTCTCTGGGGCTAAGTAATTTGCAAAGCAGCAAACATTATAGCCTATGTACTTCTTATTATAATCACTTTTAATACAATTTTATGTAATCACTTCTGGGCTATAAAATGGTACAATTCCCAATGCTGTAAGGTCATCTAAAATTATGCCGAAAAATATACACAATAATTGTCTACACTTCCAGAAATTATTCCCCAGTCAGCTCTGATTATGAAGATGGATGCCCCCCCCCTTGCCTTCTGCAGTTACATCAACTACCACATATTACATTTTCTAAGAAAGTGAAACTATTAAAGTATTCTATTTCTTAGGACCAGGAATAGGTATGTGCCAATATTCTTATGGGAATTTTACAGAAGCCAAAGGTTTTCAACTCTTTTCTCAGGAAAAACTTTTATATACAATTAATATCTTCTTTCAAATTTGTGAAGAGTCACTTTTTGGAGAAAGGAAATATTTAAAATGTTGATCTTAGAAGTTTGTCCTTAATTTATGTCTAGGTTAACAGTGACCACTGTCATTACTTTCCTTTTAGGGTTTGCCCACCATTCAGTTAAGCTCCATTTCCTCAACATTTATCGAACATTCGATAAATGATAAAGCTTTATGCCCGTAAAAGCTATCAGGGTTACATACGAGTGGGTCTAACCAATATGCTAAATGGCCAATATGCTTCATTTTATCAGCAAAATTTAATATATTTGTAGAGACTTCCAGGAGTGCTAGATGGAGAGGACACTGAAGGTCAAGGGCAGTAGGTGAGAAGGCTACCACCTGAGTGACATCTTTCAAGGTGCAGGGAGTTGAACTGCTGCTAAGTTTGCAAACTTTGACTTGAAAATCAGAAAATTTGGGAGAAAGGATCATTATGTCTTAATTGCTTCATGGAAAAAGTAATTATGAGTTAGATCTTGGAAAGAGGAAATTTAGGTCTCAGAGAATGAAAAGACGAGGCATCTGAAGCGACATGAATCTGGAAGACCAAGGTATGAGGAGGCAGGCAATCCAGAGCATTTGGCTGTGAGCCTGGAACCAGATTTGTGTGGGCAGACTCAAGGTCGGCAAGAAAATGCAGTGACTTCAAAGAAAAACAAAATCATTTTTTCACAGGTCTCAAAGTGGCTTGGCTTGATAAATTTTAAACTTGTTCATTAGATCATAAACACTTGTCAGCTTCAATGATGATTTTTTTAAAAACATTTTTTTAAAGTTTAAAGCTTCTTAAAGTTTAAAAAAAATTTTTTTAAGATTGATTTATTTATGCATACAAGAGCTGGGGTACAGGCCAGAGGTGTGGGGGAGTGAGAGGATTCACCAGAGACAGAGCAGGAGCAGAACAGGCAGACTGACTGAAACACGCTGCTGAGGGGAGCAGCAGGCGAGGCAGGAGAGGTCTGCTATACCGTTTGGGTCCCCTCCCTGGCCAGGGATCAAACCCGCTCTGCTGTGCAGTGGATGCTTCACAGTGCAGTGCTCAACCCGCTGCGCCACCAGGGGGACCCCTGATTTCTTAAAAATATACAAACAATACTCTAAAACATTTCCAACACATGCAGCAATAATCTCATAGCAGACACTTAATGTTGCCCTTTGTACATTCCCACTCTTCCTGGTGTCTTAAATTTCTGTTGGGCCATCACTCCACTGTGCTCAGCCATATGGTGGTGGAGTGAGCATTTACCCTTTTCCAGTGGAAATAAATGAGCCTACCCTGTTCCCTTGTTCTAATAATAGATTCAGTTGTGGGTATCCAACCTATTCAGACCCGAGGAGACAGGAGACACTGGCAGGACTTCTGAGAAAAGAACATTCACATTTCTACAGAACCTGGCGATGTAAGATACAGGGTTTGGAACTGCCACAGCTGGTATCAGAATAGGAAAAAGCCACAGAATGAAGCCCGAACACAGAAGAGGATATAGTCCCATGGAATATTGAATCATATGATATTGCAGAAGGAGACTACTAGGGTAATCCCTAAGCCTGCAGAAATATAAATCAACCAATTCCTTTTATTAGCTACATTAATTGATCAAAGTCATCACAGTGTTCAATTATATTCAAGAGAAAGGGGCATACACTCCAGTTCTCAATGTCCAAGAATTCTTGACAACCTTTAAGTCTATATACCCTCATTGGTAAAATAGTGATAATCTTTACTTAGTATTGCTGTAAGAAGTAGAAAGGGTGCATATAAAACAGCTAATAATGTTCTTACTACAAACATAATAGTATGTGGGGGAAAAATTCTGGAATGTGTATTGAATATTGGGATATATATAAGCACATAGATGCTGTGGTTTTTGATATTTGTGGGTGTGGATTTGTATCATGATCTCTTTGCAAACTGGATGAAGGTTATAGTCTCTCTCCCGAGAAAAACGCACACATGGACAGATGGACAGTCTTTAGTACACTGTTTCAGAGACTTTTCAGACTAAGTTAAGATCTTTAGCACCAAGACACAGAGTAACAGTAAATGGAAACACAGAAACGCAATTGGGCATGTGCTGTGGGACATAATTTGGATTTATTTCCTTTTTGGATCTAGGGCAGGGAGAATTTTCATATCTGTTTCCAAAATAACCTGCTTTGCTTTTTGTTAAGTCTCAGCTGTAGACTTTCCACTAAAAGTATAAAAAGTACCTTTGTCTGTTGTCTTATTCTTTTCTGCTCACCAAAAAGAAATGCTTTTGGATAGCACCCATATTTTAGAAAGCAAAGGGCTGAATATTTTCATTATCTTTGTCAAAGCTCTTTTTTTCTTTTTTTTTTCCCCAAAGCTCTTTTTTCATAGTACTTTGTTTTTAAATTTTATTTCCACTTTGGATTCATGTATACTTGAATAATAACAAGGCTTCAACAGTATTTTTATTTAAAATAAAACTTATTTCCCGCCCCAATGATCAAAGTTATAAATACCCCTGAGAATTTAAACAATGCAAACATAAAACAAAAAGGGAATCATCATTAAAACTGGAAGGATAGGGGGCCTCCCTGGTGGTGCAGTGGGTTAAGCAAAGCACTATGAAGCAAAATGCAGCCACTGCAGCACGAGTTCAATCCCTGCTACCAGCCGGGGAGGGGACCCACATGGCTAGCAGACCTCTCCTGCCTCACCTGCTGCTCCCTCAGCAGTGTGTTTCATTCAGTCTGCCTGTTCTGGTGGATCCTCCCACCTCCCTGGACTCTGACCTGTACCCCAGGCCTTGTATGCATAAATAAATAAAATCTTTAAAAAAAAACTAAACAAAAAAAACTGGAAGGATAATCATGACCTGGAAGATCACCTTCCAGATGTATACCACGTTTGTATACACAGAGAACTGGAAAGAGGTCATAGGATAGATCTCATACTGTGGTTTTCTTTCTACCCTTAGTATACCAGGCACATCTTTCCATTTTCAGTGCTTGTTGATCCATCCACCTTCCTCTTTTTAGTGGCTGAATAATATTCCATTATGTGGATGTTTCAAAATATAGTTTACCCCCAAATGAGACCTTAATTAGAAGACTGGTGTGGAAAGGATGCCATCACAGTGTCTCAAAAACACTGAAAATGAGATTATTTTTTCCTCCCCTCCACAATTTATGCTTATACCAGTTTCACTGGAAGAATTCTAGGAGGAGCACTTTGATGACTGCCCCCATCATTTGTTTTATAATGTACATTGTCTGCAGAGGCTATCAGCTATGGAAAGAGCTCGGAGAGTCCAGTGATCTAGGAAAGAATCTAAATCTTCCCCTCAGTGTGTAACTGTGGGCAATTTTCTGATCTCTCTGGATTCCAGTTTCCTTACTTATAAAAAAGAGATACATGAATTAGATGGCCTCTGAGTGCCTGCCCATCTCCACCATGGTTTCTTATGTCTTAACCATTGCACCACATAGATAAGAGGGAGCTCAGAATCAGACAACCCCGACATGCTCAGTGTGGGTCTCACCAGGTCCCGCTCTGGTATGTAGATGATTTTGAGCCAAAGATAATGAAGACTCAAGTGGAAGCTTTTCCCTTCCCTTAATCCTTTTGCCAGGAAGTATGACAACCACTTTTGAGCCATTGTGCTTCCATCCAAGAAGATATGATTGCTACCCCTTAAGTCCCTACCAATATAGGTTCCTTCCCCCCTCTCCTTGGCATCCCAAGACCCTCTTCACCTCATTCTTTTGTTCAGGACTTAAGTCCCTCTCCAAGATGGCAGGACATGCATGATCGCTACAGCCTCCCCCTAGAATAACACTGCATGTGTGTTATTCAATTGATTTTTCTTTTGCTCACCTATTTGATGTTACTTTGATTACCTGACCAACCACAGAAAAGTCCAGAAGAGTAGCACCAGGTTAGAAGATTTCCCCCTACATTAGAGAGGAATATAATGACTGTTTTTCACACAGAGATTTAGGAATGGGGAATGGTAAAACCTAGATAGCAAGAAGGGGACTGAACAAGAAAGAGTTGGAGGCTCTAAGTTCTAAGGTAGCTTGGAGTTCTCTAGGACTTGAAAATTTATGATAGTTTCACAAACACTGAATCCTAGATAAAAATGTTATTCTCATTTTAAAGGTGATAAGAGAGAGAGGTTAAATGGCTAGGGCATGGTCATAGAGAAGGCATGGAAATAGAAAAAATTTCTTGGTTAGTAAATACCAAACCAGGTCTTCTCACCCAATTATGGTAATCTTTTGTTAATTCAAGTTGTATAGCTTAAATTCACTGTGCTAATTTCCCAATGTCTACAGATACAGAAACAGACCCTGAAACTCATAATTGACTTTGAATAATTGCTTCTCAATTGACTCTGTAGAATATGCAAAGATTTGTCAAAGGAATAAGAAAAAGGGAATGTTTACTAATACACTGAATATCTTAATTTAGTCTGTGAAAGAGTTGACAGGTTTCTGAATTCCTGAGGGGATTAGTTTGCTTCATGGTATTTAAATATAAATAAAGATAACATTATTTAAACAAACTCTCCAGTAGAATAGGAGTTAAAGTTTCTAATACAGGGCTTTTAATAGCTGCTTATCACTTTAATTTCACTTCTGTTGTTGCTTCCAAAGTGTCAATCTACATAAAGCACCAAGGAATCTTCCATAGAATAGGATTATCAAAAGGGAAAGTGCTTACTCATTGCCCTGAAGTGTCCTCTCTGGGCGTTACAACTGAATTTTGCTCAGAAAACAAGCTAAAGACCTCCAAAGTCTCTTAGGACCTCGTCCATCTCTGGGTATAAACAATGTGCCCACTTGGAATTGCTTCTATGATCTCACTTTTTAAACTTCTACTTTCATCCCAACCAGTTCTGGTTTCAATTATGTATTTGGCTCTGCTCTCTAAATCAGTTCCCACCACACTGTCTCTCCATAATGGCCTTGCTTTCCTTTCTGCCTCTCTCCTTCACCTAACTACCAATCACACTATTTTGTCTAATCTCACCAAGTTTTTTTTTTTTTTCTTCTTTTCAAGTAGGTTTTTCTTTCTAACTCTATCATTTTCCCATACCAGGAAAACAAAACAAAACAAAACAAAAAAATCTGCTTTTCATTCTCAAAGGCTGAATTTACTGTTTGCCCAAGCAATTCTTTTATTCTAGTTTTAGTGCTACATAATTAATGAGATGATGTAAGTTTAAGTGTACAATGAATGATTTTATATATGTACATACTGCAAAATGTTCACCAGCATATATTTAGTTAACACATCTATCACCACACATAATTACCATTTTGTTGTTATGGAGAGAACTCTTAAAGCTCTATTCTCACAGCAACTTTTTTTTTTTTAAGATTTATTTATGTATACAAGTGCTGGGGTGTAGGTCAGAGGTGCTGGGGGTAAGAGGATTCACCAAAGATAGAGCGGGAAGCAGAACAGGCAGATCCACTGAAATATACTGCTGAGGGGAGCAGCGGGTGAAGAGGGGAGAAGAGGTCTGCTGCACCATGTGGGTCACCTCCCTTGCTGGGGAGGGAACTCCTGCTGTAGTGGCAGACAGCTTCATAGTGCTGAGACTTAATCCTTTGTGCCACCAGGGAGGCCCCAAATTACTGGAGACTTAAAAGTTCATGGTTTGTATCACAGGTATTTCTGCTGTATATCCTGAGATACTTCATGGGTTCATACTTTGAAGTTGTGCTGCAGTGGCTGCTGATAGTTTCATAGTGCTGAGACTTAATCCCTTGAGCCATTAGGGAGGCCCTATTCTCACAGGAACTTTCAAATACATAATACAATATTGTAACTACAATCCCCATGCTAAACATTAGCTCTCTAAAATTATTCAAACTATTATTAGAAATTTATAACCTTTGACTAGTATCTCCCATTTCTCTACCCCTCAGTCTTTGGCAACCACTACTATATCTTGTTTTAATGAGTTAAAATAGTCTAGATTTCACATACAATTGAGATCATACACTATTTGTCTTTCTCTCTGATTTACTTTATATAGTGTAATGCCCTCAAGGTCTATCCATGTTTTTACAAATGGCTGAACACTATTTCATTGTATATATACATATACATGTGTGTCTAAAAACTCACAAATTCTCATGGGGCCTCCCTGGTGGCACAGTGGGTTAAGCAACACATTATGAAGCAAACTGGAGCCACTGCAGCACGAGTTCAATCCCTGCTGCTGGCCAGGGAGGGGACCCACATGGCATAGCAGACCTCTCCTGCCTCACCTGCTGCTCCCCTCAGCAGTATGTTTCAGTGGATCTGCCTGTTCTGCTCCCCACTCTGTGTCTGGTGAATCCTCTCACCTCCCTGGACTCTTGTACGCATAAATAAATAAAATCTTTAAAAAAAAAACTCACAAATTCTTTATTCTTCCATCTATGCATAGTTAGTTTGTTCCCATATCTTGACTATTTTAAACAGTATTACAGTATACATGGGGATCCAGATATTTCTGCAACTGTAATTTTATTTCCTTTGGATATATACACAGAAGTGGGAGATTACTCTATATTATTAGATCCTTTTGTTCTCAGGGTTACCTTAGTTTGCGGGCAGAAGGAAGAATGATGGACTATCATATAGGTGCTTTTCATATAAGGAACTACCTGGGTTTCTGATATCAATACATATATGCAGTAGTCTCAGAATGGATAATGAGAGAAGTCACAGAAATCTCTAAATCTACAAGTAGGTTCTTTCTTCTTGGTTCGTCCCATGGCAGCTGCATTTCCTGTTTTTTATTTCTCTGATTATGGACTTGTTTAAGTGTTTTTGTTAATATAGAGTGGTGGCCTGGGAAATGTATACTCAATATAACGGATACTAAAATTTCTTTTATTATTACATAATACCCAACACTAGCTGTCGAAGGATGACGTATTTTAATACTGAGGACCCATGTTTCATCCAACTTCTTGGCTTGCCATTTTCAACATGTGGCATCTAACCATCTTCCAGAATGTCTGCTCTGACTATTGCTGCATTGTAGTCAGCAGGGGGGACAAAAAGCGGAAAGCAGAGAACACTTCCTTCTTTTTGAGGGAACAACAATGGCAAAATCACTTTTGCACGGTATTTGCCAGAACTTAGTTATATGGCCAAATATGACTGAAAAGGTGTCTGAAGGTCTGTTCCCAGCTGTAATTTGGGAATTCTATTGCTGGGGAAGCTGAAGAGGACATGTATTGAAGGACAATTAATAATCTTTGCCACAGTCCACTCCTTTAGTCACCCAATTATCTGTGTGCATGTTTTTTCTCATAAATGAAGTATATTCATCTCCTTTCCAAGGGGAGACAGGACTCAAAAATTGTATCTAGTCACTGCACCTGCAGCAAAGCCTAGGACCCTGGGTGATGTGTAATCTCATTGCATCTGCATGTGGTTTCCTGTGGTTCCTTAACCTTTGCACTAAAATATAACTTATCTCTCCCTGACAACACAATAACCATAGTGGAAGTGCCATTTACAAAGGGAAGGAGGCTATGACTGGTTCAGACAAGCAGGAAAAGTAAGGCACATAACAGCTTCTATTTTCTGGGAGAATGCTCTGTCTATCCGTGGTCTCAAGCTAGAATCATTGTAGAATAAACTTTTCTTGGTGCCTGTATAGCTTTAGCAGCCCCTTTTTCTGCTGGTGTAGGTTTAGGGATCTGTGAGGTACTTTTATTTCTTCCTTTAGATAATGGATGTTTTTCTTTCTCCACACTGTTCTTTACCTAGGAGACTGACTTGTATGAATTACATCAATAGAGCTCCTCTGTTCTCTGTTTTCCAATTAGGTTCAGCCAATAGGAAACCCCAGGAGAATATCAGAGGAAGGAAGGAGACAGGTAGGGGTTCTTCCAGGCCGCTCTCCTTGCAGGTTGCTACTGGCCTGAAGCAAAGGCTACAACTGCCTTGGGCCAGCTCCTCGCCTACTATTGCAGTGACTGCTTTCTCTCCCTACCCTGAAACTTAAGAGCGGTAACATGAAACTTAAGAGCGGTAACAGTACCACGCTGATTGTAGCCTAGTTTGATTGTATGCCTACTCGTCCCGTGGTCTCTTAGGTCGTCCCCTAATTTATAAATAAATCTTTTAATAAACTCCCTGTAACTTACACAATGGGGTATTGCTGGCACACCCTAAAACAAATACAGGGAACTGAAAAAAGTCCCTATCCTCCAACCCCCACAAAATTAGTTTCCTCACTTCCTATTAGTTTCAGGTGTAACTAAATGGCAACCATAGAGCTCTTCCTTCCCAGTTTTTGAGACTAAAACGTCTCATCTTTTATTTACTAGTCTCAGTGCTCTGTTCATTTGCACTTGTTTGTAATTGTATGGTAGCTATTTTGATTTTATTGCCATTTAAACGCTGGATCAAATTGGAAATCCATAGTCTTCAAACTTGAGCAGCGCTGACCCCTATCGTTGCAGAGTGCACAGAGTCTTAGATCTAGCTTTAGCCAACTAATCCTTCACAGATTTTGAAAATCTAACCGTAGGTTTGGGGCAGGAGTGGCAACTACTCTGAGCTACTCTTGGTCTGCGAGCATCAAGGGTACTGGATTTATGGGGTTGAGCACCAAGATGGAGTAGCAGGAGTAATGAAATAGCATGGTTTGGGTTTTGCGCATCCTAGGGATTGCACAGAAGGGCTGCGTGCTTCTCCATAATCCCCATGTCACATCAGCATCTTACGTCTCCACCCAGGGCTGTGTGTATTATTAGCATGCATACATAGAGCTAGGTCACCTCTAAGGCAGTCTTCTGCCCTCTGCATCTGAGCAGCCATCAGGTTTCAGGTGATTCTGGAGCCCTTGACCAAAAGCAGGAGTCCACTGGTGAATGACTGGATGGGACCTATTAGCCTGGGGGTTCAATAACAGGAAGGTTAAGTAAGCAAGAGGTTCAGGGGGTCCTATAACATTCTGTCAACAACTTGTTTATCAGAGGTGAGTAAGAAAGGGGTGGAGCACATTTGAATTTTCTCTTATAACTGCTGTCTCAAGCTACCTGTCATTGCCTCTCCATTTGGGACAGAAGAGTTGACTGTACTTTCATTCAATTTAAATTTCAGGGAAGGTGGAGTCTTTTTTAACAAAACTGATTTTTCCTCTCTTATGAGATAGTATCTGACGTCTTTTGTAAGACTTTGGTTAAAGTGGCAACAAGTAACCAACACACAATGTTTCTCAGTTTTTCCAGTTAAGTCTCTTTGTTCCAGGTTCTTATAGTTTGTGGATTACTTCCCAATATATGGCAGTTAACAGTTCAACCAAATTCTTGTCCTGGCATAACAAGAGTACCAGCTTTCCATTCTGGATTAGCTGGGCATTTGCTGTTCTCTTATCAGTTGGTAAGGGAATATTACATATATCTACATGTGTATTGAGATCTATTTTTATACATACACATTTATTGCAGCAGTTCCAGTTAGAGATACTAAGTCTGTATTAGTTAGATATAGGTTAAACTGTTGTAACAAAGATCCTCAAAGACCAGTGGCTTAAGAAAGACAAAAATTTATTCATTTCTCATGTTACAGCCTATGCAAACCAATCAAACCTAATATGGCAGGCAGCTCTGTGATGTCAAAGTCTGGTCCCTTTTATATGCTGCCTTGTATTACTTTTTTAATGAGAACTTTAGTGGTTTTGACCAAAATGGTTTCTGTAGCTCTTGCTAGAAAGTCTATGACTAAGTCATAGGAGAAAGGAAAAGTGGGGCACATACCCATTTCTTTATGAATATAACCAGGGAATTGCAACGCCACTATTATTCCAAACTCATTGGCCAGAATTTGGTCACCCTATCACAGCTAGCTGTAATGTAGCTTGGAAAGGATAGTTTTACTATGGACGGTAACGTGCCCAGTCAGAATGCTGGCACTCTGACAACTTAGGAGAATGAGTATTGGAAAGTGCTAGCAATTTTTGCCACATTGCTTGAATCTACATCATATTTCTCTAAAGACTCTGATGTCTGTAAGCCTACAGTAATGACTTATGTTGGCTCTTCAGTTTTCTTCAGTGGGTCTAAAATATTTTATCTCTAATAAATACTCAGACTAAAGACCTAGCCTGCCCCTTGGAGCTTTCTGAATGCTGAAATAATTCCCTAAAAAGAGGGCTTTTGTTACTGTCTACCAAGAATCACATAATTCAATATTTTGTTGAAATGGTAAATGGAATCCTCCAGTCTCTAAGGGAACTTCATTTCTTGATGTATGAGGAACTATAACAACAAGGAGGTCAGAAGTTAGCTGGGGAAATTGCAACAAAGTTTGCCTCAGCCAAAGTTTAAAATGGTCCTGTTAGACTTTTATATTTTCTTCAGATAACTTACTTTCTGGCAAGTATGCATGTATTAGTCAAGGTTCTCCAGAGAAACAGAACCAATAGGAGATTATATATGTGTGTTTATATATAACATAGATATGTTATATATTTATTACAAGGAATTTATTATAAGAAATTGGCTTAAGCAATTATGAAAGTGGGGAAGTCCTACAATCTGCTGCTTATGAGTTGGAGAAGAGCAAGCTGGTGGTGTAATTCAGTCTAAGTCTGAAGATTTGAGAACCAGGAACATTGATGTCCAAGACAGAAGAGATGTATCAGTTCAAGCTCACACAGTGAATTCACCCTTCCTCTAACTTTTTGTTCTATTCAGACCCTCGATGGATTGGATGATGCTATTCATATTAGTGAGGGTAATCTTTTTACTCATCTACTGACTCAAATGTTACATGCTTCCAGAAACACTCTCACAGACACACCCAGAAGCAATGTTTTTTCCAGCTATCTGGTCATCCCTTTAGTCCAGTAAAGCTGACACATAAAATTAATCATCACAACCTCCAAATACCACAATCAGAAAGTGACTTAAATATAAGAAAAATCCTGGAGTTAGAAATACTCTGTTAAATTCTCTACCATTCTGTATAAACAGAAAATGGCTATTTGGAAAAGTAGCTGATCCCAAGGCTGGAACAGGGAAAATACAAGATCAACTTGAAAAAGTTTGTGACGCTAGATTAAGAAAGTAGTAAAAAAGTGATGTGGAGTCATGTCAAAAGTATACAGGGGCCAATGGACTAGCCAAGTCTGTGACAACTGAGCAAAAACTTAAAGGAAATTGTAACTTACATGATAAAATAAATATGAGTTCATGGTGGTATAAATAACCAAATAAGTAAATGGGAGAGAGTGAACAATTTTTCCTTATGATTCCAATTAATAAATGTAGATACAGGGCCTCCCTGGTGGCACAACAGATTGAGCGCCGCACTGCGAAGCATCCATGGCACAGCAATGTGAGTTCGATCCCTGGCCAGGGTGGGGACCCACATGGCGCAGTAGATCTCTCCTGCTTAGCTCGCTGTTCCCCTCAGCAGTGTACTTCAGTGGACCTGCCTGTTCTTCTCCCCACTCTGTCTCTGGTGACTCCTCTCACCTCTGGCCTGTACCCCAGCTCATATGTGCATAAATAAATCTTAAAAATAAATAAATGTGGATACAATAAAGGAACCAGAGAATCTATATTTGATAAACAAGTCAGTAAAAGTTATAAATGCAAGAGTCATTAGTGGATGCTAAAACTAGTAGGTGAAAGTTGATGAGAAACAGGATACTTGCAGAAACTCAAACTTCTCTCTTTGAAATACTTACTAGTTACAGCGAGGAACTAATACAGAGGGGGAACTTGTTAGACCTGACCTTAACCAAGAGATCAAAGTGAACAGCATCAGTAATGAGATGTATTACATCATGTTCCTACAGATAAGGTGCATGGAGAAGGTCACCACGTAACTTCTCTGTAGTACTGTTGCCAAATGCATAACCTGAATTTCATCATGAGGAAACATCCCACAGATCAAAATTAAGAAACAGTCTATAAATAACTAACCAACACTTTACAAAAATGTCAAGATCAAAAACGTTAAAAAAAGGTTACAGAACCATGCAGACTACAGGAGATAAAGGCACTAGAACAACTAAGAACAAAGTCAGATTGTGGATTGGATCCAACAAAAAAGAAAGTTTAGGGGCCTCCCTGGTGGTGCAGTGGGTTAAGCAACGCATTGTGGAGCAAACCGCAGTCACTGTAGCAAGAGTTTGATCCCGGCCCCTAGCCAGGGGGGTGACCCACATGGTGTGGCAGACCTCTCTTGCCTTGCCTGCTGCTGCTCCCCTCAGCAGTGTGTTGTGTATTTCATCTATCTGCCTGTCCTGTTCTCCACTCTGTCTCTGGTGGATCCTCTCACACCTGCACCTCTGGCCTGTACCCCAGTGCTTGTAAATAAATCTTTTTTAAAAAAGTATTAATAGGAAAATTGGCACAATTTGAATAAGAAATAAGGACTAATGAATTAATTAATGTTCATTTCCTAGTTTTGATCATTATATTATGGTTATGAAAGAGAAACAGTGAGGACCACTTGTGAGCCAGTGGGTGGTGGCCAGCTCAGGGGTAAGGTGGCTTTTCCAGATTCCGCCCCTGATTCCTTAAATGGGGGCTACTGGGAACATGAGCAGAGCAGAAGTACCACGTGAACCTTAAAAAGTCAGCACAGCAGCTCAGCTCTCTTTTCTGCAGCTCTTGCACCCAGAGATGCTGTCTGTTGGTAGAATATGTACTTTCTTGCCATGTACTGGCTGAAAAGTTTTCTTGTTCTTCCCTCTACTTTACATAGTCCCTATGTAATTAAGTATTAAATTTCGAGTCTTTTTTTAATTTCTATGTGTATGCTTTTGGGTCATGTCTTTTATTCCTAAGTATGTAGGTGAGGACTCACAAACCATCTCATCCCCTTTCCTCTCATTTGGCCCCGTAACAGTGGTGTAAGATATTAACATTTGGGGAAATTGAGTAGAGTGTATTCAAGAATCCTTTGGACTATTTTTACAACTTTTTACTAAATCTGTAATTATTCCAAAATCAAAATATTAAAAATGGGGGGGGGGGGAACTGCTGACAAGGCTTGGGAGGTAGTCATAGGCATTGTGAAGTTCTTTCTACACATTCTGATTGTATACTTGCAGATCAAAACTTGTGCGTCACAAACGTCTTATTCATACTTCATTGGCTGACTTTTATTTCTTGGGTCTACATTATAGTTCAGCAACTCAAACTGTATGAGTATTCCACATGACAACACTGGGATGAGATACTGTTTGGTTCCAATATCCTTTCCTGACAAAGCCTGTCATTTCATTTCATTTTTGGCTGCAAATTTCTCCTGCATGTATGCTTTTACAGGTCTACGAATGTGACTTTAAGATTGAGCTTCTAGGTTATTACAGATTAGACCTTTACAATTTTGTTAGAGAGACCTTGGGTTATCGGTTATTCCCTCTCTAAATGATCCCAGTTTTTTGCATGAATTTTTCTTCTGCTTCTTTTGTTCTCCACTTTTCTGATCATTACCAGAAATGTAAGTTTACTCTGCAGCACACAGGACCTGTTGGAATCTGGCATGTCTACCAGATACAGTGGGAGCTATTTGGTCAGTGGTGAGGCAGCTGCATTGGAAGGTTATTTGCATGGAGTTTTAAGCATTTCCTGCCAAATAACTCTTTTTTGTGTCTCCACTTGGAGTTTTGACAATCTGAGCATTTCTGAGTATGGTAGAGCAATCTCACAGAAGTTTGCAAACTTTAAAATTCCATGAAGGTTTTCCCAGAAGAGAGTTCCTACAGATGAAAACTGTGGAGTGCGTTTCATGGGCTTTATTTTTATTCACAGCCACAACTTACTTTGGGAAATACAAAAAATAAATTTTAAAGCAAACTAAAAAAGACTGTATATCAAAGAAAGAAACTTAGATTTAACCTTAAAATTTCCTAATTTCCTGTTAGAATTTCAATAGCTTTTATTTTATTTAGATGTTTCAGCCATCCTTTTGAGAAACACATACGACTATTACAAGAAAAAAAGACCAATGTGCTCCTCTCATTTTTTGGGGGGGGGGGAGGCTAGAGTTAATAATGAAGGTAATCTATTTATTGTTAGAGAATTTTTCAGCCCTCTGGACTCCTTTTAGGAAACTAAGAACAGTGTTGTGATGTTATCTACAGTTAGTATTTTGTATTAATACAAAACAGTGTTAAATATCTGAATCAATACTTTTTAATAATCTGTTAGATAAAAACAATAGCACTTTGCTGGTTTCATTATAATCAAGTCTGTGTTTCGACAAAATTATCTATGTGATAATTTTGTTTTTATGAAAGAATTCACTATTACAACAAAGGCTGTATGCTTTGCTTTCTGCCTATAATGTATCTTAAGGACTGGAAATGATTTTAAATATCACACTTTTTTCTCCATGTAGACTCTTTTCTATGGCCTTCTAGGTAGGTACTAGTGTTACAGGGTAACTCCAGAGGAATCGGGATGATCTGGGTGTAAGTCCTCACCCAAGGGCTTAAGGAACTTGGAACAAGACCCAAAAGCAGACATTCCGAGAGAAAAAAAGATTCAAAATGTCTGTTTACAAGGAGAGCAGGAAGAAGGTGAAGAGGAAGGAGAGAAAGAGAGAGAGGAGGAAGAGGGAGAGGAGGAGAAAAGGAGTGGATGAAGAAAGGAGAGAGGCTGGGATTCATAAACATATTAGGATGTCATTTAGTGCTCAGAGCATATTCCTTATTCTTCCTCTTAACACTAGGATAATTTTACTGAATACCTTTTAAAGGGACTCCTCTATTTTCTAGATCCTCCTTGACATTCCTGGAGAAGGTTACGTAGCATTAACCTTCACATCTCTTCTCCTCCTTGCAAACAAACACTTAACCACACAAATGAACAAACATATCTTTTCCACTTCTACCCATTAGTCTTTTATATGTCTTCCTAGTCCACAACATTTGTGATGAACTCTAGTAAAGACTAATGTAGGGGGGCAAAAATATACCACCCTAAAATGTCTTTTTGGTAAAGTTTAATTTCAGGGTAGAGTTTGTTGGAGTTTGTTTTTGATACTTATATGTGAACTTCTCTCTGTAAGGGGATCTCCCAGGAAGCCTGTGTGTACTTTCTTTTCAATGGAGAAGGCAGAGCTAAATATACATACCTTTTGTTTGCTATGTCTTTCCTATAACCGTTCTAACTGACCTTCCCTTTCCCCATCCCAGCCAGCATTTCCCCCACCCCCTTCTGTCTTCTGTCTTTGCTAAGATGGCAGCTGAAGCCAAGTGGGCCATTTACTCAATCATGTTGGGTCTCTCCCATGTATACAGGAGGTGTACAAGGTATTATTAAACTTGTTCGGCTCTCATCAATCTGTCTGATGCTTGTTAGATTATTTGTCAGCCTAGAAAAACCCAGAGGGAGTATGGGAGCATTTCTTTCTGTCCTGACATTAACTACATACCTCAGATTTTGAAATTTAGTAATGATTTACTATTTTCAGAGGACTTTTTTCCATGCCAATAAATATATTATTAAAAATGTACATGTCTGACAAGGTCTGGAGTGTTCCAGCTGATGTTTACCATCACATCTGTTCTCCTCCTTACAGTGTAACACAAATGCTCGTTAATCATACCCAATTTGCTTGTTATTTCCATGTGGTAATTATAGTTATTATGTGCTATGAAACATCCAATTCACAGAAAAATGAACCAGTGGATCAAAGTGACAAACACAGCCACACAAAGGTTATATAACTTTGTGACACCATAAATTGTGACGCTCATGGTCTGAGACAAACCAAAGATTTCACACATTCAGCTGGAATAGAAAAGGATCACAAGATCTCTTAGAAGTGTCCTAAAATAAATTTCTTTGCAATGAATAAAACAAAATGGGTGAATCAGAAATAAAAGACAGTTGAAAACTGGATCTGACTGAATTGCGGGTCCATTTGTCCCTATGTTGTAGTGCACTGTCAGCTGTGACACTTTCATAAGTGCAATATCATTGAAACACTGATGTAACTCGCAAGCAGAACAATGATTTCACTGGTAACATAGCAGCACTTTTCAAGTACAAAATAATGCTTTTCAGGACAACACTGCTAGAGTTTGAAGAAAGTATTAACAGGGTGGCCCCCAAGAAAGGGGGAAGTTCCAGAATCCCGGTTCCGCCCTAAGTGGGTGGAGCTGAGTAGGGATAAGAAGATTCTGCAAAGAGGAGGACAGAAGGAAGGGAGGAAGAAGGAAGCAGGATGGAGAGCAGCAAGGAGCCCTGGAGGAGGCACGTGGAACAGAGAGACATGTGAAGAAGCTGTGCTTGCTTTTTGATCTTGGACTGGTTAGAATAGATGTGGGTGGGAGACCCATGGGGAGATTAACAATGGCAGCTTTCATCCTGATTTTGATTTTGCTCTTTTCCTCCTAGATTTGTCTGACTCTTTCTGACGCTTTTCTATGGGTCTCTACTGAAAGGTCCTTTAGACTTGGCAGACTTTTGGGCCTTGCTTTGGGCCAATCCTATTTGGCTAAACTTTTACCCTCAAGGAGATGGGTAACTTTAAGTGCTTAACTTATTAGTAACTATATCTTTGTCCTTTCTGTATTGTACCCTAATCGTATTAAAGTGCCTTCCCATTAAAAGTCTTCTATGTTTGTCTTAATGGGGCAGATGGCAAAACCCATTCAAAGAGGGCAGGTTTAAGAGTTCTGGGGTGCCCTCTCCCTGCCCTGTAACAAAAGGACAGACAGAATGTGAAATGTTCTAAATATATCTAAGCTGTGGATGTGTTGGGGGAAAGATAGTACTGAATGGATTGCACAAATATGTTTATGAACTCCAACTCCCACTCCAGACCACCAGTACTCCAGAACTACAAATCCAATAAGATGATTATTGAAGAGTGGATCACTGGAACCTAAGGGTGGAGTTAAGCAGCCAGGCTGGGTATAAAACCAGAGAGGTGAGCCTTGGGAGCTCTCTTCATTCAGAGCCATCTCCCTTGGTTCGGAGCCAGCTCTCAACGTGCCATTGGGTTCTAGCTTGGAGGATCTGGTAGGATATTTACGGATTTGTATCCCTCTCTTCTCCTTGTGTTATTACTACTTTATTTCCCCTTTTTTTGTAAAATAAAACCCTTTATTAACCTTTGTCACATGTGCCTGCAGTTGGTGCTTATTATAAAAGCCTTTCGAGCACACGGGTAAGGACCCAGTCAGGGAAACCCATTTTATATTAGGGTTGCCATGTAACAGATGATTTAGGTACTTTCAGAAATGTGCATGCAAAAGACCGACTGGTTTTCAGAAAAAGATGTTTACATGTGTTTTAAATGAGGGAAGATATAAAACATTTGTTCATGGAGGTGAAGCAAAGACCATTTTTACAACTTCACATGGCTCGCCTAAGTGATAGTTCTACACATTTCAGTGTCTTGAATAGCTTGAATTGATCATCTTAAGGCTGAAATACAATAATTTTGAATGTTGAGGACAACATATTAAGGTTTTCTTAAACCAGTCTGAACTGCAAATGGCTTGACTGCAGCAAATTTTGTTCGTTTTCCAGGAACTAATGATTTTCTTCACTCATCAGAGCCAGAAATCAATGTTGTAATTATTGGACATATTTGAAAACCACATCCAACAACTGTGACAGAACTAGAAAACAGTGGATTACTAATAGAATCTGTGGCTTATGGTATACCATTTCCTTCATACAGAGACATCATTTCATTCAAGCCAGCCCCAGAGGATGAACAGCCGCTACTCTATGTGGGACCATATCTAACATCACATACAGACTATGTAAAATACAAACCTTGTTCTTTTTTCTTGCCCTGGGTCCCAGATTACTACAGCAAGTCTATTCCCCTCTGCCTACTGATAGGGTTGCCCTAACGGCATAGTTCTGGGAATGAGACTGTGGGTCAGTGCCCATAAGAGTTAGACTTTCCTCAGTAGCCTACAGTGGGCTTCTTGTTACCTTGGTATGAAAACTAGAGGTCAGTCATCCCCGCGAGCCTTAGGTATATTACATTTACTCAAAGAATGCAAGCAGTAAAGGCTCTTAAGGGTAGGAGAAACTTCTGTTCTTGCCCAAATCCTTCTCTGCTCCCTAAACAAAGAAGCAATCACTACTCTTCCTTTTACAACCTAGAAGAAAATAGTTTGGGATGGTCTCACTCAGTTCTAGGTTTATCAGTAAACATGTTCTCTCAAAGAACCTTATCTTTACTCTCTGAGTAAGAGCGAGGTGAACCCCTCCTTGCCTGTTACAGGAAGTCTCCCCTTCTTGTTTCTTGATGTCCTGGGCCTGAAAAGCCAGGATAAACATTCATGACCTGTACCAATATCCTTTAGAATTTACAAACATGTGAATTCTCCATATGTGTTATTAAAATCATTGTTTTTCCTTTGCTAGCCCAGCGGATGCTGTTTTGATTACCTGTCCAGCAGGAGGGGTATGGGGTGCTCTGTGCCCTGATAAGACATAAAGTGACGTGTTTAGGGATCTAAGCCTAGGATGAAAAGAAAGGCCAATATATGAAGAGTGGTAGAAGAAAGCTGTAGTCCACGTCTTGATAACATCACTGAACACTGAAGCAAGCCCAGAGCCTAAGGATTGATTGTTATATAAGCAAAGTTAACAAATATTCATTTCTCACAGCCCAAATAGACTTAATAGATCCTAAGTCTATCAACTATCTAGGAGAGAAGTGCTTATCGAAGTATCTATTATTAATATTGTGATGTTTTGATTCCCAGATTTTCCTATATTATCTGACACAAAATTAGCTTCTTCCTACACTGACATGCTGTGGAGTGTGTCTGCCTGGCTGATACTGTTTTGCTTTAAATGGAGACAGCAAGTCAACAGGAAGTAATTTTTGTTATAAGGTAAGAATCAGTTACATGATCTTTGTTACTTATTAAGAGTAAGGCAAGCTGGAGGGGGAGTTTGGAGGAGATACAGAAAAATGGCATATCTAAAGAGGAAGGAAAAGAAGAAGGCCAACTGAGATGAATCCTCTCCATCTGAGACAAGGGGCAGAAGAGGCTCTGAGGCCAGAGAGCCCCCCAGTAGCCCCTAAAGGCCAAAAGGCCACAAGCCTGGTGTCATGTTGGCTGCCCAGGATGTAGACTAGATGTGCAAGAAACTGGACATCGCTGTTCTTCACGTCAAACTCCAGGGCACAGGAGGAAACTGGAACAAGATGCATGGACCTGAGGTGGATAGCTCCTGCTGGTTTAGGAATGAAGGTGGTGGACTGAGGATGTACTGAGAACAATGCCTGACAAGTAGCAATTGACTATCAGTTAATCAATGACTGTGTCAAGTCAACTTAGTAAGTTGCTTGCTTGACCCTCAAAGACATTCACAAGGGCACCCATTTATATAGCAAAGCTTCTCCATTGTAGAAGGATTCTGTGAGGAAGCACCTTCTCCAGAGGACTTGCCCCATTGGATACAACTGGTGTCCCCATTTTCCTTCACGTAGATACAGATTGCTGACCGTACAGATTCAGTCATTATTCTTGAGAAGAGTAATTCTTTAGTGCTTTTGCTGGATCAAAACAGCTTCACACAGGGCCTCCCTGGTGGCGCAGTGGGTTAAGCAATGCACTATGAAGCAAACCGCAGCCACTGCAGCATGAGTTCGATCCCTGCTGCTGGCCAGGGAGGGGACCCACATGGTGCAGCAGACCTCTCCTGCTGTGCCCGCTGCTCCCCTCAGCAGTATACTTCTGTTGATCTGCCTGTTGTACTCCCGGCTCTCTGTGGTGAATCCTCTCACCTCCCACACTTCTGGCCTGTCCCCCAGCTCTTGTATGCATAAATAAATCAATCTTTAAAAAAAAAAATTGAAAGAGGAGACCTCTAGGCCAAAGAAGACAACAGCCCCCTGCTTGAAAGGTGCAACCATGGACAATCCAAGCGATTGCTGCAGGTAGGAAGGTGGATCCAGTGTCACCACGTCCACATTTTAAAAACTAAAAAAACCATTCAAGTTCCTGAATAAAAAATTTATTTATTTTAAAAATTTATCACAGAAGAACTGGGGTGCCGGCCAGAGGGATTCACCAGAGACAGAGTTGGGAGCAGAACAGGCAGATGAACTGAAATACACTGCTGAGGGGAGCCGCAGACAAGACAGGAGAGGTCTGCTGCGCCATGTGGGTTACATGGGGATGAACTTAGGCCATAGAGGTTCTGAGACTTAACCACTAGGCCACTAGGGAGGCCCCCAAGTTCCTGATTTTTAAATGTAAGTGCGGTATCCAATGTTAAACATTGTGGGGACTATATAAGATGCTATTAGGGAAAGTAATTTACTATACTACTTTGAAACTTTTTAATTTAAAATTATTTCTAAAAGAATTTTAAAATAATATTGCACGGACTCAAATGCATAGTCTGGATGTGGCTCAAAAATTGTCAGTTACAAATCTTACTCTATACAGTGATTCCTTGGTGCAGAAAATTTTAAAGAGCTTTCATATCCATTCATTTGTTCATTCTTCCTTTGTTCATTCAAAATTTGTGCTCTATGTGCTGGAGCTGTGTCAGTGAATAAAACAGATCCTGAAACATGGCTGATGAGTACAGAGTATATTATTTGAAAAATAGTAAGTGCTATGAAAAAATGAAGTGAGATTAGTGGGGATGGAGCATGCTGGGTAGAGAAAAGTTAGCAATTTAAAACATTATCAGTAACCTCGGTAAAAAGGTGACTTAGTTTTGTTTGTATTGCCCTAATGGGATGTAACTCTGGGGTGAAGACTGTGCCAAGGGTGTTTTGCCTACATCCCCTAATGGCAGTGTTAATTCTATTCCCCAACCTAGCAGTACAATGACCCAACTGAAGTCATTTTTGCTGAGGCTGCTGGTATCCAGACATAGATGGGGAACGTCGTCTAAGATTCCAGTGAGATTAAGTAGGAAGGATTCAGATGTAGTCACTTCTGTGACCTCCCCCAACTGAGAAGCAAAGACTTTTAAGTAGTTTGCTGACTGTCACTCAGAACACTAACAGTTAGAAAGAAAATTACTTGGAGTTCCATGACTACAAATAACTCTTTCACTGCACACACGTACACACACACAGACACAAGCCTACTTGTAATTTTACAGAAGTAATGTACTTTATACTATACTCAATAGTTTTCAGAAAAGTGATTTTCCGTACCCACAAAGAATGCAAATTACAGAATTTAGATGCACATTACATATTTAATCACTCCCTCACTGTTGCATGACCAAAAGGTTTTTATTATTTCATTACAATAGTTAGTGGAGCAATGAAAATGACTGAATGCAAAATTTTGTGTTAATCTGTATAAGTAAAAAAAAAAATTAATTCTCCTTGCTAGTTGTATTCCAAAAATAATGTATTAGTTCATACTTCTACCAAAGTAAATGAAAAAAAATCTACTCCCATTATGTTTGCCAACACTGTATATGCTCATTTAAAATATCACAAAATTTTTTTTTTAGTTTGAGTGACAAGGAAATGCAATTATTATTTTATTTTGTATTTCTTTTGATATATTAAGTCCTAAGACAAACTTGTGACTTGAGATCTTTATAGGAATCTGCTGAATAATGCTCCTTCTGACTGTGGAAGTGTTTCTGTCCATTTAAATCCAGTATTTTCAGTGTGGGTATATTTAGCTTGGATAATTGATGAGCTAAGACTAGATTTCCCTCTTCAACTATAAAATGATACTCACAAAAGTTACTTTTATTTCTAAATGAGGAGTGGGATATATTCTATAAGATTTTTTTTTTTAAAGATTTTATTTATTTATGCATACAAGAGCTGGGGCACAGGCCAGAGTCCAGGGAGGTGAGAGGATTCACCAGAGACAGCCGGGAACAGAACAGACAGACTGACTGAAACACACTGCTGAGGGGAGCAGTAGGTGAGGCAGGAAGGGTCTGATAAGCCAGGTGGGGCTCCTCCCTTCGAACTTGTACTGCAGTGGCCACGGTTTGCTTCATAGTGTGGTGCTTAACCCACTGCGCCACCAGGGAGACCCCTATTCTATAAGATTTTTGATTGGCTAGTTCTAAAAGCATCAACACTAGGTATTGGGCTAACCATTTAAGATGTTATTTTAAGTGTAAGTACCACAACTGTAGCATTTTCTTGAGTTTCAGTTTTTAAAAAGTTCACAATGCCCACATGAACTAGTGTGTCAACTTTGCTTTTGTGTGACAAGATATAATGATGTAGATACACTAAATAGCCTCCCTCTTTTTCAAGTGTTTACATTTTCTTTTTTAACAGAGAAAGGATTATGCCTGGTCAAAAGATTTGCTAACTAAAAAGCAGAATGCAATTTTTATCCATTTCCAACCGTGTCTGTACACACTCCCTCTAGTGGTTTAACTTAATTTAAAATAGTTACTGAATTGTCCAGACTAACCTAGTTTTTAAAGTTGTATTGTACCAATACCTACGTTCATTCTTTCAGTCCTTTTTCATTTTATAGAACAATGATTTATTTTTAAAGTATCACTGAGGGGCCTCCCTGATGGCACAAGGGGTTGAGCACTGCACTGTGGGGCTTCCGCAGCCACTGCAGCCTGAGTTCAATCCCTGGCCAGAGAGGGGACCCACATGGTGCAGCAGACATCTCCTGCTTAGCCTGCTGCTCCCCTCAGCAGTGTATTTCAGTCCATCTGCCTGTTCTGCTCCTTGCTGTGTCTCTGGTGACTCCTCTTATCTCATGTGACTCTGGCCTGTACCCCAGCTCTTGTATGCATAAATAAATAAAATCTCTCCTTAAAATAATATAAAGTATCACTACAGTGAGAATTAAAAAAAAGATGGGGGGATGACTATTGTGTCAACTGAATTTAGCACAAAGGGAAACAAAGTAATTCATGAACCCAATTCAACAGAAACTTGTTTATCAGGGTGTATTCTATATAAGGTGAATGAAAAACTGCTGGGACATCTTTGTCCTAGGGAGTTGACAGTACAGGGGGGAGGTGTCATACCTTCTCTCTTTCTCTGTCCTCTTTCCTCTTTGTGAGGTACTCACAGAGTACTGGCAGGCACATATGGCTGGCCTGCTAGGTTTTGGCTGGCACTGCAGTCAAGGCTTTAGTTGCCAGGTTCTATTCTCACCAGAGTCCTCTGAGATGTTTGTGATCCCACTGGGTTCCCAGTGGCATTGGCCAACCTGCCTCCAGAGCTGAGTCCTTTTAACACAGCCATGAGACCCCTTTGAATCTACTGGTCTTTGCTAAGGACATCCTTATCTCTCTCTCTTTTTTCTAAGATTTATTTATTTATGCATACAAGAGCTGGGGTATGGGTCAAAGGTGAGGGAGGTGAGACGATTCACCAGAGACGGAGTGGGGAACAGAACAGGAAGATCGACAGAAGTACACTGCTGAGGGGAGCAGCAGGCAAGGCAGGAAAGGTCTGCTGTGTCATGTGGGTCCCCTCCCTGGCCAGGGATTGAACTTGCACTGCTGTGCCACAGATGCTTCAGTGTGGTGCTCAACCCCTTGTGCCACCAGAGTGGCCCCATCTTTATCTCTTTGAGGGAAGGACGTAGTGAGCATGGGAAACTCCCCATTGCTTTTCTGTGATTTTTGGAACCCACAGGAAGCTTTGTGGGGGCTATGTCTGCTAACCATGGCTCATTTCTACTCTGCTGCTTCTCAAGATTCATCCTTGGTGGGTGACTTGTTCCAAAGGGCCACTGTACCTCTGTGCATGTCTGTCTAGCTCACCCACTCTTCTCCACTTTGGAAACCCAAACCTGGCAAGGAGGTAGGGAGTCACATAGCTTTTAGATTAAGACCACTGAATGAAGGGCCAAAGATTAGGGTGTCTGTCCCTATTTCCTTCCTGACACTGACACTCCTCTCCTGCACTCGTAGCAATGCTCATCTTAAGTCTCCTGCCTGGAAACAAGATAGTCCAGGAAGAAAGTGATTAGTTAAGTCCTTCCTTATCCCAAGGCCAGAGCTATGCCAGCAGGAGGGGTCCTGGTAGAGAAGGAGGGGAAATATGAATTTAAAAATAGCATTTCTTTGCAGATTAGGAAACTATTAGAATCTTTAAGAAATAAATTTCAAAAGTCAGAAGTAAGAAGATATCCAGGATGATTTTTCTCATGTGGAATATAAAGAAACAGGAAGCACATTAAACCAAAATAGACCCTAGAAATCTGACAGCAGAATTAAGACTAGGAGAGGAGAAGGTCTGGAGTGGAAAGTAAAATGGGGAGGGGACCAACAGACTGTGGCAGAGGATTATGGGTAATTTGGTGGTGGTGGGGTGTGGTGACATGCATCTGGAAAGGTGAACCTGTAGTCCTAAATCATAAACACTGAAAACCAATAGCCCCTTAACAAAATTAATTTAAAAGAGAAATGTCAAGTCTCTGATAGTCTGGGGAGGGAGGAAGAATAGCTAGAAATTTAGGGGTATACACAGTGGGTAAGAGAGTTTATTATTTATTTATTATGTTTTTAAAACATTTCATTTATTTATGCATACAAGAGTTGGGGTACAGGCCAGAGACAGGGGTGGGGAGGTGAGACAGAGACTGAGACAAAGCGGGGAGCAAAAGAGGTAGATAGACTGAAATATCCTGCTGAGGGGAGCAGTTAGCGAGACAGAAGAGGTCTGCTGGGCCATGTGGATCGAACTCACACTGCAGTGGCTGTGGAAGCTCCACAGTGCAGCGCTCAACCCCTTGCACCACCAGGGAGAGAGAGTTTAAACATTCATATTTGTTGAGCACGTATGCACAAAGCATTCAGTTAATCTTCAGAACAATTCTTTCTAGATAGAGATGGAGGTTCACACAGCTCAAGCTAATTTTCTGAGGACAACACACTGCCAATTAGTGCAAGAGGCTGCAGGCTCCAAAATCCTGTGGTGTTGCCGCACAGGGCGGAGAAGAACAGGTGCGCCAGAGGAGAGCAGAACCTGGCATGTGACTGTAGACCAAGGGTATCTGAACAATGAACAACTCTAGAGAGCGGAGTAAGAAGAGGCAGAGTTGGAGGAAAATGTAACCTTTAGTAACCATTTGTTCAGTCACTGACACACAAAAGACACAGGGAATCAGAGGGGACAGGAAAAATGGGAATGAGACAAGACCACAGTAGAGAGACAAGTCTGAGTAAGGTTTCGTGAACCCTGTCAACACGAGGATGCAGAAGCTCTGCTTGCAGTGCCTGGGAGCTTACTTGACACTGACTCAGAATGAGAAAGAGGACATGGAATCCTAGCACTGTCAAAGAATCAGAAGTAGCTTCTGGAAGGAATGCCATAGGGTGTCAAATAGAAAAAAATTTCAAGGGCAAAAGATTAGAGTCACAATAGAGTATAATTATAGGCCAATTACATACCAGACAAAGTATACTATACAAAGTATATTATATACTTTTTTTCACTTGCAGCCTTGCATGACAAAGATCTTTATTTTGATTAAACTGAGAAATATAGGAGAAGTAGTGAATCTAATTTGGTAGTGGTTACTCAACTAGTAAGTGGAAGAACTTATACCCAAAATGGAACTGTAACAACAGACTAATAAAACTTCCGTGAATGTGGTGTCTGTCTCTGTATTTTCTTGTACATCACATTTTCAGTCTGCTGTTGACTGGGGGTAATGGAAACCACAGAAAGTGAGGCCAAGGCTAAGGGGGTGTTCCTGCACTGGGTTCTATCATTTCAAATCAGCTTGCAGTTTGCATCTTTGAAATTTAAACTTTGGCTCTAAATTTTTACAAGGTGTAATGTCTTGGCACTTCAGATCTCGCTCTCTCTCTGTAATTTTTTTCCTCTCTGAGATCCCGCCATGTGGGGTGAGCCCTTGGACATAGCACATTCTTGGTAGAAGAGTATGCATCTTCAGAACTGATTGGGAGTATGTTTTTCTAAAAATTCTGCTGTTGATGTCTATTTTCTTCTTGAGACCATGTAGATGAATAAATTCTCACCCTTTATTTTATCGTTCTAAACAAAATAAAATATGATATCTGTTCAAACACATTTAAAAAGGAAAAGGAAAAGCCAGTTTGAAAAAAAGGTCAGGGAGATGCAAGGAAGTGTGATATTTGCTGAAAGCGCCTGTCAGAGGATTCTGGGGAATGCAGATGGGCCAAGGGAAACAAGATACAATTAAGGGGGAACTTGTTCCCCCAAGGTTGCTGAAATGTGAGTTTATGAATCCTGAGAGGTAGGAGGCCAAATGAAATCTAATTGTGTCTTATTTAACTTGGCCTTTTAAATGGATAAGCCTTGGCTTTCTCTGCAAATATCACACTTTTGTCAAACTGACCTTACTCTAAAGTGTTTTTCTTTTTGCAAATGTGAAGTATTTTTGATCAAACAATAGTAACTCAACTAATAAAGTTTTCATCTATAAATGTAGACTGTGTGCTAATGGAAACCATATTACCAGCAGAAGAGTTTCATTCCTTATCATCATATTCTAGCTCCAATAGTTCTCACAGCGGGATAGTTAGCAGGGCCAGAAAAATAGCCAAAGAAATATTGCTTTTGCAAAGATTCACACTCAGTTTAAATATACTGGAAAAGCAAGAGACGAGGTCATGCAGATAAACAGATGCTCATAATTAGGAGAGAAAGTTGGAAATATTATTAACTGTTTATAATAGTCTTCTAGTTGCACTACAGAAGATTTGCATTAAAGAAATGCAAATCAGAGTTCCCAGCTAATCATCTTAGGGTTAATACTGAAATATGTTTTCTGAAGGTGATTTAAATTCATTTTGTTTGGTCTTAAGGCCTTGACGCAAGGTAGCCAGAGTTCTAGTCCACACTTGGCTATGAAATCACAATGGGTGATTTCAAAGTCCCATGTTCTCCGTGGGACACCATTTCCCATCTACGAAATGAGCATTCCCAGTAGCTGACTCCAGCTCCAAGTGTATATGACTCTGTTTGACTTTTAGTCTTGTGGATAATCTGAAGTTGAATTAAAGGAGAGAGAAGGTATTTTCGCCACTTTTTTTTTTTTTTGGTGACATAAATGAACCAGCAGAATACTTTTGTTTTGGAAACCAACTTCTCATGTTGGAGTCTAAACTTAGCTCCTTGTGGGAAATATTTCAGGCCTGGATGGAAGGAAGTAGAGAGGACCAAAATGAAGGCAGTAGTGGCAGAGACAGATGAAAGCTTTGGTTCTGAAGTTCATAATTGTCCTTAACTCACACAGACTGAATTCTTGTCTGACTAGCTTTGTGGGTCTTGTGTAAGAACATCTTGTCAAAAAATGTTAACAGTGTGAGTGACCTTTACTGGGTTTAACGATTCACTGACTGTAAACAATGTTTTACCTGGAATAACAATGAGTATATATTCTTGTAGCCTATACCCACTGACCTGAATGGAGGCCCCCCTCTATGTGTCCTAAGCCGACAGGGGAAGCCTGGCTGGAGTTTATGTTTATCTAACCAGATTACTGAGTGAAATAAAAGGGTTCTTATTATCCTTACGAAGATTACGTACTTTGTAGAGTATCTGTAGCCATTATTAAAACCATATGCATTCCTGTCTTACTTCTGAACACCTCTGAAAATCAATCCACACATGCTGAAGAATGCAAACCACACACATTTCACAGTTAATGTAAACAAACACAATTAAGGAGGTAAGTTTATTTCAGAAATTGTCTAATGTCTTCTGCATTAAAATAGAAATGACTTTGGCTGCTCCCATCTACGTATGGATAATTTTCAAGTTCAGATCTGATTTTCCTGAGAAAACAAGTTCAAATATTTTTTAAAAAAGATTTTATTTATACATACAATAGCTAGGGCACAGGCCGGGGGTGGGTGTAGGTGGGCAGTGAGAGGATTGACCAGAGACAGAGCAGGGACCAGAATAGGCAGATGGACTGAAGTACACTGCTGAGGGAAGCAGCTGGTGAGACAGGAGAGGTCTGCTCTGCCATGTGAGTCCCCTTTCTGGCTGGGATCGAACTTGCCTGCTGTGGCTACGGAAGCCCCACAGTGCGGTGCTCAACCCCTTGAGCCACCAGGGAGGCCCTAAGTTCAAATCTTCAGGGACTTTATCTAGTCCCCATCCCCTGTTTCTTATAACGACAGGTTATTCATGGGGATTATTGTCTGAGAATTTCAATCACAACATTCTTAAAACTGGGATCAAGATTACCCCAATAGATAAGACTGCAGGCAAAACTCAGAGAAATGGTGATAAAATGAGCAGAAATTTAAGATTTTTGAGATAGAATGATTTTGTTATATAGAACGAAGGGACTTGGCCTGTACCCCAGCTCTTGTATGCATAAATAAATAAAAAAATTTTTTTAAAAAGAAGGGACTAAAAGCATCCTAGATTATAAAGAGGAAGAAAATAAAAAATTATTGCTCAAAAATTATTATTAAAACTTTAAGATTTTTGCCAACACCTAAGGATTTAAGGGCTTAAAGACTTAAGACCTGGACCAAGTAAATTTCTTGATCTACACAGAGATGCATATTATGTCACGTTTTGGTGTCCATTGCTTTCTTAAGCTACAATGGGCTCGTATTCAATGCTGTGCTTATTTCACACTACTACAACCACCGATCAACAGCAGCAAATATCTTTTGTGGGCAAAGCCATCTGAGGAGATATATATTCTTCTAGAAAATATCAATAAATCAACAAAATATGAAAGACAGATGAGAATAATTTTCATCAGACAGCATTTTAAAGATAATTTAAGAATATGAAACACTTCTCTTAACAGTCATTCATATTTATTAATACTCTTGCTTATTCTATTATAAATCTAAAAATTCATCTAATACATTAGTAATGTTAAAATATTTAAAATAGTAAGTTTAATTTATTTGAATAATGTTTAAGTTTAGGATTAATACTTAGATTCATTAGTTCTTGTAATTTTAAACTTATCTATAAAATATTCAAAGTCTGATTATACAAGCAATGAAGAAATATATTCTTCTGGCAAAAAGTAAAATTCTTAAGCAATGGATAAAGTCTTTTTGACTAGCATGTAAAATTCACATCTCCTTTCCAGATGATGTGAACACTGCTATCTGTTTAGTGTATAACCTTCTATATAACTGCTACTTGTATGTATGTTTCCTTGAGAAAGCACAGAGTATTTTGGAGTATGTTAAATATAACTGATATAGTAAAATGGCTGTTATTCTGTAGCTTGCTTCTTCACTTAGTAATGTCTTGAATAAATTATTTTCAGCTTCTCTGTAGCACTTCATGAAACAACTATAAAAATTCATTCTCTATTCTAATTTTCCTAGGTTGTTCCCAGTTTCTTTACACTGATGAAGAATGCAGCAAATGATTTTGCACACCTCCTTACAACCGTTGAGTCTGAACAGCCTCGTAAACAGTTCTATTTTCCTTCTCCTGAGGTTTGGCACAACCAAGTCTACAACTCTTAAATTATTAGTTTTTATACCAATGCCTCTATCAAGGCATCTTCCCAAACAGAGACCATTTCCTCCCAGCAAGATATTTGGAGGTGAGCTGTTAAAGTAATTAAAAAATCTCCCAGTTCATTTTATGTCTCCAGTATTTGGCACTCAGAATAGCAAACAGTAGCTATTTCAACAATATTTTTGTTGAATGACTAGATGCTGTATTTTGAGGCACAAAGAGCATTGCATTGGGAGCAAGAGGAGAGGAGCTATGTTCTTGTGACTTGATTTGTGATTCTAGACATTGAAACGATCATCATCAGTTGTTTTTCCTCCTACAAACATTAGGTGGTTGATGAGGAAGTTTAAGTGCTTCTTCATTGCTCCACTTTGTGGTCCCATGTTTTTTTCTTTTGGTGGGGAGAGAGGTGGAGAGCTTTCCACAGTGTTGTACACTTAGTAATGCTAAAGAAGTATTTGGGGCCCTCCCTGGTGGTGCAGTGGGTTAAGCAACACACTATGAAGCAGACCACAGCCACTGCAGCACAAATTCAATTCCTGCTCCCGGCTGGGGAGATGACCTACATGATGTGGCAGACCTCTCCTGCCTTGCCTGCTGCTGCCCTCAGCAGTGTATTTTTGTTGATCTACCTGTTCTTTTCCCAGCTCTGTCTCTGGTGAACCCTCTCACCCCCCCCCACCTCTGGCCTGTACCCCAGTTCTTGTATGCATATGTAAACAAATCTTTTTTAAAAAGAATTATTTTATTATATTGTGTTTTTATCTAATTTTCACAGTACTGACATGCAGAAAAATTGTGTCACACTAAACTAACATGATTATGAATCTAAGAATCAATCCTAAGTATTAAGGGCTGAACATGTAAATATCTAGGGATTTAGGGGAAAGAATCATTATGGTAATCATTTCTTAGGGAACTATTATACTTCTTTACAACAAAGAAGTTGTGATTAAATTCCTACTTTTTTAAAAAAGAAAAGGACATTCATATTGAATTTGAGACAATAAAATGTTTATTAGTACTATATTTTATTAGACTCATATTGATTTCTATATGGCTAAGTGTCTAAACTTAAAAAAAAATCAGATGATCTTTCTAACTGCTCTACATGGAAATAATCCATGAAAATTTAAGTTAGTTCTTTTGGAATTTCCTTAGAGATGGAACAGAGAGCTATATCAATTAATTTATTTTAAAGATTTATTTTTTATGCACACAAGAACTGGAGTGCAGGCCAGAGGTATGTGGAGTGAGAGGATTCACCAGAGTCAGATGGGGAAACAGAACAGGCAGATCTACTGAAATACACTGCTGAGGGGTGCAGGGGGTGAGGCAGGAGAGTGGGTCACCTCCCTGGCTGGGGATCAAACTCATGTTGCAGTGGCTATGGATAGATTCATAGTGCTGAGACTTAACCTCATATGCCACCAGAGAGGCCCCAGAGAGGGCTAAATTTAGATTTACAGTTGTGTGGGGATAAGGGGAACATGTATGCATAGATAAATGACTCATTTTCTATAAAGCTCCCTCCTACTTGGTTGTAACAGCAGAGGTCAAAACAGAGAAGGCATACTTTACATAAATTCTTTTACAGAAAGGAAAAGCTTCAGGAATTGAAAAAAAAAAAACCTACCAAGTAAAAGATGTACAAAATCCAAAATTCTCACATTCTTATGTAGCTGATTTTTAATTTTTATGATTTAAAATATTTGACCCTTGAGCAAGTCAAATATTTTTGCGAAAATGAAACTCAGTCATGATTACTTAAATTACTATTTTCTTAAAGTCAATCTGGCACTGATTGAATCATTAGAATTTTATTGGAAACTATCTGATTAGAGCTCTACTGGGGTTTTATTCCTTCATTTTTTCTAGTGTATTCTTAGTATTTCTTCAGCAAGAGGCAGCATTCTTTATATGAGTAACATATAAACATGGTAATTGTGTAAATACTACCACACTATAATTTTTCCACCAAATTATTAGGCTTTAGTATTAGGTTTTCAACACTTTTTTGGAAATGTTAAATTAATAAATTATAGTTTAAAATGTGTAAAATGTTACCTTCCTTAATTTTAGACCTGGGAAACAGAGGGAATCAGTAGCTTCTCTGTGTCAATACCACAAATAAGGACTCTACTACAAAGGAAGAAGCATTTAATGACATCTACTTCCTGAGAGTGGTTATAATTTATTGAGAGCTTACTAGGTATTAGGGACTAGTGTTAAGAAGGTCAAGCTACTGAAAAAATGACAAGATTCATTTCTTTTTCAGGGGAGAATCTAAGCTGGTTAACCTGGTCATTCAAGACACAGGCTCATAGTAATCTGTGTGGTCACCTGAGGTACCTTTTGGGGCCCTTCCAGCTGGCAGAAAGGGGAAAATCAAAGTGAAGGACTGTGTGCGCATAAGCTTTGTTAGTCTAGGAAGTGTCATTTTGCTTACAGTCCACTGGTTGAATCTTAGTCACATGGCCATACCTAGCCAAAGGGAACTGGGAAATGTATGCTCTGGGCAGTTATTTCAACTATAAATCTATTACCATGAAAGGAGGGGTACATAATTGCCAGAGTCCACTAACATATTTTACATAATTATCTGATATAATTACTACTTTGCACATAGAGGTTTTATAGAAAGGGTAACCAAGGCTCGGAATTAATTATTTCTCTAAAGACATACAGCTTAGAAATGACACTCGGAATTTGAACTTACGTTTGTTGTACTTCAAAGACCATGTTCTAATTTCTATGTACTTCAAAGACCATGTTCTAATTTAAAAGTTGAAATGTTCTACATTCAATTGGATTCAGTGAATTGTAGAATTGCTTTCTTCAGATATTTCCCAAAGAGCAGTAACACCTACCCAGTAATACAAATGAGTATGATATTTTATTGGCATTTAATCTTCAGGTTCTCATTCTAACCACAGATGTTGCTCTAAAACAGTTAAGGACATTCTGGAAGATTTTAATTTCACTTCAAATACTTCATTTCATTTGCTTTCATTTCAAATGCATTAGTTGTAGCCCATTTTCCTGAGTTGGGTTGGCTGAGTTCACACCTATTCCTGAGTATCTTTTTTGCTTTCCTGTAACTCACAAGTGAAAAGCTGAAATTCTCTAACCTCATTATATCCAATGTTGGTAACAGACACAGTTCTACCAAAATGTAAAGGACAGTATTCTGAGACTGGCTTTCCCCTCTAAATAAAAAGACAAAGCCCCTTATGGAGAGGCTTTGGGCCATACTTGCCTTACTGTTGTCTGGAACACTATTGTGATTTCTGAAGCTACATTAGCCACCTAACCACTCTAGGAATGCAGAGTTACATGACAAGGATGCAGAGTGGGGAGATGGGAAGTTTTTGCTGTATGTTGATATACCCACACTGGAGGATTTATGTCCGGTGGTATTTTGTATTATTTGCTACAGAAAACAATCCATATGCCTAAAATTCTCCGCCTTCCCATCTTTCATGTTCCTGCTTTCTCATGGTCTTTTCCTTCCTTATTTTTTTTATTAATTATATTTGACATCATTTGTATTCCCCAGGGAGTACCCACCACCATTCCACCCGTGCACCATCACCTCAGGCCCTTGTGCTCTTTCTGCCCTCATCCCCGCTTTTGCCCTCCCCTCCGTCCCCTCTCCCCATTGTCTCTTTGGTTTATCTTGGCTTTTTGGTCTTGTTGAGTTTTTGTTTGCTTTTGGTTATAATTGCCCAATTCCTTGAGCTTATTCTTTGTTGTTGCTGTTGTTCTTTCATATTCCTCCTAATAGTGAAGCCATCCGATGTTTTTCTCTTGCCTTCTGACTTGTTTCACCGAGTTTAATTCCTTCCAGTTCCATCCATGTTTCAAAAATGTCCCTAGTTTCTTTCCTTCCTTATTTTTTGACTTCAGACGATAACAATTGAAGATGGAATTCAGAATTTAGTGAAGGAAAGTGCTTCAGTGGGCGTGGCCCAAAGGGTGGTGATTTAGTGGGCGAACCTATCACGTGAAAGAAACTGCTTGCAATTTTAGGGATTAGTCCTTATGTATCCAGTCATCTTTCTGTAACAATTTTAGCAGGGGCAATTTGGCTTATAAACTCTAGGAATGGCAAAGCAAATGCTAATTAATCCTTCCTCCTGTTGGAAATGCATTTTTCCTCCCTATTCTGGACTTCAGAGAGTGGCTATTTAATTACCTTGCGGTAGACATGAAAAAACAAACTTCACCTCTTGACAGATTTCTGTTAGCTCACATCCTAAAAACCTCAAGTTTCTTGGAAGGAAGGAATTTCCATTTGAAAAGAATCTGAGTATTTAAAGTTAGCTTATTTCCTTTTTTTAATGCATTTTACTTTCTGTGTGTGAAGTTGTCTTTGTAAGTCATATAAGGACTCTGAGGTGAAGACTGAGTGGGAAGGAGTAGCTAAAACTCACAGGGGATGAAGAGAACCAGTTTTTTAGTGCTCTCAAAGCAGCTGTACTTGTGTATTTCTGAGAAGATAAAAACCAAGCACCTTCAGAAGGAAGGTTTTGTGTCCCTTGTGATGAGAGGTTCCTGGTTTCTGGATAGCCCACTAGATGAAGCTCTGGACAAGCCCCTTTTATATCGCTCTCAGCACTGGCTCTTGTCTTCCGGGCTATCATTAAGTAATGATGGGACTGCTGAGAATGAAGGTTTTTAACTTCTGAGACTGATCTGATTCTGGGTCAAGTGTATTATCAGCTTCTTGAATGGATGGGCCTTCATTTTCTTACTGAAGACACTTGTGGGAAAGGAAAATGCTATGAAGACAAGTGGTACAGAAAATGCTTTGGTTTTCTTACATATGTGCAAAAATGTCTTCCTCATTTTGCACTTCAGACAATGCATGCTCATGCTTCTCTTTTATCTTTGGAATCCTCAGATAGGCAGGGATAACTGAAGATGGATCCAAGCAGAGTGTAATCAGAAGAGAGGAAAGGATCAGGGCCATCAGGTGACCCTGCAGGTTGTACATGCCCAGTCTGGGGGAATGGGTCCATGCAACACCTCTGAAGAGCATCTACTGTTGTGTCTAGCATTACCACTACACTCTGAGGTATGTACTTAATCGCATCGTTTGACAGATTAGGAAATTGAGGTGGAAACAACAACAGAATCAAGGTTACAAAGTGGAAGAACGAGGAGTTAGAACAGAATCAGGCTTCCCAGACTGGGTTCGTGCCTCCTGCACCTCACTCCCTGGAGCTAGTCAGGACAGAGCCAGGAGCAACCTTCTTTGTTGGACTCTTTCATCATTCCAAAATGATCTCTGAGTGGTCTGGGCACGCACTATGTGCTGGAGTCAGGTGGTTTAACAACCTATTTCTGGGGCTCATTTTAAAGTAAAAAAATTGTAGGGTTGTCTTTTTCTTCAGGTTTTCAAAAAGTACATTTGTCACGAAAGCCCGGGGAGAGCTGAAGAAATGGAGCAGAGTGCCTGACCTGTCTGGGTCTTTGCATGCGTCAGAGCCAGGCCGGAATACGATTGTTGAAATTCTAGATAGTCTTTGCTGCAAGACTGTCTCTAACTCTTTCATGTTGCAAAGTGCAGAGCACATATCTCACTTTCCTCCTTGCCCTTTCCCCCTCCTCTTCTCATCTAGTACCAGCTCCCTCCCTCTTCTCCTTCCATTTCCCTCTGCCCACAAAGCTCCATCTTTTTGATGGAACAGTAACTCACAAGAATGACCCAAATCCTCACTAACAACAAGGAATCTATTAATCCAATAATCTTATTAAATTTATAAAACTACTAAAAATGCAGCACATGAACACTTTACGTGTGAAGGCACAGAGTCAAACTATGTTTTATTAGATAACTGGGTGACCTAAACTCAACTCCTTTATGGACAATTAAGTCAAATACAAGCCAAATAAACTCACAGAGGAGGCAGTGTAGGCAAAGAACAGAAACACAGCGAGAGGCCAAAACTCCATCTGTAATCACCATGTTCCTTGTGCATTATAGTCTCAGGCCAAAGAACTTCTCAGTGAATATATTTTCCCTCTTAGGTTGATCTATATTGACAACCACCCATGGACACTAATTTTTTAAGAGTAGACTGTGGCTTGAAGGAGTCAGAGGCAATCCTGTACTATATTTCACTAAAGCACATTTGCCATGAAAATAACACTTATTGCTGTTGCCACTCAATGGTCAATGCCTTTCAGTATGAATATGGGGAGTTACATAAATTATGTTTATAACAAGTTCCTTGAAACTGTGACCAGGGGGAGCCAGGGGGACAGGGAACCCTAGGCTGAATTATCCCCATTTTCTGTGGTTGTTAGGGGGGGAAATGTTGCAGTGACAGGACACACCAGGGTGCAAATGTAAGCAAAATTTAACCAGTCTGTTAATAAAGAGTAAGGTTTGCTTGCTGGTGCCCCAGTAAGCTATGCCTCATAAGCATTGTGGTTTCCAAAATTATTCCACGTTAGGCACTGAGACAAGTAAAATAGGCTGCTGGCTGTGAAATAATGAGAGGGATAATAAATATATAAAACTTGGAATCTCCTGATGAAAAATGAAAGAGATTTTATGAACCCAACCAGTCAAACTCAGATGAAAAACCCCCAGTGTGCTCACCATGATGAATGCCCTGGCCTTCCATGTGAGAAGCTCAGATTCAATTTCCTATTCTGATATCTTGTTCTGGAGGCGGCTATGGTTGGGAGAATTACTGAGAGAGCGAGTTCATCTGATGCTGGGAAATGTGTGGCTCGAAGGTCCTGCTGGGAGAGAATGAAAGGGCAAAGTCAAGTGTGTCAGCATGTACCCTAGAAAACAGTTATGTGTCTCCACAGAACTGGGCACAAGTATTAGAAGGGACACTGCACGTGGTGTATTACTAAGGAATACTCTGGTTAATTATCCTCTTCCTCAGCCCTAGGAAGTAGTCAGATGAGTGTCAGGAGGCGCAGGGAGTCTTGCCCAAATGGTGGAGGAAAAGCCCCATCTTATTTTGGGGGTTCCGTTCCTCATCTTTTCACTGTGACTGTTTCCCTCACTTGCTATTAAACGCACATGTACACACATACACACACACTCACACACACTCTCTGTGGGGTATGAACAAACCAGGCACCCTGTCTAAACTAATTTATTTCATGAGATCATTTTTCCACACTCCATTTCACATTGCCTGTGGAGACATAAACCTAGTCTTAAGTAAAAGAATGAGGACTTTGGTCCCTAATTTGGCCCTAAATGTCATGCAGAAAATGTTTTCTTAACTCAATGTGAGCCCTGGAAGGCTTGTTTGCTTGACTTTCAAATGCAGCTCGCCAGAAGACACATCAGTCTAAAAGGCTTTACAGAGCAGGCTGAGTCCTGATGGAAAATTTATGCCTGGGAGGATGTTAACATACAGAAAAGATTTGGGGGATATATAAGGCTTCGTAAAAATTTCCCTTCAGCTAGGAACTCTGGCCCATGGTTTCTGAAGCAAGCTTAATTTTGTAGAGTTTCACATACAGCCTCATCTCAAATTTCTTCAGCAGAGGAATGTTCCCTAATTAATCATTAAGAAAAAAAAAAAAAGAAGACTAAAGCAAGAGGAAAATAACACGTTAGTCTTATTCTAGATAATGTTTTAAGCTCTTTGACCCTGCTGAGCCCACAGAAACATGTCTGTGACACCAAGAAGTAAAATAAATTGCCAGGTCGTCACACCTTGCCCATATCAAGCTTCCTTTCACATTCAATAAATGATGTGCGATTAGAGGGGGTCCATAAACTTCAGAGGGGAGGATATTTTAGGAGCTCTTTTTCTCTCTTTGGAACACTGGGGCTATGGCCAGAGCCCCCCGGGGTTGTAAGTTAGAAGCAGCCAGGGAGGTTTTGATGGCTTCTGAGCATAGATTCAGATGCTAGTCTGAACTGACCTCCGTGTCATCATTGCTGATCTCAGACAGTGGGAACCAGCATCTGTTGTGTGGCAAGCTTTATGCTACGCAATGGGGTGGACACAATGTCCCCAACTTTCACATAGTCATGCTTGTAGAATAATGCTTTCCAAACTCCTTCAAAAAACAGGCATGAGGGCCTCCCTGGTGGCGCAAGGGGTTGAGTGCCGCACTGCAGGGCTTCTGCGGCTGCTGGTACAAGTTCGATCCCAGGCCAGGGAGGTGACCCACATGGCACAGCAGACCTCTCCTGCCTCGCCTGCTGCTCCCCTCAGCAGTGTATTTCAGTCGATTTGCCTGTTCTGCTCCCCACTCTGTCTCTGGTGAATCCTCTCACCCCCGAACCGCTGCACCTTTGGCCTGTACCCAACCTCTTGTATGCATAAATAAAATCTTAAAAAAAAAGAAAAACAGGTATGAGACACAAGGAAGTGACAATAATCCATGATCTCTTATTCATACCCCATGATGTGTTTCTCAATCTCAAGTGTACATCAGAATCACCTCATAAGCACAGAGACACACGGATTACTATCCCCTTCCCTGCTACCCCACCCTATACCCCCACCAGTCATTATGTTGGGGTGGGTAGAGCATTCACTTTTTTTGGTGAATTCCCAAGTTATGTTGATACTTATGGAAAGGGCATCCCACTTGAGGTATCTGAAAGAGTGGGGAAAAGGGTACTAGGTTGTGGTACAGAAAGGAGAATAAAGAATTTCAGAGTTTGGAAATGGTGTCATGGGGGTAAATCTAAATGCAGTTTCCCCAGAAGGGAGTTTTGGGAAGCTGATGGGATAACCAAGGAAGGCATATGAAAGGGGACCTCATCTAAAATGTCCTTGCTTGTCATATTAGATCGAGACCTATCTGGGACTCACAATTGACACCCATGCTTTCCTGTTTCCCTTTCCCCACTTATGAATGGAAGTCTTTCAGAGTACTGAATGCCAGACCCTCTGAGCATGAAGATAAACCAAGAAACACAAGTCAGTCGGTAAGATGGGAGCTGATCATTAATATTGAATGACTAGGAAATTCTACCCACCTATTAAGTTGAATTTATCCAGATGAATGATGGGAAGAAATTGGGAGGGGGCATTACAGGAGTGGAGGAAGGGACGGGGTGATAGGTGTGGCTTGGGCTGCAGTGTTGGGTACTGCAGAGTGTTCCTTTGTATTCAGAGAACTTCAGACATGATCTGCCTAGTGGGGGTCCTTGGTAAAATTTGACCATATTGTCCAGACTGGCAAAAGTTTCAGTGCTGTTCTTTGTTGCTTCAAAAATGGAAAGATTGAGAACGACTGCCAAGTCTTTGAAGTGTGTGCCTGTGGGGCTGGGCCTCAAAGCTGCTCAAACCTGAAAATAATTAAGTATTTCACCACTGCAATGACTCAACTGGGGTTAGACCCTCAATAGATTGGAGCTCAACTATTTTTAATGCATGAGTTTTAAAAATAGTGAGAGGTGTGTCTCAGAACATACCCCATCCAGAAAAATGCATGTCCTCATACAGAGTCTGGTAGCTGTGGGCCTTCATGGCCCTGTTCGCACCCATCAGTTCTGCTTTCCAAATAGCACTGATTTTTTAGACTTTTTCTAAATTTTCTGTTTCTGTTCCTTCCTCATCAGACAGTGTCTCCTGTGCTTAGATCAAGCACTAAAATAATAAGTGACTATAGCAAGGTAATTTGATGAACATCATGGTTGTTTTCTTCTTATCAGACATGTCTTAGTTCACTAGTTTTTCAGAGAAACCTTCCCTGATCATCCAAGTCAAAGAAGTCGTCTTTTCTTTATCATCTCACACCATTTTATTTTCTTCACATCATTTACGACTTTCAGAAGTGGCCTTGTGTTTTGTGTCTGTCTCAGTCTATTGATAATAACGCCATAGGCTAGAAATGCCTGGGGGTACTGTGGGTTTTCCAGATATTTCCCCTCTGAAATCAATATTATGAGTGGCCAGCCCTGACGATGATAATTATGACTGCAAGATGCACTTCAGCAATTACCATGAGCAAATTTTGGAAACCATAGACGCTGGTTAATTTTGAGATCCAGAAATGAGTTGGCATACCTAGGACAAGGTGAGGTTGCAGGGAGACAGACAGACAGACAGACAGAGACAGATGGTGGGTGGGGTGGGCAGGCTCAGCCTGTGTTTCGCTTTTATAGAGTTTGAGGGGTGTGCATGTGGTGGGGAAGTGTTTAGGGTTTTGTGAGTTCGCCCATTACTGGTGAATTTAAAGTGTCAGAATTTAAAGTGTGCCAACAGAGACAAAAAAAAAAAAAAATGAAGACAGGAAAAAGGGCATCAGTTAGTTACCAGGACCTGTGAAACAAAGGAGCCTTGGTGGGAGGCAGCTTGGCAGCCTGGCTTTTTATCTGTTCTGTGGCTGGCAATGTGTTTATTTGACTTTGCCTTCTTGCCTCCTTTGAAGTAAATGCATCAAACTTCAGACAGGGACTTAGATTCCAAGAAAATGAAAAGCCCACAGTGGAGCTTACACCACACCTTGCTTCCTATTTATTTACTGGTTCCCTTCCCACCTTCACTAAAAGCTCCATGTGGGGTGAGGTCTTGTCAATCTCTGTGACTACTTTATCTTCAGCTCAAAAACATGTCTTGCCTCCATAAAATACGTTCAGGTTCAGGTGAAAATTGATCCTGTTTATGGGTTAGTCCTACAGAATTAAATGTATTGTGATGAGACCATTAATTCTTAAAATCAAAGGCATCAACACTGTGGGAATTTGGGGGCCTTCAGGGAAGCCCCTAGGTGACTGCACCACTCCACACATTCTTCAGTGTGGTAACTAGCTCCAGTTCCTAACAGATGCTGGTGTGATCCATCACAGAAAGGACTTACAGGCCAAACAGCTAATTGGAGTCTATGAAAGTAACAGAAAACTTGTCAGCACAAATTCACCTGCCCCCATCCTGCCTCATCCCTAGGAGGCCTTTTGTCTGACAGTGGTTGCCTATCACTGAGTAACAGATTTTAGAGCTTTGTACTAAGGTAAAATGAGCTATAAACTCCATATACATGAATGCTTCTTATCTTTGCCTAAATGAGGCCTTATTCATCTATTTTAAGTGAAAGACCTGCTTGGTCTTTTACCTTTCATGTTCTTCCTAAAAACTCAGACAAAGCAAATAACAGAAGATAGTGAGAGTGACTGATTATCTCTAGAATCTGTGGGGTTACTATGTTGTTGTTTGCCAGTACTCTCCAGTGAGTTTCATAAAAGAGAAAAAATCTAAGTTCCAAAAGATACTGACTTCTCTATGCTGGCACCTGCCCAAGAATATGATCCAGAACATCCAGTTATGAAGTGGGATCCTTGGAATCAGCAGCATTATTATCACCTGTGAATTTGTTAGAAAGGCAAATTTTCAGGCATACCCAGAATCAAAGTGTTGGCAGGGCTCCAGAGGCAGCCATGGGGACAATTGTTTTCCCCTTCTGAAGGTTCTGGTGACTGCCAGCATGCTTTGGCTTGCAGCCCAGTCCATCCGATCTCTACCTCCGTGGTCACATGAATGAAAAGTTTGGATAGGGGTAGCAATTTGTGTTCTGGCTAGCTTCCTAAGTGGTTGTGATGCACACTGAAGTTTGAGCATCAGTCTAGAACCTCACTTCTGCCGATGTGGTCTAAAAATCTCATAGCATCAGTAGCAGCCAGGAGTGTATTAGTCTTGCAGAACCCTGTGTATGGCCTATGATGACCTATGGAATCAGAATCAATTGTTTTACAAGACCCTCAGGGGATTATTATAAAGATTTAGGTTTGAGAAATACTTCAGGTATAATCTACCTGCACTGTGTCCTTTTAATAGATCATAGCAAAAACCTAGAAGACACTAAAATTTTGCATTTTGCTTTCATACTATATTTTTAGGAGCTAAGGTTTTAATTTTCTTGAACTAACACATTTCAAGAATAAGAGTAATCTATACTTTTTTCCTGCCATGACAGTTGTTCTTGAAGTCTGCTCTGCAGACAAATCCTCAGGAGTACTTAGTAAAATTCATGTTCTTCGCCTCTACTTCCATTCTACTAAATTAAACTTCGTGGAGTTTGGAATCATTGTTTAAAACAAATATCTTGGTGATTATCAGATATTTTGATCTAAAGGCGATGGACTTAATTTTGAAGATAGTTTTTCTTTATTTTAAATCTTCAGATTTGTCCTTGAGTATTAATATCTGTTATGTTCCAATGAAGAAAATGGTGTGAAAATCAATACCATGAAAAGAAAATCTCAGAGTGAATTTAACCAAAATCAACATGCCTACCATTGTTTAAATATGTAGATTTACTCAGGACTGTACTCTCTTCCTTTGTATTCCTGACATTAGAAGGTCTAAAGTCAGAAAGGTAATTTTTATGAAAAAACACAGCAACCCATAAAGGTCTGAGAGAAAGGGCCCGAGTTTCTGTTCAACAATATCCCTTTTTTGTCATGTTATTATTTTCTTGCTAATTTTCCTATCAAGAAGATACAATGTCATAAACAATTAAAAATGAGATTCAGGAGACAGCATCCTTCATTTTCGTGCATGCCTTCCCTCCTTCATTTTGTTGAGGGTGTGTGAGAGTTGCCAAGACAGCCGCACTGGTTAACAAATGGCTAATTGACAGTCACCCATCTGTTGGTGTGATTTTGGCTGTTCCCAGATAGAGTCAATGCTCATTAGATTTTGTATCCCCTCATGGGGGAAAGCTGTGACATACTGATTACCTGACGGTGTTAGAAAGATTTCTGACTTATTGTTTATGTAAACTAAATAAATCTTCCTTCAGGTTAGTGGTCCCACAGCACATATAGTTTATAGCTAAATTCACACAATTTAATTATTTTTGTAACGGCAAACAGGTACTACAGCTTCTATGATGGTCAAGGATAAACTGTGGATTATACTTTGAACACTCTTTCCCACTTTTGAATATTTGAAACATGTTAATATGTTAAAATAAGTAATTGGTAAAAGTCACTGACTGGGCCTCTCTGGTGGCATAGCGGGTTAAGTGCTGCACTGAGAAGCATCCACTGCACAGCAGCGCATGTTCTATCCCTGGCCAGGGAGGGGACCCATGTGGCGCAGCAGACCTCTCCTGCCTTGCCCACTGCTCCCCTCAGCAGTGTGTTTCAGATTGCCTGTTCTGCTCCCTCCCCACTCTCTCTGGTGAATCTTCTTACTTCCTTGCCCCCCCCCCCCCCCGTGCCTCTGACCTGTACCCCAGTTCTTGTATGCATAAATATTTTTTTTTAAAAAAGAAAAAAAAACATATAATATCTTAGATATCAAGGGCACAGTGTTTAGGAGCACAGTAAAGCCATAATTTGACAGATGAGATCTGAGTTTGCTTCATGTGAATGAGAAGGACTGAGAAGGAGAGGGAGAATATATATGACAGAGAAGGGAGAACAGACAGTAAAAACTTTCTGAAAACAGTGTACGAGATCCAGAGCTTGGGTTGGTGATTGCCTTACAGAGAATGGTGGACAATTGTCCTAGAACAGCACTATTGAAACTTCAACTTGTGCCAGAATCATCTGGAAGGCCTGTTAAAATACAAATTGCTGGTCCTCAGAATTAATTTATTTTTTTAAGATTTTTATTTATTTTGAGTAGAACTGGGGTGAAGGCAAGAGGTGCAGGGAGTGAAAAGATTCATCAAAGACAGAGTGGGGAGCAGAATATGCAGATCCACTGAATCACACTGCTAAGGGATGCACTGGGTAATCCGGTGTATCTGGTCTGCTGCACCATATGTGGGTTAGCTCCCTGGCTGGGGATCAAACTCAGATCATAGCAGTGGTTGTGCTGAGACTTAACCCATAGGTCACTAGGGAGGCTCCCAGAATTTCTGAGTCATTAGATCTGAGTGGAATTCAAGAATTTGCCTTTCTAAAACTCCATAGATGAGGCGAACACTAAAGGCACAGCCAACTCATTTTGCCCTATACATAGCAACTAGCAGTGAGGTTGGGTGCAGATGTAGGTAGTCATATTTTGGTTAAAAGTAGAACTAGAATTCTTTCTCATAACTTTTGTAATCATATCAAAGGCACAGATAAAATCCTTTGCAGAGAAATGGAAGGTAATGTGAAATATCTTTTGTGGAGAGTGGGAGACTTAAGTGGCCCAGGACATACGGTACAATAACCTTGTAGGGTTGAGGTTCACTTGAGGTTTGTGAGCAAAGTTTAGAGTTATTCCCATCTGTCCTGTTGTATGGTCATCTGCAATACAATGTGGCTGATCTAAGAAAAATAATTTTTTTTTTCTATCTAGGAATTTTAAAAATTTTATTTATTTATTTTTATTAATTATATTTGACATCATTTGTATTCCCCAGGGAGTACCCACCACCATTCCACCCGTGCACCATCACCTCAGGCCCTTGTGCTCTTTCTGCCCTCATCCCCGCTTTTGCCCTCCCCTCCGTCCCCTCTCCCCATTGTCTCTTTGGTTTATCTTGGTTTTTTAGTCTTGTTGAGTTTTTGTTTGCTTTTGGTTATAATTTCCCAATTCCTTGAGCTTATTCTTTGTTGTTGGTGTTGTTCTTTCATATTCCTGCTAATAGTGAAGCCATCCAATATTTTTAAGAAAGAGAATTCTTGCGTGCACCTAAGAGTAACATATTGCAAACTATGTATGATGAAAACAGGGGAGGTTGGCAATGGTTTGTGCAAGAGTTATTGAAATGAAGAGAACACAATCCCAGCTAGATGCGAAAGGAAATGAAGAGGTAACTAACGGAATGGGAAGAAGTAGGGTCCATTCATGCCATGGAGGTTCCAGTGAGGTCAGAAAGCAATTTTTATGGAAGTTGTTTAACAAAGGCACTGTGAGAATGGAAATTTTGTTTAGAAGGTGGATATATTACTTAAAGATTGTAGAGATAGAGGAATACATGGGGATGATGATAAGGTGATCCTGTAAGAAAGATTATAGATAAAGAAGTTAAGGAACTAATGGGCCAATATGTTGAATGGACTCTCTAGTACGCCAGTTGAAGCCATCAGAATGAGGGGAGGATGAGTTGGACAGCAAGATGGTGACGAAGAGCCAGACTTTGATGACTGAGAGGAAATGATGATGAGAGAAGAAAGTTGATGGAAATAGTGAAGACAGAAGTAAAAGCTGAAAAAGCCCAACCCCACAGGCGTTACAGTAATTTTCATTTTTAGTGAAACACTGGAGAAGTCCTAGTCTCAGAGAGCGTTCTCAATGCAAACCTAGGGCTCATGTCGGACCAGTGGTAAAGGGGCAGGGGGCAACAGAAGACAAGATACAGGATTTGGAATTGTTCACCAGAAATGGACTATCATTCAAAGAGAAAAAAGCAAAATGGGTACTAATCTCTCTCTCTCTCTCTCTCTCTCTCTCTCTTTTTTAAATTGTGAAAGCTAGGATGGCTAAAAGACTTTCTCAAGACTACTAGGTTCATGATATGCAGTGACATCAGGACGAGAATCTAGATTACTAGTCCAATTCTTTTTCCACTCCTTCATGGAGCATGAAAGCAAATTATGAGCAGCAAAGTCAAGTCTTCTAGGTCTATGTATCTTCCAGTCTCTTCCGAGGCATTTGTTATTTCATTTATTCTGATTAAAGTTTCTGGATGACAAAGTTTGGCTTGTTAACTATAAAATCTTTTTATAAATGTTGTGATTGACTCCAAATGGTTCTTTGAATTTGAGTATCACTTATTTCCAATGAAAAAACTGGAAACCAAGAACTATAATACCTCTGAGGCATTTCTTGGAGAAGGAAGGGAAAAAAGCAAGGAGGGTATCATTTTACTAAAAAGTGCTCAAATTTTGCTTACTCTAGGAGCCCATGTGAACATGTAGTTAACAACCATCCTCCCAACTCAGAATGAATAAACAAAATTATAGAGAAAACATAGGTAACAAATATTTTCTTAAAAATAATTTAGACTTTTAAAAATAATTACCTCCAACTATTAGATTTAAAATCTGTGCTTTCATTATCAATGTTGTTTTATTTTGATAAAATATATTTGGGGGATGGTATGTCCATGTCCATGTAAAATCTGGCATCAGAATTTACTTTCCGGCTAAATATCCAGAAAGGTTATTGAAACAGAATTTTAAATAGATTTATTCCTGATTCATGTCCTTAAGGCATGTGTGTGTCCCAAAGTGTATGTTTGAGTATGTGAAAAACACTTGTGAAATGTCTTCTACCCTTTGAACCTTTTTCCACTGATGACTAGTTATCGTCTACAAATTTGCATAGTAACTTGGTCAAGCCATACTCAAAGCAGTAACAGAACTATTTTATTCACAGAGACATGTGGTTTGTTGGGATTATCTGAATGATTAACTGCATCCATAGTAAACATATTATCATATGATTATGTTTAATAGGTTCCTGACATCCATCAAACAATGTAGCATGTCACACTTTGCGGAAGAATACTCCACACAGAATTTCAAACTTAATTCTCCACTGAGAATGGAAATAAGAAAATGCATTTGCTACGAAGGAGGTGTTGAGTTGGCAGGACTTCTGAAAAACCCTCCTTAAAGCTTACTGAGCAAACTGGTAGTCTAACCTTTTGGAAGAAGAATTAGTCAGCTCATTAGAAGCTCAATTTTACACTAATTCTTCACATCTATGTTTGTCCAGCTTGGTTCATGGAGAAGGCACAAGAAACTGAACAAAACTTTTAATTAAAAAAGCCCTTACAAGCTGGGTTTTGTTTTAAAGTGATAACTTGGAAATGACAAATATTTTAATTTTATACTTTACAAAAGTATAGTTCAGATCCTTCCTATAAAAGGCTGGACAAATGGATGATTTAAAAAGGGCAAGTTTGTAAGTGGCAAGATGATGAGACATCAGTGAAAAAGAACAATATAAAGGTTATGAAAGAGTAAAAGGTAGGAGTTAGTGTTGTGTGAGTATAACTGTCAAGTTCACTTATAGAACCTGGTTTGAACTGATTTTATTATTTATACAAATTTGCCACTTGTTTCTCACAGAACTATGTAAACTGTGTGTGGGTTCATTTGTATGCACTTCTATATACAAAACTAGTATCTGTGGTGTTTTTAAAATCACCTGATTAATAGTGGGTATATGTAATTGTATGTGTTTGCTTATCCATCTATTTGTTTTTAACTTATACCATATATATGTGTGAAAATCACTGAATAGTATCAGTTATTTTTAAAATCAATTTTCAAATTTTTGTCCTTTTAAATAACATTGACTTTAAGATCTACTTTTTCTGTTTTCTCTTTACTATTTCAGTTTTTCCCTTTATAAACATTCATGTGCTGTACTATGCATACGGTGCCTATAATTTAATTAGTTTTATCCACTCCTTTGACTCTCATTTCTTAACTAAATTTAGCAGACTGTAGAGATGAGATTTACCCTGCCTACTGCTCTTCAGAAAGGTAAATATTGTAACTTCCTTTAATAATTCATACATCTGTTGAACAATTCTGACTCTTAGTAAACTCTTCCCCATTTCTTAGCTAAATCTCACATGAGAAACAACTGATCTTGTCCAAAAATCAATTATATTCTCCAATTCTTTTAGTTCCTTTTTTAAAAAAAAGATTTATTATACACACAAAAGCTGGGGTACAGGCCAGAGTCACGGGAGGTGAGAAGATTCACCAGAGATAGAGCCAGAAGCAGAACAGGCAGATCGACTGAAATACATTGCTGAGGGGCGCAGCAGGCGAGGCAGGAGAGGTTTGCTACACCATGTGGGTCCCCTCCCTGGTCGGGGATTGAACTTGCGCTCTGTGCCGTGGATGTTTCACAGAGCGGTGCTCAACCCACTGTGCCACCAGGGAGGCCCTAGTTTCTTTTCTTTTATGTATTTGTCCAATGTAATCCTTCAGTGAAATGTGAAAATAAGTAACAGTTCAATCCCTGCCACATGGCGCAACAGACCCCTCCTGCCTCACCCGCTGCTCCCCTCAGTAGTGCATTTCAGTCCATCTGCCTGTTCTGCTCCCCACTCTGTCTCTGGTGGATCCTCTCACCTCCTACACCTCTGGCCTATATCCCAGTTCTTGTGTGCATAAATAAATCTTTAAAAAAAAAGAATCACCCTCCAATCTTTCAATGCAGAATTCACCATCAAGTGTTATATAATGACACATTTTTCTGAAGATGACTGAACTATACCTGTGTTGCAATCTAAAGCTGAGTTCTCATGCCTGGTTAATAATACTTTCATTAATATAGTATTTTATATAGCACTTTACCACTTTTACATACATTAGCTCATTTTCTTTTCATATATATATTGCAAGACACAGTGTATGTTGTTTTCTTTCTTTTGTAAGGGAGAAAAACCAAACGGCAGAAGGTAATAAACTTGTCACATAGTACTTAAGAAGGTAGGACTCACTTTCTGTCACGAGTTCTTGGATTCTCCCTCACCCCCCACAACAGTGACAAGGATCAGAGTAAAGTGTGCAGAGACAGGAAGGTGTTCACCCGTATCATCCTCCAGACTGTGCTTGGAAGAGATCCTGAAATTGGTAAATTACTTTTTTTTGTCTCTCTGGACTCCATCAGAATAGAAATGTCTCCAGACGGTAGGTGACAGTGAAATGGAGTGCTTGGGGTAGCAAAGAGGGGGCTGGGTTTTAATAAAAAGGAGGAGAGGTGGTGTTTAGGGAGGGGTGATACAATAGGGAGATCAGGTCCACCCTACTCTTGCCACCAAGGAGGATTTGGAAGCATCTGTTCTCTTCTAAGGCAGCGAATAGGTAATAAAGACCTGTGCTTTCTTGGAGAGCTCCTATTTTTCCAGGATCTGTGGAAGTGGGCATTTTCCATAAAATCTTTACCCAATTCATCAGTAAAGGGACACATAAACAAACAATGAACCATGATGAGAACAGACATTTCTCTAAGAAGATACACACGGCAAGGCACATAGAAAGATATCCAACATCCTAGTCATAGGAGAAATGCAAGTTAAAATCCCAACAGGATACTACCTCCCATTCACTGGGATGCCAAACTAAAAAAAGAACAGATGATAACAAGTGTTGGTGAGGGTATGGAGAAACTAGAATTCTCTTGCTTTGCTGCTGGGAATATAAAATCATGTGGCAGTTTTGGGAAAGAGTTTCTCCAAAAAGTGAAACACAGTGTTAACAGTTGATTCTGCAGTTTTACAGATATTCACTCAAGAGAACTGGGACCTAGGTCCATATAAAACTCACTAACATACTAATGTACTAATGCTCTTAGTAGCATTAGTCATAGGAGTCAAATGCCTACCTACTGATGAATGGATAAACAAAAGGTATATGATATATCTGTACTGTGGAGTATTATTTAGGCACAGAAAGCAAAGAAGTACTATTACAATGACAGGGAGGAAGCTTGAAAACAGGGTAAATGGAAAGAGTCAGACTCAACGGAGACTTATTACAGGATTCCATTCTTATGTAGTGTCCAGAACAAGCAAATCCGTAGAGACAGGAAGTAGATTAGTGGTTTCCACAGAGTGGAGAGAACAAGCATGGAGAGTGACTGCTACCAGGTATGAGGTTTCTTTTTTGAGGTGATGGAAACATTCTGGAATTAGATAGCTGTTATGATTTCACAGATTTGTGAATATTATAAAACTACAGAATTGTATATTTCAAAATGGTGATTTTATCTTATCTGAATTACAACTCCACAAACAAATCCGTATCTAAGATCAGGATAGCAACTGAAACTTAGGAGGGAGGTCAATGCTAGCAATTGTGCAATGAGTACTGTGGACTATAAATTAATTTTCACAGCCACCATAGTGCTATGTACCCGTTACTACCATCTCACAGAAGAGGAAACTGAGGTTGACAGAGAATCAACAGTTTGCCTCCAGTCACATGGGGCTTGAGAGCAGCCAGTGATTTTCAGCACTGTGCAACAGTGTGCCTGTGTTGAGCATGGCCCAAACTTGAATTTCCTGTTCTCTTGATACTGCAGGCACCAGGTTTTACTTTGGTGGCTTTGGACCTTTTAATGTTTGATACTTTGAGGATTCTCAACTGGATGCTTTAGTTGTCAACATGAGGAACAGGTCTGAGTAGTCCTCCACCTCCCCACCTTACTAAGGACTTTGTTGAAGGACATCTGCATCCCTTGCTTGTTCAATACAATTACTGGGAGCAGCCTTCTTTATCCTCCAATCTAAAGAAAAGGTCCTTCAGAGACTCTAATTGGCATCAGCACTCCTTTTACACAGTATTTATTATAGTGTAGTGAGGATTCAGTATCTCTTTCTACACTACAAACTTCAAGTTGTCACAACTGTCCATTGGCGAGTGGCACTGAGTGCACAGGAGGCACTCAAAAAACACTGAATGACTGAACACCAGCAGCATAAGAAGACTCCTGCAATCCCCGTACCTCCCCTGTCTCCTGACACACAGCACTGGGGATGCCTCAGGACTGCTGCTGGCTCCACTACTGGAAAGTGGTGTGCGTGCGGAAAGCCTTGGCTTCAGGTCGAACCTCAGAGATGGCTCTCAAACATTTCGTCTGCGCTGCTCCACTTTGACTGGCACTTTGGCTCTCACCTCATCTCTTGCCCCTACAAGCCCTCGTGACTGAGTAGCATTTCCCATCAATTCCCCCATGAGCCTGAAATTCTTTCAGCTGGCAAATCTACCAACACCACCTCACTGGTTGAACATGCACACTGCAATATCCCCAGGCCATAAATAGAGTAGCTCAGAAATGTAAAGTTCATTGGTCTAGGTTTTGCTGGAAATAAAGTGAATGAGAAAACACTAGATATAAAATTCCTTGAGACCTGTTTCCCATATTTAAGTTTTTGTTACTATGCCCAGCGCAGTACCTGGCACATATTAAAATTTCATTATGTATTTTTTGGATGAGAACCCAAATTTCTTGCTATAGGGGACTCACACTCCGTTCTGCCATCAGCTGATTCCCAGCCTCCCAATATATCTTCATTCAACTAAGCTGAATGGGTTTTGGGATGTGGGTTGGAGTGTGCAAATTCTATATATACCTAACCAAAACAGCCCCATATATTTTTTTTCTATTTTCCGTATCAGTAATGTTGGCACCACCATTTATTCACCTTTTGATTTAAAGAGTAATCTTCAATGAAGATGATCTTTTTCATTCTCCAACCTAATTACAATCAAAGTCCTGAACTTTGAACTTAGTACAGAGTTCATTACTGTAGATCCATTTGCACAATTGTCATGTTCTCATTTAGTTCCCACCACCACCACTCCAATTAGACTCTCATCTACTTTCAGCCCACTTTGGGCTCTCCCAGTTACAACAGCATCTGGATAATGATTCTAGGTAAAATTTTCTGATTCTGATGTAGTCTTTTCAGAAATATTCAACAATGGCTATACTATCACGGGGAATTTCAAATTCCAGAGAAGGCTACCTATGATTTATTCCTTATACTCAAAAATCTACCTATTGACCTGAACATCCCAGACAAAAGCTCTTGTTGAATTTTTTCATGATTCCTGCTGCCAGATGGAAGGCTTAACAACCTCTGACTTATTTACTAATCTTTTGATACCTCTTATGTGGGCTGTCTTCCTTGTGTTAATAGTTTTGGTACACATGCCATCACCATGGTAGAAAATAAAGTCAGGGTCCAGGACTGACACAACTTTGGGTCCTGTGAAAACCAGTTAGTGTTTCATATAGATTGCACAACTGTGGTATTTACATAGCTTTCTTTCTTCTGTTATGACCCATTTTTTTTCCATTTGCATTCCAAGAAAAACCACAGCCTTTAGTTATACCAAAACATATTATAGAGCCAGTCAAATCAACTTAAGTGTTTAAAACACATACATATACTGCATGTGTACTGGGTTCATATAATTAATAATTACAATTGGAAAATATCAAATTTTAAAGAGAATATAGTGTTAGTGACTAACAACTTTAGTTATCGGTAGTACCGATTAATTTTAATAGGAAAAGAATGACAGGAAAACCTCAAACACAACATTTAAAGGCACAATGGAGGAGACTTAGTCTACCCCCACGGAATGCAAGTTTCTGTGGCTCCTAAAAATATTTATAGTTATCTTTTTGGCTGTTTTTGAGTAGCAGTGACTGGTATTACTGGGATTCTCCTTTCTTATGGATGAAAAATGAAGTCTGAAAGAATGTTCATTACCATCAGGGTATGAATTGACCAAACTGATTTTTCATCTGCCAAAATGTGTATACTGGCTTCTGTCTCATCTAGAGACCTTTGGAACTAAAAGTAATTGATCATATTAGCTCAACTATAATCCCCCACTAGTTCTGTTTGATTGCAGCTTGTTAACCTTAGTACACTGTTTATTTAAACCATGTGGATGACATCAAGAAAAGCACCCCTAGTTCATCAAAGCACCATGAAGACTATGAAAAACAATTTGGTTTCAAACTACTCTGAGATACGGTCCTTTTTCTTTTTTATATTGAAAGATAAGATGTAAAACTTTAGTTCTTAGTCACTGGATTTTTACTCCAGCTGGCCCTTTCCCAGTGAAATGGGAGCTCTTTCATGCCATGTAGAACCAAGCAAACTAAAAATACTACACAAATCTGCTTAAGTCCTAGCAAAAGGCAATTCATAGAAACTCTTTTTGAATTTCCTTTTATCTTTTATTTGTCAAGCTTTTTTCCCCGAGCTATAGAATGATTTCCTTCACAACAGCCTCAGATAATGCCCAGCAGAGGATCTATGCTAGAATAAGCCACAGGACTGGCAAGCAATTTCTCCTGGGTAGTGATTATTCTCCTTCCTGGTGTCCCAATGTTCCTATAATGAGCCCCAGTCTACTGAGATTAGAAATGTGGGCACTGGGCCTCCCTGGTGGCGCAGTGGGTTAAGCGACGCACTATGAAGCAAACCGCAGCCACTGCAGCATGAGTTCGATCCCTGCTGCCGGCCAGGGAGGGGACCCACATGGCGCGGCAGACCTCTCCTGCATGGCCCACTGCTCCCCTCAGCAGTGTACTTCTGTTGATCTGCCTGCTCTGCTCCCGGCTCTCTGTGGTGAATCCTCTCACCCCACCCCCACACCTCTGGCCTGTACCCTGGTGCTTGTATGCATAAATAAATAAATCTTTAAAAAAAAAAAAAAGAAAAAGAAAAAAAAGAAAAAAGAAAAAAGAAATGTGGGCACTGTCTGTTATGTGAAATGTTCACCTCATGGGGTATGCTAACCTCTATGGCTCTGTTGTCACAGTTCCAACACCATCCCACAGTCACAGCTTCCTTCTTAGCCTAATCATTAGCATCCATGAAGCCTAATTTTTAGATCTCAGTAGAAGACAAATGGATAGATGAGTCACAAGGGGCCCACTGCTTTACCAGTGGCACCATGATAAGCCAACACTCCAAAGGGAGAAATGAGACACGAATCAGTGGAATAAACAGTAGAATAAATAACAGATTTACTTTGTGGGCAACCTGAAACATTTACTACTTTTTAAGCTTATGTTTCCTCAACATCTTGGATGGCAAATCTACCCTTTAGACTCCGAGAAGTCATTAAAGAAAGCCTTGCTTTGGGTACTGGGAGGGGTTAACAATGAATAAAGTCATGACTCTAACCCATAAGAAATCAATAAGTTAGTTCAGCATTTCCAAAATCATTCTTGAAAACACTTGTTCTAAGATATGGTCTGTGAAAAAAGAATACCACATACAAAAAGAAGTTTGACAGTCCTTTTGGAAAGTCACAATATATTAAAGGTTCTGAGAAATCCCAAAGTGAAGAAAAATTTATTTAGCCTAGAGATCGCTGAATTCATTTGGTCATGAATCACTTTTTTCATCTAATATCTGTAAATATCCCAAGAAGTATATTTTGGGCAATGCTGGATTAGGATGTATGAGTATCGGAATTATGTACTTTTTTGCATTACCCACAGATGTATACACAAGAAGCTTTTAGGAATACTGGGATAAAAGAATATCCTGTCAGATGCAGGTGGTCAGAGTTTTGGTTCCAAAATTTCAGTCCAGATAGGTGGCTGCTGTCTGCATTAGGAATTCTTGGGGAAAGTATTGTGTATACTCCTGGGCTCTGTTCCTGGATTTTCTGATTCAAGAGATTTGAGGTTGCACCCTCTGCATTAAAACTTCCCTGGTGATTTTCAGTAATTGCTATTTTATTTTTAAAGATTTATTTATTTATGCATACAAGAGCTGGGGTACAGGCCAGAATCACAGGAGGTGAGAGGAGCCACCAGAGACAGAGTGGGGGAGCAGAACAGGCAGATAGAATGAAATACACTGATGAGGGCCCTCCCTGGTGGCGCAGTGGGTTAAGCAATGCACTATGAAGCAAACCACAGTCACTGCAGCACGAGTTTGATCCCTGCCTCCGGCTTGGGAGGTGACCCACATGGTTCAGGCAGACCTCTCCTGCCTGGCCCACTGCTCTCCTCAGAAGTGTACTTCAGTCCATCTGCCTGTTCTGCCCCCTGCTCTGTCTGGTGGATTCTCTCACCTCCCCACACCTCTGGCCTGTACCCCAGTGCTTGTATGCATAAATAAATAAATCTTTAAAAAAAAAAAAGAAATACACTGATGAGGGGATCAGCAGATGAGGCAGGAGAGGTCTGCTGCGCCATGTGGGTCCCCTCCCTGACTGGGGACCTAACTTGGGCTGCTGTGCAACAGATGCTTCACAGTGTGGTGCTCAACCTGCTGCGCTACCAGGGAGGGCCCTCATTTCTATTTAGAAACCACTGGTTGATATAAAAAGAAGAAAAAAAAGGACACCAAAGTTAGCATCCCTTAATAAAGGCTCTCATTCCATCGGCACAAACTAAATACTTTGAGAAAGTATATCCAATATAGTATCATGAATATAGATGAACCTTGCTAGTTCTAAAGCATTGGGCCTACAGGAGGTCAATACCAGCACAAACACAAACATTTCTAAATTAACACAAACTCATGATTTTGAAAAACTTGGACTACACCAAGAGAAAATGATAGTATTAATGTTAATAATAATAAGTTATTTAAAGTTGATCATCTCCCCACAGTGTGGACTAATACTGTTGTCAGCTGCATCACTGCTTTCTGTAATAGCTGGTAATTGTGGGCAGAACTAGTGAAAAGAGAGTTGAAATATTTTTGGAATGGAGTTGTTTGCACTGGTTTTTAAGACTGTTAAATGAAACTGCTGGCCATACCTATCCACCTCAGGCTATAAGAAGGTGACTTAAAAACTTGGAAACTATTCATTTTTCTGTTGGTTTCAGTTCTGAGGTTTCTAGTAGAATTTTTTGGAGTGGAGGTTTTGTAGAAGTGAATTTCTGTAGACTTTGTTTTTCTGAGAAAGTTCTTACTTTCCCCTCAT
>JAGFMF010011668.1:5873950-5944359 GCA_019455555.1 Galemys pyrenaicus
GTGATGGTGCACTGGTGAGATGGTGATGGGGAATACATGGGGATTACAATTAATGGCAAGTATATGTAAATTTTAAAATATTTTAATAAAAAAAACACTTGGAAACTTGGTTTGGAAGTCTGACATAAATATGAACTCACAGTCTGTGTAGTAAGACAGGTAAAATGATTTTTTTTTTTACATTAGTATTGTGAATACTAGAGAACAGCAGTAAAAATTTCTTTAAGATCATAAACTTTATAGAGTTTCCCATATAAAGAAGATTTTTTTCCCCCAAAACACCTGTGAATTTTATTTAAATACTCATGTAAATCATAATCCTCATTCTGAGGAGTGCAAGAACTACATGTGCCCTTTGCTGTAGGGTAAGATGTCTCTGTTTTGGAGGATTGGACTAGCTAGTGAATAGCAAACGGAAAAAATCATTTTGTGTTAGAACCAGTACTGGAGAAATCAAGTTATTTATAAAAATAAGCAACAATGTAAGAGAAAAAAGAAATATACTTAGGTTAAAAATAATTTAACATTTGGGTGGAAGCTGCCCGCTGTTTCATATGATAAACCCTTTGAACAAAAAATATTCTATATAGAAATACGTACTGAAATGGTCTTTGTATCTTAAACCACAAATATCTGCCATCACCCTGATTTGGCCATCTTATTTTAATTTTTAATTTTAGTTTGGTTAGCTTTCATAAAGACCTTCTGTTTTATGGTAATTTTTCATATATTGCTGATAATAAGAGTTAATGGATGGATAGTTTACCTCCTGAAACAATCTGAATAAACCAACTAAAATTAATCTAAAAAAACCAACTAAAATTAATCTAAAAAAATCTTACAGAGCCTTTAAGATTACGTCCCAAAGATTAATAGGTGAATTTATAAGAATTGTTCATTAATGTTTTTGTTTTGTTGTAAATGTGTGTGTGAAATCAATTTTTGGCTCTTCCTCCTCTTCCTGTTCATTCTTCCTCTTTTTTTTTTTTTCTTTAGTACTTTAGTTTCCTTACAGATTTAGTAGCAGGCTATACCTTCGCTTTTTTGGCTTAATAATCTAATTTTGACCTTCATGAAGTTATTCTACAAAAGAATAGTGCTTTTAGAACTATTTCTTCTGATAGGTTAAATAATTTGGTAATGATGCATACAATTGAATGCTAAGTAGTGATCAAAAGTGATAATACAATTCTGTATTAATTGACATAGTATTTCTTAAGTAAAAAGAAAAGAAAAAGGTGTTCAAGGTACATTGTTAAGTGAAAAAACCAGAATACCAACAGTAACATTCCATGTTAAGATTCCATATGTTTAACGTGTAAATTAAAAAGGAAATAATAACAGTATAAATTAAAAAGGAAATAACAGAGGGATGATGGGAGCACAGGTGACTGAGGTGATGGTGCACTGGTGATAAGGTGATGGGGAATACATGGGGATTACAATTGATGTCAAATATATATAAATTAAAGGGAAAAAATAGAATAAAAAATGAAGTATTTTCCAAACTATAAATCAGTCAATAAATAAATGAATAAAACAGTGATTTGAGTTAAAAAAAAAAAGGAAATAACAATTGCTTCTTTAACCAGAGACATGTTCTAAGCACTTTATAGGCATTAGCCTATTTCATTATCATGATCATCTGTTAAGGGATCTTTTCTTATTGTTTCTTCTTCTCCCCTACCACACACACACTCCTTCCACAAACCAAAGCACAGAGTCACAGTTACTTGCTCAAGGCCACGAAGCTAGTAATTGGAAGATCTGTGATTTCTGTGATTTCAAGCCAGTAGTGTGATTTCACGGCCTGCATTCTTAATTTCTTTACTATAGCAATGTACTGAAGTACTAATGTTATTTGAAGGTGGAACAGAGTGAGTTATTTTCATTCTTATTCCTTTGTGGATTATCACAATTTCTTCTTCAAACAGCATGTATTACAAATGAGAAAAACAAAAGTTTGAGTGAAAATGAAGAGGTGCTCTACCTAAAGAATACAGGAACCACTGTCTGAGCCTCTAATGCCATCATACTATTTAGGGCTCAGTCTAGCAGTCTAAACAAAGCTCTCAAGGATTGCATGTTATCTTAGTACACATATAGATAGGATGTAAAATCTTGGCAATGTGGTGAGTTCTGAGATGAGTCAGTGGCAACTGTCAATATAATCCAGTTTGTCAGCAGGTATGAATTATATTTTAAGTGCTGGATAGTGCTGAACGGATGATGTAATTTTTTTTGTGCAATTATGCTAAAAAGTTTTAGGACACAGTCTACAAGATGGACACCCAGCTCTGCTCATCTCCTACATAACCCAACACACTGCCATTTGTCTTGCCAGCTTTGGTGGCTTCAAATGATAGCTACTGCCAGGATGACTAGAAAAAGATCTTTATCTCATACCCAAGTCACAACAACTCTAGTAAGTAGTTTTCATGAATATTTCCCCTCACCCAATTCACACTGGTATGCTTGGTGACTGTTAAAATAGCACAGACAAACAATTCTTCTCTCACTCTGATGACTGTTTTGTTCTATCTATAATTTGTCATTTTGAAATGAGAATAGTCTTTCCTCTTCTATATTACAATTTGATTCTGTTTTGTATTAATCATTGATCTAGAAGAAACCTCAGGAAAGTAGTTTATTTCATCCCAATAATATAGCCCTTTAACTGATATCAGATTTACCATGTACAAAATCACAAAGTTTTCAGGGTCCTTATATGGCTACAATTAATGCAGTATTTGCTAAGTAAATACTATATGGATTTCTGGCTAAATGGTGATAAGAGTGTTGAGAAAGGAAAAGAAAGTAGAATGCTTGCTATTATTCTATCATTCTAGTTACTCCTGGTATTTCAAAGATCAAGGGAAAGATGGAGATTGCAACTGAAAAATTGAAGGGGATTGTGAAGGTGACAATCGGGTACAATCTGGAGGTTCAGTGTTAAGACAGACTTGTAGAAGCATGTGGTTTGCTGTTCCTGAAATTGGGGAAGTGACTGTATATAAGATAAAGCTGAGATATCTTCCTAATTTGCAAAAAAAGACTTATGCAAAATGGTGTGAATAAAAAAAATCATAAACTCTCACTACTCAGAGGTAACCAATATTCGTATTTTAGTGACATGCACAGTGGTTGCAAACATTAGCAAAAGTATGTTAAAACTTGGTTTCTCAATAATATACCTTTGAAGGTTTCCTGTTAAATTTAAATTTACATTGGTACTTTTGAAGAGTGGCTTACTTCATTGTAAGAGAGGTCATAGTTATTTAATGTAATCCTATCTTTTTGAAGTTTTGGTTTATTTCAAGTCTTGGGCATTTTATATACTGCTACCACATATATACATACACATATAAATAAGAATATTCAATATATGTTTATTTTTATATATTTTATGTGTGTGGATACATTTTTAAAAGATTTTATTTATTTATGCATACAAGAGCTGGGGTACAGGCCAGAGGTGGGGTGGGGAGGGCCTGAGATGACTCACCAGAGACAGAACAGGGAGCAGAACAGGCAGGTCAACTGAAATACACTGCTGAGGGGAGCAGCGGACCAGGCAGGAGACCTCTGAAATTGAGACCTCTGAGAGGTCTCCTGCCTGGCCCGGAATCGAACTCGTGCTGCAGTGGCTGCGGAAGCTCCAGAGTGCTGTGCTCAACCCTTTGTGCCACTAGGGAGGCCTATGTGTAGATAATTTTTTGTTCACTCATTTAATTATTTCCTTAGGGTTAATTCCTTGAATTGTTGCAAAATCTGGGCACAGTTACATGTTGATACAATCCAGTAAGGTAGGACCAGTTTCAATTCTAACCCACCAAATGAATGTGCTTGCATTAAGACAAGTCACCAATACTTGGCATTTGTTTTTAAATACTTGTGACTGGTCTAGGTAAAAACAAAACTCTTTCCTTCTAAAATTAACTATTTGGCTGACAAGGAAGGTTTAACATCATTTCAGATATGTTGTGGCTTTTTAGTTCTTGTCACTTAGCTGTTCCTGCCCTTTGTCAACATTTCTTAAAGATTTTTTCTTATAGACTTTAAATTATTCTTTATTATATTCCTTACTTTTAAAGTTTTCATATATTGTATGGCATAACATTTTCCCCAGTTTATTTTATATCATATGTGTTGTTTTTATGCAGAATTTTAAAATCTACGTTTTAGGGGCTTCCCTGGTGGCGCAACGGGGTAAGCAACGTACTATGAAGCACAATGTAGCCACTGCAGCACGATTCGATCCCTGCCACCAGCCAGAGAAGGAACCCACATGGCACAACACACCTCTCTTGCCTCGCCCATTGCTCCATTCAGCAGTGTGTTTCAGTCAGTCTGCCTGTTCTGCTCCCTGCTCTGTCTCTGGTGAATCCTCTTACCTCCTGTGACTCTGGCCTGCACCCCAGCTCTTGAATGAATAAATAAATCTTTTTAAAATAAAATAAAATCTACTTTTTACAGAATCTAATTTGAGTTTTCCTAGGAAGTCTGATTTGCTGCCGTTATCCTTTCCTGATTCAATTTATGGAAAACAAATCGAAGATCATTAACGAAATATGGGAGTGCTTATCTAGGATGAATAATAAATGCATTCCATATTTTGTAATTGCAAGCAGATGGTAGTCTCTAAATATTTAGCTAATAGTTAAAGTTTGAATTAAAACTTCCCTCCATACTGTATTTACTATTAGATATATACTTTTATATTTTTCCAATATTTTTATAATTTATGTTCCTAAATTAAGTATATACCTGTACATGATAGCCATTTAGGGTTATACACAGGTGGAAACACACAGATATTTAATAACTTTCAATATGTGTAATTTTACATATATTCACACAAATACATGCATAATGGTTCAACTTTGTCAGAGAGCATTACTGAGCTCTCAGAATGCATAAACTATAGGAAACAATACTGCTTTAACGTGGGGCTAGGAATGGGAGTCTGGTACAAGCAGTTACTGCTAACAGAATTAACATTTGCACCTTCTGTAAGTATCATGAATCTGACTTTTCTCATTATGGTAATGGAAAGGTAGCTGAAAGGACAATTCGGCTGTGGGCCAAAGTAAGAGGATTTGGTGAATGCTTGCCAAATCCCATTTTATAATGACCCACTTGCCAAGCAAATAGTGCTCTTGTTGCATAGCCCAGCTCCATGCGTTCAGTCAAATTTCCTCTGAAGAAATCATGAAGTGCGCTGCCACCCACAATTCAAGTTGTTGTACGTTAGCCCCAGCATTTAATGAAAATGTAAAACCCAGGGGCCCAATTCTCCTTCCATGGCTCTAGATGTCCAAAGGGAGAACTGGATTGAAATAATTAAGGGCAGATTGAGAACTTCTGAAAAAACTAAACTGGAGATTAACTCAGATGCACTAAGAGTTGTTTAAATTCTTTGTGACCTTGTCTTATAAACACAGGCTGTTTTAGTAACCTTGGCTGTTTTGCAAAGTTGACTGGTGGACAAAGCATCTCCCTGTGAGGTAGGTTCCTAAGTATACAGTCAAACATAAGACCAAGTGAGGGAGAAACAGTATGCTTAATATTTGAATTATTACTTCAGAACATGTTATATAGACTCCTTAAGAGAAAAGGGGTTTTCACACTCATGTTTCTGATTCAGCTGGAGGTCATACTTTTATTGCCACTTGGACTTTCAGAGACTCCAAGCTCATTTTGATTGCTGGTGCAAGGGTACAATATATTTTCATAATTTGGCACTTGTTTATTATTATTGTCACTGAATCTGCACACTTGAATTTATTTTTACTTAATGAATGCTGGTGTACATGAGTGGGCCTCTCAGATGCCAATAGGATACACCAAGACCTTGGTGTCAAGTAAAAGTTGACTAATTTTTTTTGTACTTTTATTTTGGTGAATTTTGTAGATTTGGGAGCAAATTTTGTCAGCATCCTAAGATAGGATCTTTTTGAGGGTATATGCAAGACTTTAGCAAATGGTAAAATGTAAAATACAAGTAATTTTTGGTATCAAGTTTTTAAGAGAGATTAGAATCATGACAATCTTTTTAAGTTATCATAAATTAATGCTTTTGCTATTAATCACAAAGTATGGTCTCTAACCTAAAACAGAATCAGAATTTAAGGAAATTGAAGGAGGTAAAAATTCTAAATCAAGAACCCTTTGATTGGGTGTAAAGTTAGATAGCATCATGTTTTCAACAGGACTTAATGGAATTGTACAGAGTAAGGACTATCTGCATGGTTATTATGTTTAAATTGGACCACATGAGATTTTTGTGAGGGTTTAGTGCACGTTTCTAGCATACTGTCTGGCTTTCAAAGAATAGAGGCTGAATAAATCCTACTTTCTTAAGTTAATAACCCAGATTTCCAGGACACTAGTACTCTCATGAACTGTTACTACCATTTTACAGATGAAGACATTGAGGTGTAGAGACATTAAGGAACTCTCCAAATTCAAACAGTAACTGAAAGGAACTGAGATTTAAACCCAAGCTTGCTGACATTCAATTGGGTTACCTGAACTTTGAGATATCTGGTAGACTATATAAACTTAATTTAGATAGAAGATGAACACATCTTTTAAAATAAAAACAATGTATGTATATATATATATATCTGTATTTACTTGGATTTATCATCCTTTTGGGGGGGATTTTATTTTAGTGGTATAATATCGGGAACATCCTTCACTAAGAAAGGTTGCTGTACAAATAAAATAATTGCAGTTATCTTTGGAGCATCTTCAATTTTTTTGGTCTATGATTATCTTTTTAAAAATAGCACTTTCATTGGGTTATAAGCCACATATCATCATGTTCACCTTTTTAAAAAATGCAATTTAGTGGTTTTTGTTATATTCATAAAGTATGTTGATCACTGCCATTTAAATTCAAAACATTTTCCTCACCTACAAAGAAATCTCATAACATTAAGCTGATAACCCTCACTGTCCCCTCTCCATAGCCCCTGACTACCACTTACCTACTCTTTGTCTCTGTGGATTTACCTACTTTGGACACCTTTTATGAATGGAATCAAACACTACATTTTTTAAAGGGTGTTTTTATTTCTTTTTAAGATTTAATTATTTATGCATAAAAGAGCTGGGGTATAGTCCAGAGGCGTGGGAGGTGAGAAGATTCACCAGAGACAGAGTGGGGAGCAGAACAGGTAGATCGACCGAAATAAACTGCTGAGGGGAGCAGCGGGCAAGGCAGGAGAGGTCTGCTGCGCCATGTGGGTCCCCTCCCTGGCCAGGACCGAACTCACTCTGCTATGTCGCAGACGCTTCACAGTGCAGCACTCAACCTGCTATGCCACCAGGGAGGCCCCAAATCAAATACTATTATGTGACCTTTTGTGTCTGTCATCTCTCAGTATAATGTTGTCAAGGCTCAACCATCTTATATTGTGTGTCAGCACTTCATTTCTTTTTATGGCCAAATAATATCCCATAGTGTGGCTGTACCACATTTTCTTTATCTGTCCACCAGCTGCTGGGTATTTGAAGTATTTCCACTTTTGGGCTATTATAAATCATGTTGCTATGAACATCCATGTACTGGTAATGTGAACCTATGTTTTCAAATCTTTACTGAGTAACATACCTAGGAATGGAATTGCTGAATCATATGACAACTCATTATTTAACTCCTGGAGGAACTGCTAGACAGCTTTCCATAGTGATGAAACCATTTTATATTCCCATTAGCAGTGTATGAGGGTTCCAATTTCTCTATATTCTCACCATTTGTTACTTTCCATTTTTCAATTATAGCAATCCTGAAGAGTATGAAATGACATGTATTTATCTGAAAATATAATGATCACATAAAAGGCACAGTACTATTTATTTTCCACCTATTGTGATAATACAATTTCTTAAAGATACTCCTTACTTGAGTAAAAAAAATAAAATTATTTAAAGAAAACATGCAGAAAAATAATGTATGGATAAGATGTGGGTATAGCCTCAGTTTCTTCAGTCATAATAAAAGAAGTCATTGGACTGTTAAGAGAATTAAATGGGCTAATATTTGTAAAATACTTAAAATGCTGCCTGTGTAAGTATGTGCTAAGTAAACAGAGAAGGTGGTACTGAACAACTCTGGTTTGAGGAACTCTTGTATAACTTACAGCAGAGCTCTTTATTAACAGGATCCTGGCTCCTCCTATGGTGAGTATGGAGCCAGTGTTTAACTAATAAAACAAATGGCAGGAGTGAATATAACTGCGGCATTGAATTTCCCTGCTCACCCTGGTCTTGCATGATAAAAGGTGCTGTACTAGTAATGAATTTTCTCAGGGTGGGGATGACCTGGCAACCCAGGCACAGCAAGTCATTGTTAATTATTTTGTCACAGAAAAATCCAAACTTTCTGCCAGCAGCAGTCTCCTTGAAGATGCTGGTGCTTGCAAGGAGTGAAAAACACTTATGCCCATCCTTCCTTCCTGACTGCCATCCTATCTTCCAAATAATTTCCCGATGACTTAAAAGAGACTCAATTCTCCCTCTTTTGGGGGGACAGGAATGTGCTATGACAAAAAATGATGGTCCAGAGAGTCTTTATAATGGGACTTGACCTATATACTATCGTCAACAGTAGCCACCCAACCTTTTGGGAAATAGAACATTATCAACAACTCTTCTCCAACTCATTCTCTCACACTGGGAAGCTAGAATTGAAACGTTCATGAGGTAAGTGGTCAAATAAAAGTGATTGTTCTACATTAGATCAAACATAGAGAACAGACCTGAGTAAAGCAAGGGAGTTAATGAAGAAAAATATTTCAGTGCTACATAAAACACTTTAATTTTCATTTACAGAATTATGAGCAGTGTAATGTTCTCTGCTCAGCAGTGCCACTGTTTTATGCCTCCTTACAGTTAATAACTTATTCTAGGTATTAAATCTGTCACATTCCTTTTACTTGGGTCTACAGTGAAGAATTTACAGCAGGAGACCCAGAACTGACCCAGCAATTTGAAAACATAACACAGATATGAATCCAATTATTCTCCATCTAAATGCTGACACTTATGCCCTGTGTCAATATGTGCCTTTTGGACCAGTCACATTTAATATCTAACTCATCAAAACCAATTCAGAAATCAAAGCAAAAGGATTATTTTACACCCACTTTCAGCATGGAGTTTGAACAACAATAACAACAAAAAGAGTGTGTCAGCCTGCTTTCTATAATTTAGATACTGACATAAAACATATTTTTAAAAGTTGGTTAAAGAACAGAGTATGTGCTACCCCCTGGTGTGCTGGTCTTTTTTTTTTTTTTTCCCTTCCCCTTTTCCCGACCATATTCCCCTTAAAAAAGAAAGAGTTGCTTGTACAAGTTCATAAAACAAAACAAATCACTTCTGCAGCAGGAATCTATCAGTGGCTTGCTGCTTGGGTCTCAGGGTGCCTGCCAAAAGCTCCGATCAGTTCTGTTTTTATTCTTTGTAAAATCAGCAACTGGAGCTGCTTAAAATGTTTTCCATATAAAAATGTAACTAGATCAAACAGTGGCCTTGGGAATGGAAGAAGGAGTGGGCTGAGGGGAGACGCCTTTGGGAAAAAAATTCGATGGGAAGTTCAGGAGGTCGTGTCACAAATAAAAATTACTTTTAACATGTACATGATGAGGCATTTCAATGTGCCCCTCTACAGTGGAGAGGAGGAGACAGTCTAGGACTTGCCGAAAAGGGACAAACAAAAAGCACGTGAGTGTGTCCCCCAAGGAGGGAAAGAGTCTTTCTCTGGCTCTGGTGTGGAAAGAGGCAAGAGGAACTAGGAGATTGAAAGATGGCAGCCTCAAGAGAGCAAACAGACCTGTGCTCAAAATGCACTCATTTCCCTTTGTAAAGATTCAAGAGAAAATTAAAACACAGGAAGTACGTTGGGCATAAGACCTTGTTTCTTATGTTTGATGAAAACTAGGTTCAAATCATAGGAAAATCTAAAGTCTTTTGGGGATGTTTGACTTCTAATGGATAATATGATAAAGAAGTGACAGTCTACTCTCTGAGCCTCTCTAAAAAACAAAACCCTGAATATCCAAATTATACTGGTGTGAAGTAGACTTTGTCTTTTTATTTTGGTATATTTAAGTTACTAGTGACTAATTCCTAGTCTACCCAAGTCACAAAAGGGGAACAAAGCCAACATAGTAAAAGGAACACAGAACCTCAAGAACTTGAAGGAGAAATAAGAGAAAGACTAAACACCAAAACTCCAAACAACGTAAGGAAGACCAGCCCTGTCCCCCCCTACACACAAACTTAGTATTTCTAAGTATATGTATTTTACTCCACGGAAAAAAGGCTGTGGAAAAACACCAACATCTTCACAGTGATTACTTTATAGGAGGTAGTGGGCTTGTAGAATGGGGAAGGGGCTTTCCAATATTACTTAGGCAACTTCTTCCAGATGGTTAATAGCATACCAGGGAGATTTAACAACTGTTAGTACTGTCATCTTTGTTTCAAGAACCCTCCCCTCACTTTGACTTTTAAGCAATAAACCTTTAGAGATACCACAGTGCCTTGATCTGTGTTTTCTGAAAATGCTCTTGGAACTCACTGCAGGTTGCTTAGGCAACAGTCCAGCTTCCACCACGGGGCCCTCATCCCCTTTGTGAAGGGTTACACCCAAGCTCAGCTCCCCCTCCCCCACCTTGGTGGTCTCTCATCCTGGCAGGGGTTTGGCTCATTTCCATGGCCTACAGGATCCCCAAGTAAAGAACAGCTAATGTTTTAAGACCACTCTGTGGACCACAGATGTTGAAAATCCTAACCTCCTGGCACCAGGCACCCTGTGTATCCCCACTACCCCCAGAGGTAGCTTTCTTGAGTTGCAGTGTAAAAGACATAAAAACAAGAGGGCAATGCCCTCCATTGGCCTGTAGATCAGACAGACACTCACCTCTCTACGGGGCAGAGGAAAGGGGGGACTCAGCCTCTTCTCTTTCACTGATCCTGGTTTTCCCACACCAGTGTTCTCCTTGCTCAGCTCAACTCTTCATCCATTCCAGGTGCACCGCAGAATTTGTTTTATATCTTGCTATAGGGAAGGTGGTTGTCCAAAATGACTCACCTAATAAGCAGGTGAGTACCATGAAATACACTGTATTCCTTCCAGATCCCATCCCCACTCTTTGCAGAGGCAACGCCATTCTGAAGCACAAGTGTGCTCTTGTTTTTATAGCTCTAGTATATAGAATGTTTTTATATTCTACACAGAGGACTGGTCTATGAGCTAAAAAAATTATATTAGGAACAACAACTACAACAAAAAAGAAAAAAGAAAAAAATAATAAGAACGCTCAAGGAAATGAGCAATTACAACCAAAAACAAACAAACAAACAAAAACTCAATAAGAACAAAAGGTCACAGATAAACCAAAGGGGTCATGGGGGCGGGGGCAGAGAAGGGGAGGAGGGCAGAAAGCGCACAAGGGACTGAGGTGGTGGTGCACGGGTGGAATGGTGGTGGGAACTCGCTGGGGGCTACAAATGATGTCAAATACAATTAAATCAATCTAATAAAAAATTTTTAAAAATAAATCTTAAAAAAATTATATTAGTGGCTTAACTCTTCAATTTGCTTTTCTCATTCATCACTGTATGACTAAGATCTTTCCATGTTAGTTTTGAATTTCATGTGTTTTAAAAAACAAACGTAACCCATTAACGTTTATTTAGATTGTTGATCTAGATGATGCTGCTGTTTCAAACCCTTCTCCATTATTCTTTTCCTCTTTTTCTGTCTTGATTTATGAATGTTTTCTATTTTATTTTTTAGTGTGCTCTTTCAGAACTAAACCAAAACCTACTAAGTGGCTACTCCTAAATCTCTAAGATGACTTAATAAGGATATAGCTGTTAATGAAAGGACCTTAGACAATTTCTGCTGTTTACTTCTCTTCTATTTCTCATGTATTCTAGTTTTTTAGTACACCTACTTTTAATAGGCAATATTTATATCTGTGAGCACATTATAATTTTCTTTGCTTACTATTGTTCTTGTAATCCATCTTTTACTTCTGGGTCAAACTGTTTTTTTTTTTTCTTTATTAAAGTATAACTTTTAACATATGATTTTCTTTTAAGTGCTCAGGGTTTTCAGGAGACATAGAACTGATAAGTCAATGGGAGGGAGGTGAACAGAATGGAGAGAGAGAGGAAAGGAAAGAGAGATTAAAGAAGTGGCTCACGGGCCTCCCTGGTGGCACAGTGGGTTAAGCAATGCCCTATGAATCAGCAAACCACAGCCACTAAGGCACGAGTTTGGTCCCTGCTGCCGGCCAGGGAGGGGTCCCACATGGTGTAGCAGACATCTCTTGCCTCGCCCACTGCTACCCTCAGCAGTGTGTTTCAGTCAGTCTGCCTGTTCTGCTCCCCACTCTGTCTCTGGTGGATCCTCTCACCACCCACACCTCTGGCCTGTACCCCAGTTCTTGTATGCATAAATAAATAAATCTTTAAAAAAAAAAAAGAAGAAGTGGCTCACAGGATTGATTCTGGAAGAATACCAGGGAAGAGCTGCTTTTCAGTTAAAGCTCTAATATTTACTGGCAAAATTCCCTCTCTTTCAGGGAGGTCAATTTTTTTTTAATAAGGCCTTTAACTAATTGGATGTTGGATGAAGACTTCCACACCACTAAGAGTAATGTGCACTACTCAAAGCCTGACTTAAATGGTAATCTCATCTAAAAACACCTCCCTCAGAAACATTTAAAAAAATGTTCGACCAAGTATCTGACCAAATTGACACATAAAACTAAACACCAAAATGATTTATTTTACTTTTATCATTTAATAATAGGTTAATTCTTTAAAGAATTTTAACTTGAGAATGTTTTTATTTACTTCCATAAATATTACCTGGTCATCTCTTGTTTCTGCTACTAAGAATTCTTCTCTCAACCTGACAGTAATTCTGCTGTAAGTGATGTCTTCTCATATTCATTTTCTGAAAAAAAAAAAAAAAAAAAAAAAAAATCATTTTGAGTGTCTAGGCATAGGTTTTTATATCTTTCTTGGGGTTTTCCATATCCATTTAATCTGAGACCCCGTTTTCAACTTTCAAAAGTTCTCAGGCCTAATTATACAAATTTTGACTTCAGATTTTTTCTCTTTTGGAAATTCTTTTGAAATTTCTGTCTACTCTTTCTATCTCTTAACTCCTCTTTCATGTCTTCCATTTATCTCTCTGATGCATTATGGCAATTTCCCTCAAGCTCTGTCTGCTGAATTACTAAGTCTCTCTTCAGTTCTCTGTGGTTTAAGGAGATTTAATTATAAAAACCACTTACTTTCTAAAATGTCAATTGTTTGAAATCTGCTTTTTTTCTTATCTTACAACTTCTAGTTTCTATCTTTTTTGAGGATATCCAACATGCCTAGTTTCAAGCCTCTTTCATAACAACTTACTACTTATAGTTTGGGATGTGTTTATCTTTTTGTTTCTTTCCGTCTGCTATATTTCCCTTTGGGGTTTGTGTGATTTATATTCTTTAGCCAGGAGTCCATTATTACTTTGCTTTTACCTTTCCCAAAGGTTAATGGGTTTCACTGATTACAAATAAATTTTTTGGTTAATTTTTCAGTGTATGAATGAGTCCTACATCAGCTGTATAAATGAGAATTTCATACACCTGTAACCACAGTGCAGCTTGGGTTTCTGAGCTCTCGACGGTGACTCTGTTTCTTTCCTACTTCCAGTATAGCAAGTTTTTTCACTGTTTCTCTAGACCAGGGGTTTTCCCAGGTCTCGATTAGAAATTTTCCGGTTCTTGTTTCATGGACAGAGAATCTATCGTCTTTCCTGGTTTTAAGCATACATCTCGGTGCCAGCTTTCCATCTGCATGGATCTGAACCACAACACCCTGCCAAGTGTGTGTTTCCAGCTACAGGCCCCAGCAGTAAGTGCTCTGACTGTTGCACATCTGCGAGGTCTTGATCTCTGACTTCCGGTTCTCTTTCCCCACCTGTTGCCAGAAGCAGGTTTATCTGCTTTAAAATTGGCCAACAGAAAATGTTTTACTGTATTTTATCTACTTCATGTTGCCAAAATGGTTACAGGTATAGAGTATATTTTTAAAAATAGGTTATTTAAACTCGAAAGAAGATGTTAAAGTCTACCAGCAATTACAAAAGGCTTTGTTGAGGGCAAAGCATCAAAGATTGGAGGAAACAATCTTTCTGTCAAAACCTGGTAATAAATTTCATCACAATTTTAAAAGAAATTATATAAAACCCAAAGGAATCTAGTTAAGAGTCTGATGTTATTTATTACCTAACCTTCCTAGGTACAGTGTGATTATTAGAAATAGGAATTCTAGGAGTGGGTGGGCTACGACAGAGCTGGGAAAACCCCTAGCCTACACGTGACCATTTCTTTGGCTTCACCTACCTTAAGTCTTCATTTATTTTGAAATTCAGACTATATGTTCTCTTCCCTACAAAGAAAATCATGCTGACCCTGTATCCCTGAAGAAGTACTACAGTGTTTACTGGTAAGTCTGTTCATTTTCTTATCAACAAGTTAGTGTGCAACAGAATCTGTAGAATATTTAGTTTGGCGAAAAGCACAGTGCTGGAGCTTTGTGTCTTTAGAAAATGTGTACAATTTTAAGATACCGGGACAGATTTTTTTGTTTGTCTGTTTTTTTCTAGGAGACGACAGATGAACAGTGCCTGAATTCCAAAGATCTCCATTGAATTTTAAGGTTTTGTGTGTGTGTGTGTGTGAGAGAGAGAAAGAGAGAGAGAGAGAGAGAGAGAGAGAGAGAGAGAGAGAGAGAGAGAGCAGGACTGCATCTTATTAGTTTTTTTATTCCCCAGTAACATATGATTTACACCTTATGCTCAAATGTATTTGTAGACTAGAATCTCAGATAAATAAACTTTCCAGAATTGGTAATTCTTCTTTTCTTCCTCTATGACTCTGATCTTTAAGCACAGGTAACCAACTTGTTTGGTTGTGAATGTATTTGTATAGATTTTTCATCACTAGAATTCCAACTCCATATTATTCCATCTAAAATAGCCATCTATAGAAGAAAAGCTTTTTTCGTACAGTAGGAGAAAGAAACATCCCCCGTTTGTCTGTCATCCACCCACCCACCCATCCATCCACCCACCCACCCACCCACCCATCCATCCATCCATCCATCCATCCATCCATCCATCCATCCATCCATCCATCCATCCATCCACATCTCTACATCCCTCTACTATATCAAATACCCTTTCTATCATTTTTGGCTGGTTAGTATTTTTTTAACAACACTAAACTTTGGAGACTGAACTGTCCTTTCTAACCTGTGTCCTTTCTGATCTGTGATTTGAGTATCATTCACCAGGGTCACAATGTCTGTTAACTATGAGTATATAACCCAGTCAGATACAGTGAGATGGAAGAAAGTATTCACAGTGGTGTACATAGTATCCTTTCCACACTGGAAAGATCAGCAATTCATACTGACAGGAACAGACTGCTTGTCTGCAGTCTCCTAGAAATAAACAGACAAACAAAAGGTATCTTAAAATTGCATACATTTTATCCAGCACTGTGTTTTTCACCACTATCTATGGGTTCGTCATGTTTGATCAACTGGCACCGAATCTCTCATAAAATTACATCAGATCAAGGGGTTCCCACTTCACTTCAAAAAAGGTACAGGAGGTGGGACAGTGGCCCCGAGGTTCGCTAAACCATTCATATTCTATACCACATAGAAAGTGTCGGCCTGATGCTTAGAAAAGAAGAACTGAAGAGCCAGCTTGGAGGCAATATTTTATAAGGATTGAGCACCATTCAATAAGATACAGTATATACAGGATATACACTTTGCATCAAAGATCTTTTTAATGGTGCTCTTTTTCTCAATAGGAAAATAAACATGGTATGGGAATCAAGGGTGGAAATCAAAGTTGTTCCTCTTATTTGCACTACCAGTGATATAAAATTCACAATTAAGCAGTTATATAGAAAACACTGTATGTTGAAAATGCATTTAACACCCCTAATCTGTCAAAAATCACTTAGCTAGCCCATCTTAAACATGCTTAGAACACTTACATTAGCCTACAGCTAGGCAGGATCATCAAACACAATGTCTATTTTATAACAAAATGTTGGATATAACACATAATTAACCGAATACTGTACTCAAAGTGAAAACAAAATGTCCTAATTAAAAATTTAAAGTATAGATATTACTGAATGCATATTACTTTTGTACCTTCCTAAAGTTGAAGATTTGTAAGACAAACCATTGTCACAAAAGTCTATATGACTATCACCACTATCGAATAACAGAACTTTTCATTACCCATAAAGAAACTCCATGCCCACTAGCCGTCACTCTCTTGTTCCCATCTCCTGGCAACCACTAATGTTCTTTCAGTCTCTAGATTACCCTATTCTGAACATTTCATATAACATACAATATGTGAGTCTTTCTATTCAAATAATTCCATTTGTAATTTCTATAGGCTACATTTTTTTCAGGCTATATTTCTTTTGAAAATCTCTTGGAAATATTATTCCTAGTGATCACTTCTTTAATGCATCCTTAAAAGTGTCACCACCCTATAAATTCAGCTCAGTATTCTGTATCTGACAATTCTAGTAACTCTCTTGCTTGAGAAGGGGGTATAACATTATTGTTTGTTTACTGACCTCCAGATATTTTTTTAAAAGACTTATTTATTTATGCATACAAGAACTGGGGTACAGGTCAGAACTGTGGGAGATGAGAGGACTCACCAGAGACAAAGTGGGGATCAGAACAGGCAGACAGACTAAAATACACTGCTGAGGGGAGCAGTGGGTGAGACAGGAGAGGAGTGCTGCACTATGTGAGTCACCTCCCTGGAAGGTGATTGAACTTGTGCTGCAATGGCTGCGGATGCCTCACAGTGCAGTGCTTAACTTAATCTCTGCACCACCAGGGAGGTCCTGACCTCCAGATATTATAGATAGCTTTTTGTTTTTGTTTCTGTTGTGATAACATTACTTTGCAATGATGTATAGGTTTCAGGTGTACAGTGTCTCACCTAAACAAGTGTCTATTTTATACTATGCCCACCAAGAAATGTCCAACTGTTATTCACTTCTAGGCTATTCTCTCTCCCCTCCTTCTCTAGTAACCACCATTTTGTTGTTAGAGTCTAACTTTTTTTTTTCATTTGACTGATGACTTCCCCCCTTTATATTCACAAATGAGTGAAATTATTCAGTATTTATCTTTCCCTTTCTGACTTGTTTCACTTAGCATAATGCTCTTAAGATCCATCCATTTTGTTACAAATGGTAACATTTCATCTTTTTAAAATATCTGACTAGTATCCATTATGCCACATATTCTTTTTTTTAAAAAAGATTTTATTTATTTATGCATATTAAGAGCTGGGGTTCAGACCAGAGGTATGGGGGGGTGATAGGATTCACCAGATACAGAGTGGGGAGCAGAACAGGCAGACTGACTGAAATCCACTGCTGAGAGGAGCAGGTAAGGCAGGAGAGGTCTGCTGCACCATGTGGGTCTCCTCCCTGGCTGGGGATAGAACTCGCGCTGCAGTGGCTTCTGAAGCCCCACAGTGTGGTGCTCAACCCTTGCACCAACAGGGAGGCCCTATACCACATCTTCTTAATGCACCCATCCATCTCTGGGCTTATTTCCTATTTTGGCTATTAGAAATATACAGCAATTAACAAAGGAGTACATGTATCTTTTTCAAATAGGATTTTCCTTTTTTTAATAAACAGAAGTGAAATAGCTATACATGGTATTTTTAATTCTTATTTTTTGAGAAATTCCCAACTGTGGCTGTACCGATTTATAGTCCCACCAAGAATGCACAGGGGGTTCCCTCTTCTTCACATCCTCTATGATACTTGTTGTCTTTTTAATAATAGCCATTCTCATAGGTGTAAGGTGATTTTCACTCTGGTTTTGATTTGTAGTTCCCTATTAATAAGTGATGATGAGCATCATTTCTTATGTCTGTATGTCTTCTTTGATAAGATCAGTTTAGGTCCTCTGTTCAATTCTCAGATTTGTTGTTGAGTTACCTAAGTTGTCAGGGTTCATTTTTTCTAGACTAATTTTCCCAATGGCACTAATACCATTAGCAATTGCTTTACAGGATACTCATCCCTTTCCCTGTGTGCTATCTGATTCTGGCCCTGGGCCTAGCTAATTTTTTTCTTTTGGGAAACAGAGGTGTCTTTGCAGAGAATTGGTGTCTAAAACAAAGGCTTGCAGTTGAAGGGTTTCTCCAGGCACCCAGGTACTGCTAATGTCAGAAAAGGAACCACAGAAACCTGCTATTAAACTTTCCTGTCTACTTGCCAAAGTCAACGTCCATTGCTTATACCTAAGAAATGTGAAATGGATATAACCCACTACTTTTTAATTCTGAGATAAAATTTTAAAGTAGTAAATTCAACATCATTCAGTTACATAGGTACAGCTGTCATTTTATAAAAACATAATCCCTGTAATCACAGAGGAATAACTGTATTCCTTGATGCATAAAACTCTCTAAGCTAAAACTTATTCTAATGAATTTCTGTTACTTGAAATTTGCTTCTGAGAAAGTATCTATTTATTTGGGTATGTTTAAAATAGTAAATTAATGATAAATATGACCAAAAAAGAGGATAAAAATTGTGTTTTTATTTAATGGAATTCCAAACATTCATATTTCAGCCATCTTGTCTTCCTTCAAATAGTACACTTTATGTCATAGCAGGCCATTAGCAGGAAGTCCACTGTGACGATAATGTATCTGAGGACTTTCGCTGCCTTTAATTGACACTGTAATCAAATAATATATTTGATTAGTCCTACTAACTTCCAGGATTTATGAAAAGCAGTTACAGAAAATGGAGAAGAAATATGGAGATATCTTCACTTAACATTAATTCATTTGATATTTACCGAGCATTCATTTTTACGGGAACAGTATGAAAGGTTATACTGCTAAGTTCAAAGCTGGGCCCGATAGCCCTAGAGCTTAAAGCATTGGGGAAAGGAACAGCTAAAATACTAATGAAAAATACATACATTTCACAAATAAGTGAAAAAATTTTTAAGATTTTATTTTTATTTATTTATGCATATAAGAGTTGGGGTACAGGCCAGAGGCACAGGGGGTGAGAAGATTCACCAGAGAGAATAGGGAGCAGAACAGGCAGACTGACTGAAATCCACTGCTGAGAGGAGCAGTGGGTGAGGTAGGAGAGGTCTGCTATGCCATGTGGGTTCCCTCCCTGGCCAGGGATTGAACATATGCTGCAGTGGCTGTGGAAGCCCCACAGTGCAGTGCTCATCCCTTGTGCCACCAGGGAGTCCCCGAGTGAAAATTTTTAACTATGGTAATAGTAGAGAAAGATACACGGCGCCATATGTGTGTGATAGGAGAACTTGATCAAGTTAGAGACTGGGAAAAGCTTTTCTAAGGAAGTGACAACTGAGTTGGCAGGTGAGGGATGAGTAGGAACTTAAGAACTGAGGAAACATATTAGAATACCAGGCAGAAAAGTCACTAATGAGCAGGTACATTGCTCAGAAAAGGAACTGAGAGAACTTAAAACTGGGGCTAAGAACACAATCATATGGGGAGATGTGACTGAAGAGGTGGTTAGGACCAAATCATCTGAAGGAATTCTGAATTCTTAAGAGCAATAGGAAATGACTTAGAACAGAAGTGGATGCAAGAAGTTAGTCATACCAGTCAAAGTGTTTGGACTTTCAAGGATCCTTAGACAACGGTGTTGTGAAACATTAACTTGCTTTAAAAAGTGCCTCTTGAACCAGGATTTTATGATTATCATCTACCTATATATCATATATTTTTAGCTTTATAAAAATCTCATAATTAGATTTTAATTTTATTTTTTTTGTTTTTTACTAAAGCCACTACATATGCTTAAGGAGTATACATTCACATATCTTCAAAATCCACCATAAAAAATGAAAAAGAATTTAAAAAGACTACATTTTTTGGACTTTAAAGACTCATTGTTATTATGTATCTAAACTAAACTAAACTAAACTAAACTCAAACTTGCATTTGTTGGGACAGCTCTCACAGAATAAAATTTGCAGACTGCTTCCTGTACTCAAATCCTCACTGATTAGCTCATAAACTCTTTGTACAGCTATTATTAAAACTTTAATTTCAGCCAATACCCTTTTATTTTTGCCAAAAAAGTAGTTGTAGTAGTGTAAATTAAATGCTTATGTGATGTAGCGTCACTTTAATCTTAGGCTTGATTAATATAACCTTGATTTATACAGGGCAGGTGAGGGTCTTGGAGTCTTCTGTGCTCACTGTTCCACACTTGGGACATCCCACCCAATCCTGTGTGACACATTTACAGAAGGTCCTGAACAAATGTGTAGAGAGCAAGCAATTAACAAGGAATTGTTCTTGATGACAAATAACTTGTTCTAGAAAAAAGGGGACACTTAGCTTGGAAAATACAACTTGAAAGTTGTCTTTAAATCTTTGAAAGGCTGTCATGTTAAAGATGGATTAGATTTTAGGTTGGGCCTCCTTGGTGGCACAAGGGGTTGAGCTCTGCACTGTGGCGCTTCCGTAGTCATTGGAGTGCAAGTTCTATCCTTGGCCAGGCAGGGGACCCACATGGTGCAGCAGACCTCTCCTGCCTGGTCTGTTGCTCTCCTCAGCAGTGTACTTCAGTCAATCTGCCTGTTCTGTTCCCTGCTCTGTCTCTGGTGAACCCTCTTAACCCCTGCACCTCTGGTCTGTACCCCAGCTAAACAAAGATTTTAGGTTATATACCTCTGTAGTCAATAAAATACTCCATCTGTAGTCAACCAGTATACAACTTAGTGGGGATACAAGTTCCATAAGACTTATGTTCCCTTTCCATAAGACTGGAAATTTCACAAAAGATAGCAATTGCTTTCTTAGAAGATACATCCTACCACTGGCTTATGTTATACTTTCCACCAATTCTTTCCACAAGATCCATGTTTAAGATAGATCTGCCCAATTCAGTACATGCAAACTTACACTTCATACCTAAGGGACATTCTTTTCATTTCTCCTTTATTAAATGGACTTTTGTTAGCTTTGCCAAATCTTCAAATTGAGGTTAGTGAGAATTTTTTAAAAAGTTTTTTTGATAATACCAATTGTCTATTCTCCTGACTAGTTTTTCAAAATCCACCTGTATAACTATTCTACATATCATCTAAGATGTTAATAAATGTTGGACAAGATGAAACTAAGTGTAAACTAGTGAAGGATTTGACTAAAAAGTCCCTCTAATTTCATGGCAATTCATAAATTAGTTTTATTTTCATTTTTCCATTATAATATCACAAAGTTAAGTCACACCATTTATGATTTCTTCTTCAACAGTAGGTAAATAGCTAGACTGAAAAATAAAATTAACTTTGCTTATTATGCATTAATTATTCTTAGTGCAACCCTGCTGGGCTAACTTCTATCATTTTCTAAACACTTCCAAATTATTTAAATAACCTGAATTTGTTTCTTTTGCTGTAGACTAGTATCAAATGACTTTAATGGTTTTCATTTTTTTTGGAGTATGTCTTTATCCTTTTGAAAACTGGTATTTTTTATGTTTTTTCCTATTTCCCAGTCTTCTGGCTTCTTTCCCATTTTCTGCAAAAATGTCTCACAGACTTTGCATGAATGCACCTGCAGGGCCGTTCAGTTACTGCAGCTGTAATGTGTCTGAGTTGAGGTACCTAAACTTAATTAGAACAGTGTAATTATTATAGTGATCACACAGGGGGTTAATATGTAGAGTCGCTGAAAATTGAGTAGAACCAAAGTCCTCTTGAAATCTCTTAAATTGCCCATAGAGAATATGATTTTGCTATACAATTCTGCCTGTATAACATATGACTAGATACACCATGTGACACAGTACATTGTAATATACATCTATGTAACGTACATCCTAACTTATACTCTACAGTAAAGATTCATGAAAAAACCACAGTGTATTTACTAAGCCCACACAGAACTGTGACTTAGTGAGGTGACAGCAAACCTCAGGGCTCTTTGCTAGGCAGACTGTAGGGTTTGCGGTACTCTCAGTGAACAAGGAGAGAAACTTTCCAATTTTTCTGTCTTTGGGTTGTTGTAGCTGCATCCCATGAATAAAATGTCCCTCAGTGGCATTCTAGTGTCACTGTAGTCTTCAGTTCTCTCTTCCTCAAGCATGTTTCATTTTGCTCTGATGGAGCAGGGTACACAAAAAAGCTCAAAGGGCAGAAGGAATATTTGGCCACTTCTAGTCAAAAAAGAATCCTGCCTGTCATGTGTGGCAGGTTTTATTTCCCACTGCACTTTCTTTCCCCCATGAAATCTGTTAAGAATTACTACATAAAGACTTCATCATGCAGCATCATGTTGATTCCTTCATACTGTCGGACGTTATTCGCATTCCAAAACCTTTCTATTAAAAGGAATTCCCACCAGCTAGAAAATACATGACGGGAGAACCTGAATCCCCAGTCCCTTAAATAACATGGTGGTGGGAGGTTATATATATATATTTTTATTTTTGCATAGAAGGACTGGGGTGTAGGCCAGAGATGCAGTGGGTGGGAGGACTCAGAGTGGGGGACAGAACAGGTGGATCTGCTGAAGTACACTGCTGAGGGGAGCAGCGGGTGAGACAGGAGAGGTCTGCTGTGCCATGTGGGTTAGCTCCTTGACCAGGGCTCGAACTTGGGTCATTGCAGTGGTGATAGCACTGAGATTTAATCCCTAGGCCATTACAGAGGCCCTAAACTTTTTTTTAAAAAGTTATGCAATTTTGCTTAATGGAGAGAAGCAAGTGCTAGAAACTTTCAAACAGATTCAGATGAGAGAAGTCTTAGGTCAAATTCTATGTTTGGGCAAAGAAATGGGAAACCTTTAGCTATTGCACAGATAATTCAGAGAACATTCTTTCCTCATCCCTCCTCTCTACTCCAACTGTTAAAGATAGTACGTAACACAAACCAAACTTCATGCATGCTTCCTCTACCTTCCACCCACTGTAGAGTTCCTCACTCAATTGTCACTCAAGTACCGAACAGATAATGTGAACCCACCTCCCGAACACCGTCCCTGAGACACAAAACACTACCAGGGAGAGCCAAACCTAGGCAGTGCCATGCCGAGCTCGGTGTGGCCTTTAGGTGTACCTGATGTCCTCTGGTAAATAAGATAGTGAGATTAAGGCTGCTTTTGTTCAGAGGCGGGGAACAGGAGGTCTGGGGGGAGGTGAGTTCGTGTGGGTAGACCATCTCTTTTAAGGGGTCAGTACAGCAGGAAAGAGGCAAAAGAGAAAAACCTGCTGTGAAATACCTCATTTTTGTGATTCTCTAGCAATTTACAAAAGCAATGGCACATAAGGGAAGTTTCCTTCTCTTTGGGGAATCATAAATAAAACAGTGGTGTAATCAAAGGACAGAAGAAAAAAGAGGCTTCAGGTATTTAATACTTATTTACCTCCTTCTCCATTATGTATGACTCCTGGGCAGGCGGGAGGGCTACAGAAAACAATAACTCAGTCTGTCCTGCCTGCCAGAGCCTTCCAAATTCTAAGCCCGTTGCTCTAATTTACTGCTTTCTACTTGGTGACTACAGAAGATTTGAAAAGGTCTTCAGAAAAAAAAAAAGTGGTGAGGTTTCTGCTGGATTTGCTATCAGGGTTTGTTCATCTCTGACTGATAGTGCTCTCTGCAGTTTAGATCTCCACCAGTCTCCAGGGAGCCCATGCGTCTGAGGGAGCGAACTTCCAGAAGCTTCTATCTGAGGTGAGGAGAGTCAAGAATAAAGACAGTGCTTCATCTGGCCTCCCGGCAGCCTGAGAGGTGTGAGGAGCATTAAGACAACCTTGTGAGAATGGAAAGGCCTCTTTTCTCCCACCCTTCAGCTCGGGGTTCATAACTCAGACAATTTCTTTAAGCCTGTAACCACCAAAGTTACTGTCAAGACAGAACGAATGCTGTGCCCTGGTATTTTACCAGCATGCACTGAATATGCTAAAACTGATAATTGCAATGAACCTAACTGACCAAGATGTAACATATATTGACATTGTAATGACCCTAACTGCTGGAAGGCTGGGGCAATCACGATAGTTATCAATTAAAAAGCGACCACTTATTTACTGATAAACAGACAAGCAAAGGCAAGGACAGAAAACACTCAGCTTTGTTGACAGGATCTACCTAAATTAAAATTAACAGGTGTTCCTGATAATACGCCTTTGAAAAGTGGTATATATACAGGTACTGAATTGGACATGTGTAAGACATCATGGCCGTAGCTCTGAAGTAATCTCCAGAACTCTCCCTATGCCCTCTGATAGGTACCCTTCCCATTCTTTTTTTTTTTAATATTTATTTATTTATGCATACAAGAGCTAGGGTACAGGCCAGAGTCAAAGGAGGTGAGAGGATTCACCAGAGACAGAGTGGGGAGCAGAACAGGGAGATTGACTGAAATACACTGCTGAGGGGAACAGCAGGCAAGGCAGGAGAGGTCTGCTGAGCCACGTGGGTTCCCTCCCTGGCTGGGGATTGAACTCAAGCTGCTGTGCAGTGGATGCTTCTCAGTGCAGCGCTTATCCCGCTGCACTAGCAGGGAGGCCCTCTTTTTTTTTTTTTTTTTAAGGTTTTACTTATTTATGCGTACAAGAGCTGGAGTACAGGCCAAAGGCAAGGGGTGAGAGGATTCACCAGACAGAGTGGGGAGAACAGGCAGATCGACTGGACTTCCCTTTCTTACAGCCTAACAAAAGCCAGTAACTTCCTGTACTGTAACCCACCTGTTCTGCTTTGCCACTGTCTATAGTCTTGCCAAGAGATCAGTGACCCTCCCTTTATCTGCTGCTTACTGAATTGCAAGCTTGTATTACTGTAATGTGGATTCCTCCAATAAATTAATGTTGTATTCTATGCATTTGACTTGAGTCATAAGCTGAAATTCCCAATTCATGCAATTTAACATTCTAGAGATCCTGAAACTGATTTAAAACAAACAAAACGCAGGAAGATCATTATGTAGTGAAAGAGAAGGCAGGCCCACCAGGTGGGCTTTGTAGAAAAAGGACAGGTGATGGTGGCTTAGACATATCCAGAAATTTGAGATGAGCAAGTCTGTGCTTTAGGTTGCATCCTTAACAGTGTAAAGTGCAATTCTACTTTTTTTCTAAAATTCAATTTTTTTTCTAAAATGCAATTCTAAATTCTTCCTCAGGGCAAACAGGCTCTCTACCACAGAGACTTTCTGAAATGCTTAGGAAATGAACTTCCAAACATTTATTTCCAAGGAGCCTAATAAATTTGCAACACAAAGTAGCACTACTTTCTTTGTACATTCCTGACTGTGGACGTTGCTTTAACTTAGAAGGAGGAATTATGACTTCCATTGTAAGCAACTACTAGAGCTCCCTTCTAGGACTTTCTAGGATGAATAAATCTTCAATATATCAAGGACAGGGCCTCCCTGGTGGCACAGTGGATTAAGCGCCTCACTGTGGAGCTTCTGCAGCCACTGCAGCGCAAGTTCAATCCCTGGCCAGGGAGGGGACACACATGGCGCAGCAGTCCTCTCCTGCCTCGCCCGCTGTTCCCCTCAGCAGTGTGTTCAGTTGACCTGCCAGTTCTGCTCCCCACTCTGTCTCTGGTGAATCCTCTCAACTACCCTCATATCTGGTCTGTACCCCAGTTCTTGTATGCATAAATAAGTAAATTTAAAAAAAAGTTGGCTTGCCGGTGGCTGATTTTACAGTCACTAGTGGAGCCCAGAGCTGAGAGCTAGTGCCATGAAGGCACAAACAGCTTATATCCATAAATTCTCTCTTATCAGCATAACTGCTACTCTACCCCAGTGGAACAAAAGATGCAGGCTCAAGAGTACAGATCCTTAGTGTTTTCCTTTCTTTTTCTAGTCTTTCCTTCTTCATTTTGGTGGTGTACTTAACTCTAAAATAAGACTGTCTACTTTTATTCAGAGCAGCAAAGATTTGCTGTGTTTCAAACTTTAACCTCAGTTGAGTTAGAATAGTTATATAAAATGGTATTTCCTTAAATAACTGGTATCTGCCTAAATTTTAAGATAGCTTACTTAATAGTTTGCTAGTTTCCTTTTCACAAAGTTGACAAAGATTTTGCTTCCTACAAAGCCAAGCGGTGACTGTATTTCAGCAAGCTTCAGGCAGATTACAAATAATTTATATTTGTAACTACATATAAGCAAACTGTTTCAATGTCAAAGGTTCAACAGGAGGGAGAAGCTCTGTGCTGATAACAGCAATAATTCAGTTTCCAAGTATGCCTGCCATCTCTTCTCTGCAGACACATTTCTTCCGAGCCACTGGTGGAAGCTTCCCAGGGAGACGCGGCGTTATTCCCTCATGGCAGACAGGAGGATGACGCTGTGAGGACGCTGATGCCACCTGGCAGCAGTGGTGGCACAGCCTGCTGGAGAGGCACACACTGGAACCCAAGCCTCATCAGAAGGCAGCTGTGACACATTTCAAAGGTGTATTGCAAATTTCACACTGGGGGTCTTTAAAATAATTTGACAGTCTCTGTGGATTTCACAGATTTTTAATTAAGAGCTAATACCACTTCGTCCAAAATCAAGACTATTTGCCTATTTATTGGCTGTAAAAGTAGACAGAAACTTGTGGATGCATTTAAAAAATAATCTGCAACTGAGTATGCCATTTTCAAATTTAACAAGCTAGTATTAGTAAAGATTTTTTTCCAAAAAACAAAGCCAAAACGCAAGTTGGTTGGGACTTCACAATGAAAAGGAGCGATACTGCCTTTGCAGACTTCTTCTTAAGGTCAACTTCTTTCTACCACTTGTAATCTTAGTTGTTCATCTTGCATATTACACGATGTGAATAATTGAGAGGACAGTGATCATAGAACATGCATAGAGAAATAGATATACACATCTATCCCTGTATGTATCAGATCCCAAGTGAAAGTGGGAGAAATGCCCATCTTTCCTATTAATGTCAGCTGTTCTCTTCCAGAGAGGGTTTATGGATCTAAGTTTCCCACAACTGAGAACAATCAGTGGGGATGGCTTTTCTGGACATAGGTCACAGATGCATCAGACAATCCAAGAAGCATCAGGCTCTCTTTCAGCCCCAGGGAAGTACGTCTGAATTGGGAACAGTAGGTATGAGCTCTGAGGCTTCTTGGGGCTAGGAAAATCCATCTCTTTGACTCACAGTGATTTTGTTCTTGTCACTGGTAGGCCTACTATTTGTGGAACTTGAAGTTTACATATTGCGGGAGCCTTGTTTAAGCAAAATACTGCAGAAACTACAGTAAGACTTTTAGACCAGGATCTTGAGATACTGAAACTCATGGTAAGCCCACGTCAGGATGTTACATGAAAGTGTAAACGCCACTCCTGATAGGCAGAGCATGAGAATTGTTTCCTAAGTTTGTCAGGAAGACAATATGGCTCCTTCAATGTCAGAAAGGCAAATGGAATCAACTTTTAGGGAAATGCTAAATTGCTGATCAAAGAGAAATAGAGAATGAGACTTATATTTCTTTTCATACCTTCTCTACACAATGCAACTCTGAAATGTCTATAGAGTCAGAGACTCTTGTCAAAGAGACAAGTCAACGCACATTTGACTTTTGCTAAAATCGGCTATCTAACCGCATTTTATCCTTTCTCTAGTATACTAACCAGTCATTCCAGTCTGAAAGAGTAATTCCCACTTTGAGCCACAGGGCTGTGAACTGAGTTGGAAGCAGATGGTTAAATCTGATCATCACAGGATGACAGCCTCTCTATAAGTTGCCCCACTGGCCCTGGAGGCAGAGTGCCGTCTCTACATGGGGACTCCGAGAGCCCTTTATCCTGCAGGTCAGGCCTTCTCCCAATGGGTGAGGGAGGACAAGTCCCTTCAGGGTGACATACTCAAAACGCTGTCTTAATTCCAAATCACTCTATCTAAACTTTCCAGCTAAAGTTGACTCAGTTCAAAAGCAGTGGCACTATTCCCCAGAAGTGGTAGATATGAAGTATATTAAACTTCAGTCGGGAAGGGGTCAGTACCAGGGCATCGCGGGTAGGAAGAAAGAGTCCTATTCACCAGCATGTAGCTGATTCCCTTGACGGCTCAGTGGAATTTGACAGGCCTGTGCTTTCAGCTTTCTCCACACTCCCAGCCCTTGGCGTCTTCTTAGGGGGCTCTTTTACACAAATCTCTCTTAATCTCATGCTCTCTCTTATGAAATAAAAATTCAATCAAGTGTGTGTGAGTATTTCTTTTTAGTATGGTTTCCTAGAGGAACAGGCCTCCTCTCCCCAGGCTTTGCTTCATTGCTCTGAACATTATTCACTAAGTAGCATATTTTAGCACTTAAGAGGAAAGACGACCAACACCAATTGGCTGGATTCAAAAATAGGATCAGGGCCATATGGTTGTAATGGGAGTTAAGTTAATGCTGTTATAATTTCTAAAATACTGTCAGGAATAAGGTCTGGTTGATGTCAGAGGTTGGCCAACACTGAGAAAATCCAGTGGTTTGCTCATATGAACTCCTCCCTGGACCACTACAGGGCAAAAAAGCTGTACTTTACCGAAATGAATGATGGGAATTAAAGACCAGAAAGACAAAAGCAGATAGAAATCCTAGAATTTCTAAATTCACAGAACTGTTATGAGGATGAATAGAGATTATCTACAGGATTGTCTTTTATAAGCTGTAAATACTATTTAAAATTCAGACAATGTAACTGTCTGAGGCTGGGACCTGTATAAGGGGTGATGTGGGAGAGGGTGAGGGGAAGATCTGTTTTTAAACTTGAACAGTGATCCAAAGTCATGCTCATTTCTTCAAACAAAAGTTGATTTGCCTATGGATGAATGAGAACAATTCTGCTGTGGGTGGAGAATGGATGTGGGGTAGGTGTACCTACAATCTGCTTGGATGGAGGTCTCACACATGGGTTATATATAACCAAGTACATATTAAGGGCTTAGGGTAGATGTTTTATTAAAACAGAGTTAAGCACAGAATGGGGGAACGCTTACATTTGTTAAACAAATGAATATATAGCTGTAGTGCCGCCTTTTCTACTTTACAAGTAGGGAGGGGTCATAAGTCAAAATGATTAAAACTAAAAGTAATTTCATAAAAAGGAAGATTTCTCCCCAATGAAAGACTATCATACAATCTTTAGCTTGGTTAAAATGAAGCATTTTCAAAAGTTTCCTGATGTCATTCATCCATCTATCCATGTGTCCATCATCCCTCCTATAAGTATTTGAGTGACTGCTACATCCCAGGTCTTTAGCTATATTCAGGACACAAAGACAGATGAAACATGATTCCTATCTTTTGATTTTGTCACAAAATACTTACTTTTGCTGGAATTGTGACCATCACTGAATAGAAGTCAGTGGGAAGGGAACATGCAAGTTACTGTGGGAGCCAGCGTAAGCAGGACCTGGATAATGCCGGATACTGCACGGGTTGGTTTAGTGGCTGATGTTTAAGACAATAGACACACTTAACAGGTGGTTAGTGAATGGTGTCATGTGTGCTGGAAGGTGTGACTTCAGCGGTTAAGTCACATTGTAAAGGAAAAAACAGTTAAATCACACATGGACACATGTATGTGCACATAAATACTGTGAAAAAGAGTGGGGGCAGGGACCTCCCTGATGGTGCAATGGGTTAAGCAACGCACTATGAAGCAAACAGCAGCCACTTTGAAGCAACAGCATGAGTTTGATCCCTGCCTCCAGCCAGGGAGGTGACCCATATGGAGCAGCAGACCTCTCCTGCCTCGGCTGCTGCTCCTCTCAGCAGTGTACTTCAGTCAATCTGCCTGTTTTGTTTCCCACTCTGTCTCTGATGGATCTCTCACCCCCCATACCTCTGGCCTTTACCCTGATGCTTATATGCATACATAAATAATTTTTTAAAAAAAAGAGTGGGAGGCAAAACGAGAGACACAGAGTAATAAGCATTTCAGCTTCATTCTACCCTTTTCAATCTATTGGGAGAGAGAACTGGAGAACGATGCTCTACTCCCTTCACAATACTGTTGAAGCATCTCCTATTAAAAAGACCTTAAGTTCTGAGCATCCTGGAGTACCTCTCACTGAGCATATAAAGTTTTACAGGTGATAGCATTTCCATATATATAACATATGGACTGAGTACTTATCAACAGTCTTAAAATTGTATTGAGTCAGCCAGGGAGGTGTGTGTGTGTGTGTATGTGTGTGTGAGTGTGTGTGTGCATGAATGTGCTGGGAGGTGGATGGGTAAATGAGGATTATTTTTTAAATCATAGGTGGTGAATCACTGGATTTTAAAATCCACTTATTGCATCGAAACCAGAAAATTTAAAATATCAAGAGTAGAGTAGGAAACAAAAATGAGAGTATTTCATGTTGTAAATATTATTTTTTTCCTGCAAAAATTTTCTTTCCACTGTAAGACTAATCTCTGTATGTGCATGTGTACTAGAATGTGATGTAAACTTATTTCTTACAAGGCCTAAGTGAAAACAGCTCGAAAGCCCGGGGTGCCAACCCTCCTGGTGAAACCCCAGACCAGCTGCAGGGCTTCACTCTGCCAGGCATGTTCTGACCTGATCTCATGGTCTGGTCATGCCAAAGGCTTGCCACAATTGCTGCTGAGACCATAAGCTGGGTACTAAGTGACAGGAAGGGCACTGGGTAAAAAGCACAATGAGTGAGTCCTTCAGAATTATGCTTATAAATTCTAAGATGTGGGCCTCCCTGGTGGTGCAAGGGGTTGAGCGCCACACTGTGGGGCTTCTGCAGCCACTGCAGTGCTAGTTGGATTCCCCTCCAGGGAGAGGACCCACATGGCGTAGCAGACTTCTCCTGCCTCGCCTGCTGCTCCCCTCAGCAGTGTATTTCAGTCCATCTGCCTGTTCTGCTCTGCACTCTGTCTCTGGTGAGTCCTCTCACTCCCTGTACCTCTTTCCTGCACCCCAGCTCTTGTATGCATAAATAAATAGAATTTTTAATAATGAAGAAATTTTAAGATGTTGCAAAGAGAACAGGATAGTCATGGTTTCTGTAATTCTATTTAAATCAAGGATTGACATGTGTGCATAGTAATACAGAGGCTGCTTTCACTTAGTTTCTCTATTGCCATTTTGTGATGGGGAACCTGGTTCTAATGCTGGGATTCCAGCCACAAAGGAGGTTCTCTGGAGTCATCAGAGCAAAACTCTATCCATGCCAACTTTCCCATCTGGTCTGTCACATTCACTCCCAGCATATGGGTCTCTGGATTAATGTACTGGACTGGAGTTATGCTCTTGGGGGATCAGTTGGGGTGAAGAAAGACAGAGGGATGATGAGCCCACAACTTGCATGATTTTTCCCGAGTTCAGATTCAGAGACCATCTATCGGCAAATAACTGGATTCATTAAGTGGCTCAAAAAAAACAACTTTGCATTTTAGCTTAGCAGTTACCTTTGTGTACAGCAAAGACTTTTTTCTTGTTTAAAGCTATGATACATAATTATTTCCTAGTAGAAGAGACACAATACAATGGAGAGTAGGAAGGTACGAGATAAGCCTCCCATCTCTTCCCCACCCAACGATTTTGACTTAAGAAGGTAGAGCTCTTTAGTGCAGATACCTATGACAATACCTTCTAGTAACTTATCATTCTGTAGGCAGTAAGAAATTTCCCATCATTATACTTTCCTACATTGTGTCACATAATTACCTCAAGCCTGCTTTAATAAAGTAAGATTTGATAGATCTCGAAAAGAATCCTATTCCCTCCTTTTTCTTCCAGCATCTTCCAAGGCACTCCCGTAGCACACTGAATTATTATATTCCTCAAAAGTGCCAAGTTCAGCTGGAATAGAGCAAATGTGAGGCCTCTGTAGAAATTATGGGAATAGGAGATTCTATTAAGCAGAAACAGGGCCTCCCTGGTGGCACAGTGGGTTGAGCTGGGCGCACACTGTGAAGCTGCACAGCAGCTCAAGTTCGATCCCGGCCAGGGAGGGGACCCACATGGCACAGCAGACCTCTCCTGCCATGCCTGCTGCTCCCCTCATTGGGGTATTTCAGTCGATTAGCCTGTTCTGCTCTCCACTCTGTCTCTGGTGAATCCTCCCACCTCCTGTGACTCTGGTCTGTGCCCAGCGCTTGTATGCATAAATAAATAATTGTTTAAAAAAAAGGCAGAAACAAATGCTTCAAGTTGGAAAGTTTACTTTTATATCTGTGAATGCAACTAATGCGTTTTGGGCAACTCCTAGCTCTGATGGACATTGAACCCCCTTCAGATTCTTCCTTTTAGAGGGAGGGATTAGGATTAAGGTCAGGATGGGAAGAGCTCAAGGGACTATTGTGATGGTGCATGGGTGAATTGGTGGTGGGAATTCTATGGGCACTACCCTAGAAAAGAAAGCAAACACTGTAAGAAAAAATAAATAGGGACCTCGCTTGTGGCTCAAGGGGTTGAGCACCGCACTGTGGGGTTTCTGCAGCCACTGCAGTGCGAGTTCAATCCCTGGCCAGGGAGGGGACCCACATGGCACAGCAGACCTCTCCTGCCTCGCCTGCTGCTCCCCTCAACAGTGTGTTTCAGTGGATCTGCCTATTCTGCTCTGCACTCTGGTGAATCCTCTCACTCCCTGTACCTCTGGCCTGTACCCCAGCTCTTGTATGAATAAATACAAATTTTTTAAAATTTAAAAAAAGAAAAAATAAAGAAAACAAAAACTGGATTCTTCCTTTCTGCACAAAGCACCTCTGTCTGATCTGACTGTAGATGTCTAGCAAAGCACAGTGCCTGACGAAAATAGACAATAGCCTGACACTGTTAAAACAGAAAATATCACACACTAAATAAGCCACTACGTAATTAGATTAGTAAGTAGTCTTCCTGGCAATATCTTCAACACATGCAATGGGTATATCAGAGTACATTGTTGGGCTGTGATTTCTCATTGTCCCTCCATTTATAAAAGAACATAGCTTTTCAAGATGTAACAAATGATAAGGGAAAAAGAAAACAATGATATAGCCAAAGAAGTGAAGCTTTTAACTTCTTAATAAAATTTGTGTGTATGTGTGTATGTGTGTATGTACACAACCTGAGTGTGAAAGGGTGAGGGAAAAAAATTCACCAAGCAGCTGAAAGTAGAGATAAATAAGAAGACAATGTTTCATTTACATCAAGCTGTGAGACCAGATATTTGTTACTGAATCTGTGGAATGAGAGCAGTTCTTGTTTATTTACATTTGTTCTCAGTTTGAAAGACAGCCCAAGAGGTAAAATAAAATGAGAGTGCCTCAAATGCCTTCTAAATTTCCCCTTAAATTGAATTTCTTGTTTTATCAGGGAACAATACTTGCACTGATGTTAGCCAGACAGCTAAAAGGTCAACAAGTTCCCTTGGTTGCCTTTTGTCAAGGGTTTTTGACTTGTCTGTGAATAAAGATCTCCCAGGAGGAAGGCAGACCTGAATTTCCTGTCATCTGGAAGACAGCAATGAATTTGAAAATGTTACAAAAAGCATAAGGGACTTCAGCACACCTTCAGACCCACACGGATGCCAATCGCTGCACATGTAAACATGTACACAGAAATGTTTGGGATTTGTTCTGTCAACTTTTGGTTGTGAAACAAATTGTTCTTCAGCAGCCCACCTTGAATACAGAATGAACCTGAGGCTTTTTTTTTTTTTTTTTAAATGCTGTTGTTACCATCTCAGCCTAATCTGAGATACCATTCTTTTCAGTATGTCTATTTCTAGGTATCAAGGAATTTGTATGTACTATATATGGTATCTTCAATTTTTGAAATTTTCTAATTGCTTATTCATGGTTAGAGGAATAAAACTGCATTCTCTATATTGATCTTGTATCTAGTGACCTTGCAAACTTACTATAACATTTTACTTACAGATTCTTTATGATGCATGAGCAAGACTTAGGGAGGAGCTGGGAAATGAGGACTCGAAAGCCCCATTTTCCTGCTCACCTTTTGTTCCTTGAATCTCCTTAGAACTTCACACACCTTTCAGGGTCTGAGATTTCTGTAGGGGTGGTAAGGCTTAACTAGCTACAAGCATCTAGATGACAATAAATGATTCTTTCCTGAAATTAGCGAACTGGTTTTCTCCAAAACTGTCCCCTCCTCAAGGTATTTCTAACCTTCTTTATTCAATTGTTCTTAGAAAGGGGAACATTAAATTGGTATTTTATTGTTGTCTACACTGAACACCACTGGAGTCCCGGAAGCATCAACAGGGAGAAGTGACACTTCATGTTCCTATTGAGGAAGTGAGTTCACATTCACTTCCCTGTTATCACCAGCAGAATCCTAAATGGATTAAGGAGAATTAAAACTCTTTACTGCAAATGTCAGAACACAGGCTTGGAAGTTCATTTGATGAAAATTTACTGAGTGCTTTCAAGTCAAAGACGTCAACGAGGTGCTTCCGAGAATAATAGTAACAACAGCAGCAGCAAGAATGCCAGCCAGTACACTTAGGACAGGAACCCTGCACTAGGCTATGTCTAAAACTTTCTAGAGTCTCCTTCAGTTCTCAGAGAGACCCCAGAAAAAGGATTTTCTACTAGGAGATCGAAGCTCAGAGAGATTAATTATATGACCCATGGTTATCACAGCCAGAGAGAAGAAGCTGCAATTTGAATAAAGGACGCTGTAAAACAAAACCCTTGTGCCTCCCTGGTGGCCCAAGGGGTTGAGCTCCGGACTGTGGTGCTTCCGTAGCCACTGCAGCACGAGTTTGATGCCCGGCCAGGGAGGGGACCCGCATGGCGCAGCAGACCTCTCCTGCCTCGCCCGCTGCTCCCTTCAGCAGAGTATTTCAGTCCACCTGCCTGTTCTGCTCCCCACTCTGTCTCTGGTGAATCCTCTCACCCTCTCCCCTCCCAACCCTGCCCGGTGTGTCTGGTCTGTACCCCAGCTCTTGTATGCATAAATAAAATCTTAAAAAAAAGATAATGGAAATGGCTAAAAAAAAAATTTAAAAATTTAAAAAACACAGAAATTCCTGAATGAATTAGTGAAATTCTTATTACAGATTCAGTCATTTCAAGTTCATGGTTTACCATGGCTCACACTTGGCCACCGAGGACACAGTTATACATATGGATAACTGGATGGAGAGGCATTTTTATTTTCACTTATATAATTTTATTATTTATTGAGGTAACACTGGTTTACAATGTTGTTTGTCTGAGGTACAGGATTCTCCCATCAAATGTTGTTACTAAGCTACATCCACCAAAGCACCCACAGTCCTTCATCATAGTCCACTGTACTCCCTGCCCACCTTGTTCTCGCTTCTTCCTCTCCCCCCAACCCCCACCTTTCTCAGTTCTACAGTCTGATTTCTAAGTTGTTATCTGTTTGGTTTTATCTGACTCTTTGTTTTATTTCTCTACATTCCACAGATGACACCATCCATATTTGTCTTCTTCCCTCTGATTTATCCCTGTGAGCATAATCCCCTCCAGTTCCCTGGATGGAAAGATTTAACATCATAAACAAACTCAGTTCCTTTTCCGCTGAGGTTAATTGACAGAGTTGGTTGCTTTTCTGGTTTTTTGTTTTGTAATTCCTAAAAATTCTTACTGTTTTTAGAGGAAGAGTCAACAAAGAAATTCTAAAACTCTCAAACAGTAAGGAATTTTAAAAAATAGATTAATGATGGGATTGTCTTACTAGCTAATGAAATATAGTATAAAACCATAATATTTAAACTGTTTATTTTAGTACAAAATTAGACTAATCAACAGAACTACCCTGGACACAGTCATAAGAATTTTAGTGGATGAAAAATATGACATTTCAAGTCAGAAAAGGAATATTCAGTGAATATGCTTCATTAATTGGAAAAAATTAAGTGAAATCACCTTTACCTCATATCCTAAGTTAGATTAATTCCATATGGATTCAAGGAGTCTCTTTAATTTCCTTCAATAACATTTTATAGCTTTCTGTCTGCAAGACTTTTATGTTTTTCAATATGTCTATTTCTAGGTATCAAGGAGTTTTTATGTATTACATATGGTATCTTGATTTTCTGAAAAATTTCTAAATGCTTATTCATAGTCTAGAGGAATAAAATTACATTTCATATACTGATCTTGTATCTACTGATCTGGCAAACTTACTTATAACATTTTACTTATAGACTCTTTACTTATAGATTCTTTTTATTTTTTACACTTACAAAGAAACTCCATTGTATTTCTAGTTTCTAATTTTTATCATAAACAGGCATTTTCTGTATCTATTGAGATACTTGTTTTTCTCCTTTATTCTATTGCTGTGATGAATCACACAGATTGATTTTCAAATTCTAGGCCCACTTCACATTCCTGAAGTAAACTCAACTTGGTTGTATTACGGTGTTTTAGTCTTTTTTATATATGGCAAGACTAACTTAGCAAATACATTAAGATTCTGTGTGTGTTGTTAGTGATACAGGCCTACAGTTATCCTTTCTTGTGATGTTCTTATCAAATTTTGTAGAATGAAAACAAGACAGAAAATGTTCTCTTAATTTCCTGTAAGAGTCTGTGCAAGACTGGTATTATTTCTCTTGTAAATATTCGGTATAATTCACTAAGTGAAAATTTCTGGTGCACTGTTTTGGTAGAAAGGTTTTAAATTTCAAATGTGAGTTTTTAATAATCATAGGACTATTAATATATTCTATTTTTCTTATGTCAGTTTGTGTAAATTGTGCTTTTAGGAATTTGTCCATTTCATATAAATTTTTAATTTATTGGCATTATATTATTCATAATATAATTTTTATTAAAGTTTCTGTTTTAGATTTACAAGAAAAATGCTGAGTACAAAAAGTTCCCATAATTTTCATACCTGAGGACCAAAACCATATAATGTGAACATTTTACATCATAGGGCACATCTGTCACAGCTATCAAACTAATATTGACACATTATTATTACTTAAACTCAATCTTTTATTTGATTTCATTCATTTTTCCTTAATGTTTTTTTCATCTGTTCGAGGTTCCTACTCACATTATCACATTACATTTAATTGTCATATTTCACTTTTTAAAACTATCCTTGTTTTTAATGACCTTGGTCACTCTGAGTATTAATGGTGAGGTATTTTGTAGAATTTACCTCAATGTAGGTTTTCTAGTATTTTTCCTATGGTTATAGTATTTTGGAGAAGGCTAAAGAAGCGAATAACCATTCTTATTACATCATATCAAGGGACATGCTAACAAATTATTAGTTTCAAATAGCTGCAGGATCTATAATAATGTCCCCTGCTTATCCTAGATATTGGTTATTTCTATATTTTCTTGAGAGTTTTATAGGATTGGTATATCTTTTTTCCAATTTTGTCCTTTCAAAGCACTGACTTCTGGTTTTGATGATTTTCTTTACTGTGTATTTGTTTTATATTTCACTTATTTGCCTTGTCTTTATTTTTTACTTTCTTTTTCTGTTTTGGGTTTAATTTCCTGTGCATTTTCTAACTTTGTGAGATGACTCCTTAGCTAACTGATTTTTACCTTCTTTCTGATATTCTTAATATTCTAAATTGAAGGCTACAAATTTTTTTCTCTAAGCAATGTTTCAGATGCGCTACAAGTTCTCATATGTATTTTATTACTCTTCATTAAAATCACTTAGTTTCCCTTGTGATTTCCTCTTTAACCAATTGATAATTTAGAAGCTATTTTTCTCATTATTGAAAAGTATGGGCGTTTCATAATTTGTCTGATTGCTTTTGATTTCTAGCTTAATTTGTTGAATTCAGAAAACATATTCTGTAGCATTTAAAGACTCTGAAATTCCTGAGCGTTGACTAGCATATGGTCAATATTAGTAAAGGTTCCATGTGCATTTGCCAAGAACAGGGATCTCATTACTAGTTATCTGCTTTATATAGACTGCATATCATGCCTAGTGCGTTTGCCAAGAATGGGGATCTCATTACCAGTGATCTGCTTCACAGGGATAGAACACAAACCCTACTGCCCTTTTGTGGTTGTTAAAACTCTGGTTTCCTTCCTAAGCCCCCAAGCCACAGGTCCCACTAGGGCCCTCTTCAACTCTAATATCCTCCTTGGACCTCACAATATAGTTAAAATCACCCTATTCCTTTTTCATATCTAGTACACTTTGAGTTGCCTTTTCATGCAAACTCATGTATTTACGGAAAAATTTTTTCTTACTGTCCTATGCAGAATTTCTTTGTTCTTTTGGTGTGGAAGCTTCTCTGCTGTTATGCCACAAACTCTACCTCTGACTCTCCACTGATGCATATTATCTTGTATGCGAATATTAATTTAGGCTGGCTACTGAATTTTGGGGGTCAGATTGTGAGATCTCACTATACATATAAATAAAAAGAATATCACCTCTTATAAAATCTTGGGTGCTAGCAAATAGCAAATAAAGAATCACCACTTCCAATGTTAACTTGGATTGGAAATGGAAATTTGATTCATTTCACCCCAGTGAATGTGAGGAAAATACAAAAAGAACCTTAATATCAACATATTTCTAAATTGACAACTGAATGTTTGAAATGGAACTGTCTTTTTAATTTAGCAAATGATATTCTTTTATGAATACCCAACAGGTATACTTCCCTAAAGGAAAGGAAAATAGGTAACAAAGAAAGCAAAAAAAGGAGAGGCGGTTAGATAGAGCTGTATTTCAAAGAAATAGTTTCCATATCAGTCATGAAAAAATATGGTTTCTCCTACAGAATGTAGTAAGCATGGTGATACATGCTTTAGGCGTGTGTGTGTGTGTGTTTTATTTCTCATAGTAACACTCCAGTTCTTATAGTAAGATGTTGCACTGGAACATATAACCGAAATACCCATCTACAATATGCACTAGCTTCTACTAGAGGGTACTAGAAGGAAAGGAAGACTACCAGTTGGGGAGAACTGTGCTGTGTTTCTCAGACCCAAGTCAAAGAAGAAGTCTCTTCACTCCTTCTGGTGAGAGATGCTTTAGGAAGCCCTCATGCAGCTTACCGTGTGTCCCCGGAGCCTGGGAGGGCGCAGTGGAGCCATGCCTGACACAAGTTTGGGAAAATGAAGAGCAAAGCTGTGACCAACGCCTGAAGTGGCAGAGGAAGAGAAACTGGGCATGCTTCTATCAGGGTGGGCAGGGGGATGCCTGTACTGTCCTGACATCAGATGTCAGCCAAGTGGAGAGAACTGGATGAAATTTTTTTTTTTTTTTGCGAAAACTATCTGCAAAAGGAATTGTGTACCAAGAGTCTGTGAAGTACAGAAGCAAAAAAACAGGAACTGACGCAGAGCAGCGGCCTGAGGAAAATGCACCCCCTGCAGCCCAGCAGGAGTAAACATGCTCTTCACAGGGACCTGAGAAGATGTGACAGTGTCCAAGTGAGTCAATGACCTTCATATGTGCTCATTTACATAAATGTACCTGTAGCCGGAGAATGTGATGCCTCCTTGGTGACCCCCCCCTTCCTACCTCTCCTGCCAATATGTGGGAATCAAAGCCAAAGCTGGTGAAGATGGGGAAAAGAGGGAAATGTGTGAGCCAGAGAATAAGAAAGGACCCTGTCCTTAACAAATTTACACTAAAGGATATTTTCAGAAGTCCAACTTTTGAAGCAGCAGATCACTGAAAAGATACCTTTTTTTTGGGAGTATAAACAGCCACCCAAGTGTCTTGCCCCCTTTCTCTCCCATTTCCAACATCCAGGCTAAGGGATCAGAGATACGGCAGAATGCAAACACACTCTTCCTGAATCAGAAGCTGAAATCCTGATATACAGCACTCTCCTCAACAACCTGCCATGCCTACACTACTTGACCCTTTGGCCTTGGTCCCTTGTTTGTTCAGATCCACAGACAATTCAATAAATATTTGTTGCTTACTATGTACTGGACGAAGACCAACAGATGAATAATGCAGTTTCTGAGCTCAAAGAGCTGACAGTCTAAGAGAGGCCGATGCATATACAGTACAGTATGGTGGGAGCCAACAAGGGCAGATTAAAAGTTGATCAAAGGAGAAAAAGGAGAAAATTGATCTCTATGAGTAAAGTTCTGTAAACCCTGTTATGCTGTATTTTAAAGAATGAGTAGAAGTTTGGGAGGTGAGAGAACAATGGAGGGGCTGTGCTGTGTCTATGAATACAGAGTACTGAATCATCAGCTGTCCATTTTGGTGTGGCTGGACTGCTGGGTACCAGAGCGGATGACGGGGTTGACAAGGGTAAAGATATGGCAGAAACAGATCAGGAGCACGATGAGCTACAGTTTGAATTCCTCACTATATGTGTTAGGAAAACACGAGAACATGACTTCAAGAATATGTTATTTTATTAGGTTTTTGTTGTAAGAAGATGACTCTGACAGCTCTGTGAAGATGGAACAACTATGTAGATATGAAACTCAAAGGATTAATTTATTCCTTGCCTCACTGCTAATGGCAGTGGAGGAGACACAGATGTTAGCAAATTCTGATACACTACTGTATCAAATTCTGATACACTACTGGAATCCTTCCAGGCTTCATACAGCTTAACTTTTGGGGAATTATTGAAATGTTTAACTTACCATTGCTCAAAGATCTTCCAGAATTTCCAAACAAGATGAATTATGCTATATATCCTCAAAATCCCTATGTCCTAAAATTTTTGAGCATATATTTTTTTATAATTGCCTGAAAATAGTGTCTATGTGCACACACATATGCACACACACACAATTTTCCTTATGTCCTCCAATATTCATAGATTCACTGAGACCATCTATTGATCTTGTAAGGACTATGAACTCCATGTAAAGGATGCCTGCTTCAAAAAACACGCAATCAATTGACAGTTCAAATCTTGAGTTGCAAGAAAAACAAAGTAAAAAACCCAGTCAAAAAATGGGCAGAAGAACTTAAAAGACACTTCTCCAAAGAGGACATACACATGGCCAACAGACACATGAGAAAATGCTCAGCATCCCTCATAATCAGGGAAATGCAAATAAAAACCACAATGAGGTACCGCCTTACACCGGCAAGAATGGCACATATAAAAAAAAACAACAACAACAAATGCTGTCGAGGATGTGGAGAAAAAGGAATCCTAGTACACTGCTGGTGGGAATGCAAGTTAATCCAACCACTATGGAAGGCCGTATGGAGGTTCCTAGAGATGGAACTACCTTATGATCTGGCAATCCCACTCCTAGGAATATACCCAAAGGACACAAAAACACCGATTCAAAAGAGCAATGTACCCCTATGTTTATTGCAGCACTATTTATAATTGGTAAGACCTGGAAACAACCCAAATGCCCAAAAGTAGATGACTGGATCAAGAAGATGTGGTACATATACACAATGGAATATCATTCAGCAATCAAAAATGAGAAACTAGGGCCATGTATAGAAACATGGATGGAGCTAGAGGGAGTTATATTCAGTGAAAGAAGTCAGAAGGCAAGAGAAAAATATCGGATGGCTTCACTTTTGGGAGGAATGTGAAAGAGCAACAACTACAAAAAAGAAAGAAGAGTAAGCTCAAGGAAATGGGCAATTACAACCAAAACCAACCAAACAAACAAACAACAACAACAACAAAAAACTCAACAAAACCAAAAGGTCAAAGATAAACTAAAGGGACTATGGAGCAGGGAGGGGAGGGAGGGCAAAGATGGGGATGAGGGTAGAAGGAACACAAGGGGCTGAGGTGATGATGCACGGGTGGAATGGTGGTGGGAACTCCCTGGGGACTACAAATGATGTCAAATATAATTAAATAAATCTAATTAAAAAAAAAACAACAAAAAATCTTGAGTTGGTGACCAAGTTAAAAAGGGTGAAATTTTTTACTTCATCCAGGAACCTACTTTTCACTAGAAATCTCTTTGTAGCCCAGAGCTGAGAATAGTGGCAGGGCTTTATATTTGCAAGGCTTTTGTCAATGGTCATCAATCTGTTATCTGATCTGTTTGGCTGTCTTCTTGCTCCTTTGAATGGTTCACAATAGCAAGGCAGACCTGAACCAGGTTGAAGGCTTCCAAGGAAGGGCTTCAAACGCCAGGAATAAATGCTCAAGAAAAGGTTGCTCTTTTGTCACACCTGGGTGACTCAGGCGGCAATAGTGGTTATGACAGTTTGCAGATGTGGAGTGCCTGAAGAAACTATTACCTGTATTTTACCAATGCCGGCCTTGTGGACTTTGTATAAGGCAAGCCAATGTAGTTCCCACACACTTTGTTTTCTCATTTCATTATCACCATTTTTTTTAACAGCCCTAAGTACGTATTACTGGACTCATAAAAGAGCAATGTTGAGCAGAAAAGTAGAAAAGAAAATATGTCTAATCTCACATTACTGCCTGCCGGTTATTTGAGAGCTATGAGCCACTGGACTTTACTTTAAGTGTCCTGCTGAGTTACTCGGCAACAAATTTAATTTGTGTGTATTTCTGGCACAGTAATTGTTTTAGCAAGTATTTTTGGCACTTTGGTTTTGGCACTTCAATATGCAACTTCATAGACCTTTATAATTTGTCAAAGGTTGCTTTCCCACATACTAGCTCTATGTGGCTGCCTAAGAAATCCACATGCAACGAGCTCCTTTAAAGCAATGCAATAGCTGAAAGACCAGTTCTGTGTGCACATGCTTTTGGAAATGTCTGGCATCAATGAAGTATGCACTTGTTTTCTTGAGGACATTTCCTTAAGCATGTAAGGATGTTGCCGCTTATGTCTCCAAAGGTCTACAAAAAACAGAAACTTTTAAAAACAACTCTGCCATTTTGGTAAATAATAATAATTATAACCACAACAAAAAGAATCTTGCCTTCATGCAATCTTATCTACTGGAGTAGCTAGATTTATTATATTAATATGTTCTGAGACTTTAAAAAATAGTGATCTTCTATACTCTGGCTAGACTTGATTTTATCATGGTACCAAATGTATGACCAAACAGAATGTGACTTTTGAAAATGTGGATCTTGTGTAATCAGAATCCAACATGGACTATACCTTATCAACACTATGAGATGGGAAGACATTATTTATCATTTATTTATTTTTTAAAGAATGAAGTCCACTTACCCAAAGAATAGGAAGACACCCATAGTCACTTCTATTTCTATACAATGAAGACTGTGTGATCCTCATTTCTAGACCCACAGCCCATTCCTACCATTTTTTTTAGTTTGTTCTACAAACAAATGTTATTTTGCACCTGGACATCAAAGTTTAAATTTGCAGGAGCTTTGCTGGCTACATCCTCTGTCTCTCTTAAAATTAAGGTTAGGTATTGCTGCCTCCAGAAAGTCATCTTTGATTGTCTGTGGGACAAATGCATAGTAGATATTCAATGAATATTGGTTAAATGGATGGATGAACATGCTATCTCAAAAAATGCCAGTATCCTAAAATGGGGTAAGGGAGTGGAAAAAAGGAGAGGAGTTGAGGTCAGAAAGCCGAATGCTTTTTCCTCAATTACTGAACATAAAAGCTTCATCATAGCACAAAAAATGGAAGCTGTGTATAGACATCTTTGCAATTGCCACTTCGTGAAAAACTTTGTTTCACAGATCTCTTTCTATAAATGAAACATTAGGATGCTTCATTAAAACATGGACACCTCAGGATACTGTGGGTTCAGTTCATATCACCACAATAAAGTTGAGTATCATAGATTGTTATTTCCCAGTGCATACAAAATTTATGTTCATACTAAACTGTAGTTTATTTAGTGCCCAATGTTATGTCATCTTCACCCTAATTGACAATGGTTTATTGCTGAAATATGTTCAACATCAACTGAGCCTTCTTGACATTGCTAACTGACCAGGCTACCAGCTGCCGAGTTTGGGGGTGGCTAAGAAATTTGGCAATTTCTAAGAATAAGACAACAACGAAATTTGCCAGTGAAATCTGTTTATCACACCAACAGTCATTTGCTCCACTGAAGTGTTGAACTCTTCAAAATCATCCACTAGGGTTGGAATCATCTTCTTCAAACTCCTGTTCATGTTGATATTTGGACCTCACATTAGTCATGAAAATTATTAATGACATCCTTTCCAGATTTTCAGTTTATTCTGCCCTGATGTATTAGGGGAATCACCATCTATGGCAGCTACAGACTTGTAAGACATATTAAAAACAAAACCCAAAAAACTTGGAGGCTGAAATTACTACTTCACCGATGAACTGCTAAAGGATATTGTATTAGCAGACATGTAGATAATATTCATTCTGTACATTTCCATCAGAACTCTTGGAATGTCAATGAGCAGTAATATTTAGGAAGTAATAATTTTTTCTGAGTTACTAGTTTCAAAACTTGGCTTAAAATATTCAGGAAACCATGTTGAAAGCAGTTGCACTGTCATTAGGCTTTGTTAACGCATTTATAGAGCACATGCAAAGTAGATCAAGCATAATTTTGAAGGACCCAAGGATTTTTGGAATGATAAATGGGTACTGGCTACATAACCCCTAACAAGACGTCAGTCTGACTTTGAAGCTAGGCATGGACTTTCCTCTAGCTAGGAAAGTTCAAATGGCATCTTTTCCCAACATAAGGCTATTTCATCAACATTGAAAACTTTGCACTTCTAAGTTATGAAGATGGTTTCTTTCTTCGAATCTCATGCACCTTCAGCGTCCTCCCCTAGCTCAACCTTCACAGAATTTAAGACTTAGAACTTGCTCTGGATTAATCTTCGGCTTAAGAGAATATTGTATCTTTTAAAAAACTTTTTCTGTATTAGTAATCAGGTTGTTTCACTTCTTTCTAATTGTGCGTTCTCTGGAGTTTTAGCACTTTACATTTTCTTCAAGAATTAGTCCTTTGCATTCATAACCTTTCTAACCAGTACATGAAGACTACCATTTTGGCCCATCTCAGCTCTCAATATGCCTTCCTCACCAAATGTAGTCATTTCTAATTTTTCATTTAGAGTGAAAGACAGACACTCCTTTCACATGAATACTTAGAGGACACTGCAGGGTCATTCACTGGCCTAATTTCAATATTGTTTTATCTCAAGGAACACAGAGGAAAAAAAAAAAGGAACACAGAGGGCTGAGGAGAAGAGGGAGACAGAGGAAATGCCAGTTGGTAGAGCAGTGACAACATACGCATTTAGCTATTAAGATCACCATCACATGTGGTTGCAGTCTGTGGTGCCCATAAATAACTGTAATAGTAACATGAAAGATCACTGATCTTGATAAAAGATACAATAATAATGACAAGTTTGAAATAATGTGAGAATGACCAAAATGTGACAGAGACACGAAATGAGGAGAGGCTGGAAAAATGGTGGTGACAGACTTGCTTGAGGCAGGATTGTCACAAACCTCAATCTGTAAAAAACCCAATACCCGAGAAGTGAAAAAGGCAGATGTAATAAAATAAGTCTGTAATAGCAAAACTTGTAAATAGCCCTTATGTGACTCACACTAATGTAATTCCTAGGTATGGATTATTTTCATGATAAGTCCAGGAGGTCGGGAATATCATTTCCCTCATTTCACAGATGAGAAAACTGAGACACAGAAAGTTTAAACTATTTCCAAAGAGGGTATAGATTGGGGACAACAGGGCTGGGGCTTGAACCCAGGGTTTCATGTTCCAGTCATACTCTTTATCCTTGAAAATCACTAATATTTGGGTTTTTGACTAATTATAGCTGAAGAACTCAGAGAAACATCTGCCACCTTGCAGGTACACAGCAACTTCTAATTTATTTGTTTAGGTCTAATCAACTATTTGAATTATCAAATGGCTTTTAATGTCTGCGGACTTGAAAGTCTATTCTCCAAGGTGATAGTAATTTTTAGTTTTGTTCTGTAACTGGGGAACTAGAACAGCGTGTCCTGCATTGTATGTGTAATCCATGATTCATACTGACTGTCAATACCAACCACTCAGGATCAGTGAGCTGAAGATATAGACTCAAGTACACTCAGGGATTTCATTGGGAACATGTTGCTTTTCTAAGTTGTCATATTGGTCCTGCCATTTGATTAAATCTGAATGAAATTTTTGATTAACAGAACAAACTGTGAACACCAAGAAATGCCTAAGACAAGATAAAATCCTTTCATAAGGAAAAAGCCAGTGGATTTGGGTCCAAATGCTAAACTCAGGCGGAAAATACTGATACAATTTCCTTCAGTTATGGTTTTTAATTTTACTGGTGAAATGCCTTCATGTATAAACTGGTTCTTACTTTCTTCCTTCATTCCCCAAATTTTATTGATTTGTCAGTTATTTACACAACTATATGACTGTGGGAAGACAACAGCATACCTTCACACGTGCACAAGCCTAATTCACCGGTCACCAAATGCCCCTTTGCCAGTAGCTAACTGCCTTTATTCCCTTTGGTTTTTATTAAGGGATCACTGATTAATTACTCATCTTAGGTATGCTTCAAATGTCTTTATTCTTCCATAAGAGTGACCACAAATCTTTTGATCACCCACCTGTGACACTTTTGGAAACCTGCTGATGCACAGAATTGAATTCTGCCTCATACTTGCTGTGTTAACAGTCTGGACCTAGACTCTTCAGTGTAAACTATGCCCACTTGAGAATGTTGGTACAGGGTTCCCCTTGTGGCACTGTTACTGGGCTGCAGCCGGCAGAAGGACTGGTCTCTGGCTCCCCTGTAAGTTAGTGTGGCAGTCCTTCCTCAGGACCTTTTATGGAGCAAGGTACTGCCTAGATCGTGGAATGGACCAATTGGGTGTGAGCTATGGGTTGATTGATACCAGGAGTCTGCCTCTTACCACAAGTTAGTGGTAGCAAAGCCCCTCTTGTAAATTACACTTCCTAAATTCTAGCAGGTCAAAATGGACCAATCAGACTGTGGGGGGTGGGGGTGGGGTGGATACCTTGAAAGTGAATATAAGGCAGGGTTGAAGGGAGCATTGAAAAAATTGGAATTGAGATTTTGGAACTTCCCCTTTTTGTGGGGACCACCCTGTTACGCACAAGGGGTTAAGCGCTTCTATGGCTGCTGCAGCACAAGTTCGATCCCCGGCCAGGGAGAGGGCCCACATGGTGCAGCAAACCTCTTCTGCCTCGCCAGCTGCTTGCCTCAGCAGTGTATTTCAGTCTATCTGCCTGTTCTGCTCCCAACTCCCCAACTCCCTACCTGCGCCTCTGGCCTGTACCCCAGCTCTTGTGTGTGCATAAATAAATAAAATCTTAGATAGACAAACAAACAAACAAATAAATAGACTGTAGATACAAAGAGGGAGATAAAGTAGGGGCAAATACAGTGCATGGCAGTGAGCATACCTAAGCTGGATGCTGTCCTCATTGGCACTGTGGGCTCCCCAGCTCCTCCATGCCTCACAGAGAAGCACACTTAAGGCCCCAGGACTGCTGGCATGTGTATTTCATTGGCTATGTGATAACCTTACTCCAATCAAGAACACAACATTGCAAAGCCAACCTCAAGAATTTTACCAGGCCCTGATTTTGTAAAAAAGTATAAAAATGCCCATTTCCCCACAGGGTTATGAAATGATAAGGTGTTATCCCCTTCTTTGTTATCCTTTCAGTTAGTTATTTCCATGTAACACAGAATTTAAACACTTTCATATAAAAGGTCATTCTTTCTCTGATCAAAACATTTCTTTACTGTTCTGTTCCCACAGGTGCACCAGGGAACAATGATCAATAAGACAAACTCATGGAATGCTTTGACTACCTCTGAGGAACAGCTATTAGGTCAACCTATTTTTATAGCCAGTAATTTCTCGCCTAATGATACTTTCTAATCACTGGTTGGAAATAAGTACAGTTCCAACCATAGGACTCCATAAAGATCTACAAGATCCTTTTCATAAATTTCACTCTAATACCTTTTCATTTTAGCCTTTTTTTATGTAATGAAAATCCCAAAGTTTTGGATGAAAGGGATCAAAAATTTTTTATTATAAGTTGTGAAATGATTAAGAATCACTAAGTCGTATTTCTTTCTCCCTATTTTTCAATGTTATACGTCTATGACAAATATGAGGAATGAGATGCATTTGTTCTTACAATTCCTCAGACATTTAATAAGTAAAATCTTTCTCCAGAGCTGAAAACCCTTCCACATATAAAGTCTTCCACGTACCCAGCTCATAGAGAAGTAAAAATAGGTTATAGAGCCTACTTTTAAGTAGAAGAAAACAGCAAAGATTTTTCATAAGAGAGTTACTATGGGAATTCACCAGCATGAAAGACTGCAGGATTGTCATTTGAACACTTCCTTAAATCTGAGAGTACATGCAAAGATCTGTGAAATCCCTTGGAGGAAGAAGGACACACTACTGAGATCCCAAATGGGAATATATACAATTCCACTTGATATTTTAAGCATGACAATTTTAGATAGTTCCTGCAAGCTTTATCAAGTAAACGTGCCCCATGGAAGTTCATTCATGACCTGTGACACATGTGAAACAGGCCTATAAATAACTCTGGCAAATTTAAAGCAAGGCCTGCAGATAAACTGAAATGGCACCATGTGTTATAACCCAACCATTAATCTGCTTTGAGTTGGAGTCCACTGACCCTCTGTTTTAGGTAAGGATTTTTAAAATTTGGAATTTCATTTCTTATTATATGTTATTTCATAACAATAAAACAACCTCTCACACCTACTACTCAGCTGAAGACCATACCAATTACTAGTACTGTGTTACTACTTAGCTACTCCTCCTGTAACACCTCCTGAAGGTGAATAAAATCTGCACTGACTTCATCTATACCTTACATCCAACTCCTGGATTTATATGCTGTCTATTTTGTTTTTGCATGATTTGGGGTTTTATGAAAATATTATCAATTCCAGTTATCCCACTCTGGCTCTTTACTTGGAAAATACAAAAACACTAATTTAAGGGAATATATACACTCCATGTTCACCATAGCACTATTAACAGTAGCCAACAGCTGGATACAACCTACGTAAGTGCCCACTGACAGATGAGTGGGCCAAGAAAATGTGGTACATGTACACAATGGAATATTATACAGCTATAAACAAAGATAAACTTAGGCCATTTGAAAGAACTAGAGGGTATTTTTCTTACTGAAATAAGTGAACTGGAGAAGGACAGACACATATGATTTTCTCATGTAGTATATAGAGAAAACAAACAAATGGATGAAATCAATAAACTTTTAGAATATGACCAAATAATAGTTACCAAAAGGGAAAGGGGAAGGGTGGGTGTATAAATCAAATAAAAGGGATGTAAACTGTATGGTGAAGGATAGCACTGAACTTTACTTAGTAGTGCACTTAAAGTGGTATGCATACATGTTAATGCGCAATCAAAGCTTATACAATGTTATAATGTAATGCAGCCTTAGTCAAAATTACTACTGACCTAAAAATAGTATTATAGTATATATAATATATTACATATGTTAATTTTCTGTGTTTTTTCCATATTCTGCTTTTAATATTGTTACTGCATGAAGAAATGGTTTACTTTACTTTTTTTAAAAAAGATTTATTTATTTATGCATACAAGAGCTGGGGTATAGACCAGAGTAGCGGGAGGTGAGAAGATTCACCAGAGACAAAGCAGGGAACAGAACAGACAGAACGACGTAAACACACTGCTGAGGGGAGCAGCGGGTAAGGCAGGAGCGGTCTGCTGCACCATGTGGGTCCCCTCCCTGGCGGGGATCGAACTTGCGCTGCTGTGCTGCTGATATTGCCACCAATGAGGCCCCATGTTTACTTGTTCTCACCACTTTGTAATAATCCACTGTATGAAATGCTACAACTTAATCATTCAAGCTCCTTAAATGTTTCAATTTTTGTTATTCACATAGCTCAAAAGATTTTTGTACATTCTTTTAGACAATAGTGCCTCTATAGCAGACACAGGGGGTGAAGTTAAGTATACACAGGAGTCATGGATCTGAAAATAACATTAACTTGTAAGAGGTTATGGCAATGTTTTCTCTCTAAATTGCAATTCCCCCATTGCCACAGGGGCGATGGGGTGCTGTACTAACCTGCTTTGTACTTCACCTGGAGCAGCTTCCCTTTCACACTTCATTCATGCCTATGGGGTGGGGAGAGTAAGATATCTATCAAGCTGCTCTTGTAATACATGAACAAAGGGAAGAAGCCTTTTAGAGAAAGGGTCTCCCACTGGTGCATACAGAATCTATCTTATGACAAAGAAGGCAAGGTCCCTATATATCAAGATGACCAAGCACATCTAGTTATAGAACAGAACTTGAGAAAGAGAAACAATGCAGAAATTTTTGAGAAACACATGGGGACCTACCTAGTAGGTACTCTCTATTCTTAATTGAATTCACCATAAAGGGTGGCAAGAGTGACCTTTCTCACTCTTCTTTTCAGATAAGACTAAGTTGTTAAAGTGGACGCTTAAGTCTCTGAACTATATCATCACAGTCCCGCTTAAGTAAGTAGGCCCAGAACTAAACCCTAAATATGTCTAGGTAGCCAATTTATTTTTATAACATTTTTAGCAACAAATTTCTTTAGCATACTTGTATCTTCTCAGGCAATCATGCTTGGGTTTAGTTTAGTCAAGACCTATTAGGACAGATACTTTGATTGAAATTGAATTCATCTATGCTCATGTGAAACATGGCAAATAACAACCCATAATAAATTTTCCTGTCCTTAACTGAATGAAAATAGGTTTTTATAATTGAATTTCTTTGATGTTTTTCACATTTGCATCCTAGGGAAAATGGAAAGATTTATTATAGGTGTGGTATGAATTACCCATCTGTAAGAAATATTTTAATAACAGAGGCTTCTACAATGACTGAGAGGGTGGAGGGATAAGAACGGGTCTGTTGGCTGTCCTTTATGGTGAATTCAATTAAAAAAAGATGTAACACTCTTTTTACAAGGTTACTGGTAGACATTGAAAGAAATCTATAAAAATGGAGTAAGCTCTCGGATCAAGCTGTCTGGGTTATTTGTCACTATTTTTTTGTGGGTTTTCAAGGAAGTTAAACAATAGCTGAATAAAATAAAAAACAACCCTCCCCCCCGCCATCTTGAAAATCTACGAGAAGGTTTTCATGAACTCAAGGAGGTTTTCAGTTGTAAAATTAACCCTTAAAACTATTCACCTGGAGTATTTGTCAACTCTCTAGTTATTTCTCATAATACTTGTACTGTGTGATAGAAATTTGTAGAAAAAGACAGTGATAAAATATCTGCCACATTTTATAGTCTTTTCTGGGGTTTCATAAATCAAGTTTACATAAATTTGATATAGGAAAACAACAGAAATCATAATAATTAGTGCCTATGAATGCTGTAGGTACTGCTTAAGATACTTCAAGTTTAATCATTATAACAAGGCTCACATATAAATCCCATTTTTTCCATTTTACAGATGAGTAAACTGAGAGCCAAGAAGAAAATGACAGAGCAATGAATTCCAAATACCATTCCAGTGCTGCACCTGCATGGTGCAGCAGACCTCTCCTGCCTCGCCCACTGCTCCCCTCAACAGTGTATTTCTGTTCTGCTCCCCACTATGTCTCTGGTGAATCCTCTCACTCCCTGTACCTCTGGCCTATACTCCAGCTCTTGTATGCATAAAAAAATAAATATTATTTAAAAAGAACTCACTGCCCAGCCATCTCCTTCCGGGAAATTTACCTTACTGAAAATAACACAACGTAGCACAACTCACCACGATTCCCTTTAATCATCCACCTTACACACTCATGTATTCTTTTCAGTTATTCTCTTGTTGGTTTAACCAGCATCCTGCACTTTGTCATCAGGGGTTTGGCACGTGCATCTTCTTGAGACAGGACTGATTTTTGTTGGAATGTAAGCAGCTGGAGGTTCTAACCTGGACTTTAGATTTTCTAAAGATAACTGTTGAACACTATAATGGTTTTATGAAGTTTAACAGACACCTCTGCTCTTTCCTTTACACTAGAGGTGCACGTAGCCCCAAAGCTAGACACCAGCCACACCACCCCACCACCGGTTCCAGGCCTGTCTGGGACCTAATGAATGGAAAATAAAGGACAGATGCATGGTAGCTCTATACCATAGCAAAATTTAGCTGGCTATCTTGGAAATAGTCATACTATTCTGGGATTTTACAGTAAACAAAATCCAGACAGTGGACCAGAGTGGCCATTTACAAGTTATAAAATTGCCTGGGTGAGATAAGGCAACTCATAAATGATTCAGCGAACTACACAGGATAAATCTTTTTTCTCATACACACAAATCCAAGGAAGATTCTACAGTGTTCTTAGCCCCTGATAATGTAAGAGAAGAACACATGTCACATTAAGAACCTGACATGGCATTAGAGTGCTATAAAATGTTCAATTAAACATGGCAACTGCAGAACAAATGGTACCCAGGATACAGTTCTTTGTTTGCCTTTAAGAACTTTAATGTGTCTTATTTATTGAGGGCAAAGAACATAAGGATAGTAAAGTGACAGACTCTAACCCATCTGAAAATATTTGTGTTAGTGTCAAGACAAATAATAAATGGGCTGCCTCAGGATCTTAGCCTTTTCAAAAGATGGACAGAGTTGCGTTTGGTAGATTGCACCTTATGGAATTAGGGACGACTTAAGGAAAACTACTCCAGCATCTGTCTTCTTTCAAGCAGATTGTCAAGAAGAAAAAAGACTGGGTGGGAGTGAATAGTGGGTGGAGGAGGAGAAGAGAGAATGATGGGGAGGGGGAGAAGCAAGCAGGGACAGCCTGCATGTTTTAAACCCTCAAGATAAGCTGTCGCTTAGAACCTTGATGGCTCCAGAACTTGACACACGCGCTTGCTCTCTGGGGGATCTCTCTCACTGCTCTGTGGGCAGATCACGGCCACTGAGCTGTGACACTCTGGCACTTGTCTGACCTGATATAATGGGCAGCTATTTACTGCAAACAAGGTAGATGGAAGAACATAGGCTTAAATGATGCTCTGGTGTAAGCAGGAATCCACTGGGATCCCTTGCAAACCAGTCAATCTTCCGGGATTTTTTTTTTTTACCCTCCCCCCTGCTTCTTCTAGGTTGGGGCTATTTATTTCTTTCCCAGATGGCCAAAGCACAGATACCCGACTCTGAGCTGTGCTGTTCTCCCAGCCAAGCGCCTCCACCTCCCACTCAAGATCAATAGAGCGGGTTAAAGAAGCAACTGCATGACAATAAATAAAAAAGAAAACTAAGTTTGGATACTACCACTTCCAAACTGTCTTGTTTTCTGGACTTGTTTTTATCTATTACCAGAGAGGGGGGCAAAAAAGAACAGTCAGCCCCAGGAGGCAGCACAGTGAGGCTGTCAGATCGCTTCAATGAGAAACCCAATCAGACTTGATTTGTGAAGAGTGTCAAAAGCTGTAGTGAATCATGTAAACACTGAGGTCTATTACTCGAGGCCAGAGCTCTGCGAGCTGAAGGCCCCTCAAGCGTGTTTCTGAACTGCGTGGACATTTCCTTTTCCTGCCTCTAAGAACAGGACATTGCACTCTATTTTTCTGATCAACGGGAAGCCTGGAGTAGTGAATGTGAGTGAAGGTACAACTACGGGATAGGCAGGTTTTGCCTCTTTTCCTCAAATCGTAGCTGTGCACAGAGAGGACACTACCTGAAAAGTCTTTCTTCCATGGTATCTGGCTTTTCAAAAAGGCAAAAGGATTTTATTTTGGTAATCGCATTTATTTCCTGTTACATGAGGCAAGACAGGCAGGTACACAAAAAGAAATCTGAAGCTTAGTGATGTGGGGCTTAGTTGTCAAGGTCACGGTGTTGTAGCACAACGTTTACCCGTGTTTTCCAACTTCCAAATTGAACTCATTCTCCAGTGGACATAAAAAGAAAAGGCAGATCCTTTACTTGGAACTTATGAAGATTTAAATGGCAAAAGAAAGCTGAAATGCCCTTAGTTTGTTCTTATTCCTCGAGTCTCAAACGCATCCCCTTCTGTCTGAATTTCCTTACATAGTAGAAGCTCAAATGGAGAGGCTGTTTCTGGGATGACTGCCAAGAATGGAAGCCAGGTTCCTATCGGAAACTGATAGGGGTTTTTTTCTTGTAAGTGAAACCTACATTAGCTGTAGAGGAGGTAGACATTCTATAATTTCAATATTAAATTGTAATTGTCATAATGGACTGTTATGTTAAGTTCTATGGCTGTACCTGGTTTCCAAACAATTCATAAACCAAGAAATGTCATCTTATAACTCTGTCAACTCTCCTTATTCTTTCCTTTAGAGCTTTTACAAAACTCTCATGTCACTGCATGATTATTTGCAATGGGGTAGATCGAGTGAAACACACTTGAAATCCAGAGATCACCTTTACCTTTCAATCCTGTTGACCCTTTTCAGCTCCTTTCCCAGAACTATTAACTGGCAGTGAAATTGCTTTCAGTAGAATCTACTGTTCCTTTCCTGCCAGCATCACTTCAGGCCAGAGGCCATGGATTGGACAGGTCTTCTTTTCCTCCTGTTTTTCTTCGTAAAATTTCTCTATGTCTGATTTCTTGTGATCTTCAGCTGAGCTCCTGGAAGGCTGAAATGGCACATGAAGAGCATAACAGTCAATTCTGTTTCTTTTTGTAGGCTTCCAAGAGTGATCTCATATTCTGAACTACTTTCATATTTTCAAATAAATTATTTCCAAGACTCTTAGTCTCATATCTGTTCTGAGAAATTCCATTCTTCTTTGAGAGAGCCTTCCGTCAGTGGAGGGGTCAGAGAACATTTTCCCAGCTACAATTTCACCCTGGAGAAACAGAATCAGGCAGAGTGTCCTGGCATCTCCACAGGAAAGGAAAAAAAGGGTTTTGTTATCCCATCCAGAACTAAAACTTGCTAAACAATTGTATTTTAAATGAAAATGATAACTCTGTGAAGGATACTGAGGGTATGTGTTACAGGGAATTGGAGAGTCTAAGGCCGTTTTCATCTACTCCAAGAAAAAAGATTCTCCTTTCCCCACCATGCAGCCAATGGGAATAATATGTGGGTTTCCCCAACAACAGCTGGATGATGATGCAGGCCTCCAGGGAAAGGTGGCAACCTGCCTTCACACTATCTTCTCCATGTATGTGATTTACTGTGTAGGCTACATGCCCTGCAACAGACAATGAGCAATGTTTGAAGGTAGAATTTGGGGTTCACAATATTATCCAATGTGTGGTGGTATCAGCTTCTCCACCTCATATTCTCTTGTAAGCTTTGCTGATTTTTTTTTTTCAGTACAATGCAAAGCAGTTTCCCTCCAGCTAATAATATTGACATTTTTAACTGGGTAATTCTTTGTGGTGGAAAGCCATCCTGTACACTGTAGAAGATTTATTAGCAATCTGGATGTCTACGCACTACTCATTAAATACCAACACGACCACGCCTCTTCCCACCCCACCTCCTAGCCAGATTGGACAATCAAAACTCTCTAAGTAGGCCAAATTTCTCTGGGGTGCAAAACTCCACCCAATTGAGAACCACAAAGCATGACACATGCTTTTAGAGTCCCCCTTCCCAACAGATTGGCACTCTGATTCTCCTTCACAAAGAATTTCTGAATCTATCAACCACTGAGTCTAACTTTCAGATCACCAATCCAGAGAGAAGCTACTAGGAAGTGTCTCCAGATGTCATAGCAGCTCTTGAGGTGGGCCTTATTTGCCTGACATGGAACCCCTGGAGCAGGTATCTTCCTTTGGGGCTCTCCTTGGCCTGCCCAAGATGTCCTCAGATCTGTACTGCATTGGGTGGCTCTTTCCATCCAATCCTCATTTCTTCTCTCTCTCCTGTCCCAGGTGTGAGACTTGCATCTCAATCAGGGAGCGCTCAGCTTGTACCTGTTTCTTCTTCCCCTTATATGTCACAGGCTTTTTTGTCCCCCCCAGAGACCTCCTGCATTTCTAACTTGGTCTTGAACGTGCTGCTTGGATTATCGGCTAGGGCACAGCCATCATTTCTTACGTGCAATCCTGGCTTTCCTGCTGTTCCCCAAATGCTCTGGAATTGTATTTACAGTAGGGCTTTTGCAGAAGCAGAATCTTCTTTGAAGCATTTTGCAGAAGCAGAGTGCTCTTTTCACTATTCTTTACATAGCTGGTTCCACAACTCGGTCTCAGATTGAATGATACATTCTTAGAGAAGCCTTTTCTGACAACATCCTAAAGTCACCTCCAGGCAGTGTCCTTCACATCACCATTCTGATGTTCTTCGTAGTACTTTTGACGGATTATTTTGTGTGTGTGTTTTGGATTCCACCCTTTAGAATAAGCTCTTTATAGGTAGGTTCACATGTGTCTGGTTCAGCACTGCATTTCTGGGGTCTGCAACAGTGCCTGAAAAAATGAAAGGAACTGGACTCCAAAACATTGGAAGTGAGTTCTCAAGGAAATAGAAGAACTGCTAGAAAGGATGGGTGTGGAAAAACTAATAGAAAAGAGCCATTCTGCAGAGCTCTGTGATTTTCTCCCATCAGCTCAGTGACCTCAGCAGGCACCAAGAAGGCTGATACATCAATAAAATGTCTGGGATATTCCAGAGTGAGTAATGGAATAAGGCACAGGAATTAATGTTATTGCAAGAGTTTGAGATGACAGAAGTTAAAGGTAAAATCAGGCTACACACTGTGGAATCTCCAAGAGTTGGGAATGAGGGCTGTGAGAGCAATGCATCTGAAGACTAGGAAGAAAGAAGCTGGAGGTCACAAAAGAAGGTGGAAATGTTTGACTTTAGAGGCAGTGAAATTCTGGGTGATTCTAGGCTGTAGCGATGGAAACTGGAGGCAGAATATGCCAGCCTACTGGAAGCAAGGTGACTCTAGATGAGGACACAAAGGAGCTACCAGGCCAAGAAGTGGGTGTTTTCTTTCCTGGACACTGATATTATTTTGGGTGATGAGTGGACTTGGAGTGAAAAGGAAGCAGTTAAGCCAGACACCAAAATTGAAGTGAATGAGACAAGTCATTGGCAGGTCAGTATAAAACAACAGTGAGAAGGGGTGTAGGATGGCAGAGTCATACTGCTATGTCAAGTATGCAGAGCATCCTTAGGATGCTCTTGACCCTCAGATAAGTGGGACATAAGAAATAAGTGTCTTTTCCTCAGGGTTGTGAACCTTGGTGAAATGAGGCTTCTGCTAAGACCAGCAGAGAACAGGACATTTAGGGAAGTAACTGAAGATATGGGAAGTCTTCATTAGCCAGGGGACAAGCTCAATGGAAACACTGGATTAGAGGCAAGAAGAAAGGTGGAAGGAAAAGCAGCACAGAGCTGCAATGGGTGAGGGCACAGAAAAGGAAAGATCACCGGAGGCTTTTATGGATTGGGCTGAAACAAGGATAACAGGAGTGTGAGGCATGATTGTTTATCTGGGCAAAGGAAACACAAGAAAATAGTCTTCTATTTCACAAGATAATATCCAGGAGTCAGTGAAACCTACTTGTATCATCTTTTTTTTTTTTTTAATTTAGATTCATTTAATTATACTTGACATCATTTATATTCCCCAGGGAGTTCCCACCACCATTTCACCCATGTACCATCACCTCAGTCCCTTGTGCTCTTTCTCTTTGTTTGCAGGAAAGCGCTCATTTCTCTGAGAAAAGCATGTTTTCATTGGATCAGTGTTGGGAAGGCTGAAGACTCCTGGCCCAAGACTCTTGGAGTCAGATCCTGTGGGCTATGGGCCTGGCTCCGGAGTCTGGCTCAGCCAGTAGACCAAGCAGTCAGAGGGCTGGTCTCCAGGAGATCGGGGGAGACAAGATTCCTCTTGACCTATCATTTGCCTGGACCAGCTGCCACAGTTCCCACCATCCAGGACTGAGGCAAGGTGGGGTCACATTATGAAATGATAATTACAAGAATTAGCCCCTTCTTCTACAAAATTTGTCACATAATAATGGCTTCAAACTGATAGTTTTCTCTGGTTGGAGAACTGTTTCTTTACCAAAAACTTAGATATGGTTGTAAGTGAATCATATACTTGCTGAGGTTCAAACTGCATTACAGGACTGGACAAAAGGGATATATAAAACACAGCCGCAGAACATACACAGGAATTAAAAAGCTATGGAACAACTCCCCTCCCCCCCATTAAGCAAGTAGGCAGTTTTAGTTTTGGTGCTGGAAAGAGGGGAAATGAAAGGGGAATTTGGAGGGTAAATTATATATGAAGTAAAGAACTATTCCCTGACCCCTAATGGGGGCAGCTCCCAGCCCAGAAATATTTATATTTTTGTTTGAAGCTATGAGGAAATCCGATTAAGTTCATGATTTTTGGCATTTGCAGGGACCTGGGGCAGGCATATATACAGATACTGAGCCATGATTTTGAATTTTTGTTTTTAAAGCACAAATTTTTATAATTCTGGTGAAAAGTCATAGCTAACTAGATGAAAACCTCGTAACAGTACGTGAATTTTCATTAACTATCAACAGAGAAGTACGAAATTCTTGCTTGAATCCTGTTGTTAGAAGGAAATGATCATTTTCATGTCAGTCACTGTAATTTAGTGTGTCATGGACTGACCTGAATCAGAAGCAGTGGCAGATGGTCTGGACAAAGGTCAGTGGCAGAGGAACTCACTCCAGGCCTCAGAGATCTTGTTTTCGAAGGAGCCCTGCCTCCTTCACTGGGGTAAGAAGCCCTCCTGCCCTGGTAGGGGTTAAGCCCTTATAAGTCAGATGCAATCAGCCATTTGTCCCAACTAAGTCCACAGAGAAGTGACAGAGACCATCTAAGACCACCTGACCCATCTACATAGTCTGTAGCCAAGAGTGCAGAGGAGGTCACCCAAGTCTGGCCCAGACAGGCAGAACCACACCCTTGACGTGCAAAAAATACGAGCAATGGTAACTAGCTGTTGTTTATTAGATTCGGGGGTGGTTTGTGCAGCAGTAGATTAACTAATCACTGTTCACACGCACTCTCCATTATGCTTACAATCGTGGGTAGGTAATATAAACATATTCAATGGTGACTCTGACCAGACAGGAGAAAGTAACTAAATTGGTTAGGAAAATAAAAGGATATAACTAGGAGAAAAGAATCTGGGGTAGACCTCAGTGGTCATGTGAGATCTAACTAGGCAGGAGAACACATGGAGGTAAGTCATTCCAGAGAGGGGAAAAGTATGTATAAATGTGTAGAGATGGGAATAAGAGCACAATATGGGGAGTGGATGGTGACAAGGTTTCTTTTTTTTTTTTAGGAGAATATTCTCACTAGGGTAAAGGGATGTGTGTGTGCACGCATGTGTGTGTGTGTGTGTATAGGGAAATAATTAAACTTTGCCCAATCATATGTGAAACCATGAATGGGACTTTTTGCCAAGGGTGTACTGCTAATAGTGTTTTTTGATAATTCTGTTTGCTGCAAGGTGTTATCCAGTAATTTTGTGAACTGTCAGCTTCATACTCTGTTGAGTAAGAGCTCAGACACAGTATGACATACTAGTTCTCCAAGGCATACCAGAATTATCTCCACCATGAAGATTCCATACATGGTGATCTTGGGGGGACCTCATAGCATGACTTTCATGCTTTCATGTTTTGAGATGCTATAGGAATTCAGACAACACAATCAGAAATTTCTATATGCAGCTTCTCTACAAGGAACTGGGACTATCTATTGTATCTGCTCTATTCTTCAGATACTGCTGTCATCATGGATAAAGAGCTAGCAGTTGGTGATGGCCAAGGCCTGTTCCTTTGCCAGGAGCACCTCTCTAGTAGACTTAGTAGTAAGGATTCCAGAAAAGGTATTACTCCTTGTGTTATTTTCAAAAGCAAAGTGTTTTGTTTTCTAGTGGTATTAAGAATATCACCCAAGAAGATATTGGCAAATCATACATCTGGGAAGGAGTTAATATCTAATATTGGGCAGATGGGCCTCCCTGGTGACGCATGGGGTTGAGCGCCTCACTGTGGAGCATCCGTGGCACAGCAATGCAAGTTCGATCCAGCCAGGGAAGGGACCCACATGGCGCAGCAGACCTCTCCAGCCTCGCTTGCTGCTCCCCTCAGCAGTGTATTTCAATCGATCTGCCTGTTCTGCTCCCTACTCTATCTCTGGTGAATCCTCTCACCTGCCATATCTCTGGCCTGTGCCCCAGCTCTTGTGTGCATAAATAAATAAAATTGGTCAAGATTAAAAGATGTTCATCACCTCTTATTATCAGATAAGTGAATATCAAAATAGGAGATATCTCCTCACACATATGAGAATGGCTATTATCAAAAGGTAAGAAACAGCTGTTGGCAAGGATGTGGCGAAAAGGGAAACTTTGGACACTGTTGGTGGAAAGTAAACAGTGCTGTCACTATGGAAAACAGTATAGACATTCTTCAATTAGCGCAAAACAAAGATTCCATATCATCCAGTTACCCTACTTCTTGGTATTTATCCAAAGAACACAAAAACACTAAATCAAAGAGACACACTCCCCATAATCACAGCATTCTTCACAATAGCCAAGATCTGGAAACAACCCAAGTGCCCACTGACAGATGACAGGATAAAGGAGATACGGTAGATGGCATAATGGAATACCACTCACCTATAAACAAAGATGAAATTCTACCACTTGCAACAACACGAATGAACCCACATGATGCTAAGCTTATAGAAAGAAGACAGATGGAGAAAAACAAATATCATGATTTCACTTATACATGAAAGATAAATAAAAGATACTAATGAACAATAACAATAAACCAAAAGCAAACTTTTAGACTCCAAGAACAAAATAATAGTTACAGAAGGGAAGGGAAGAGGGGGTGAGGAAATAGAGTAGAAGGGGTCAATCATATGGTGAAAGACAGACAGAAAAAAGAATTTTGTTGGTGAACATGCTTATGGCTTTGTACAATATGCCCACACAGACACTCTTTATAATATTGTATACATGAAACTTATATGATATTATAAATCAATGTTATTTCAATAAAAAATTCTTAAATCCCCACACATTCCAAACTGGTTTCATGTCCCAACAGCTGAATCCCATGCTCTGGCAAGTCTCTTCAGTGTTAAATTGATCTGTATCTCCTCCCAAACTAAAGTCAATACAGAGTTGGTGCTGCCTGACACGAGGGGTAATTTCCCTTTAAGTGAAACCGAGCACGACTGACCACGCCAGTCCCTAAGATTCTCCTAGCCACATGAGCCAGCACCCTGCCTTTCCCTTTCTTCTGACCACCTTTTACTACAGCAGGTGTTTTTAGGAATCTGGGTGAAAGGCTGCTCCAGAGTTTTGCCATTAATTTGATAAACTATCACCACTACTCTCAGTTCTTAAAAATAAAAACAAAAGGGTAACAGAAGGTAACTTGGCAGAAGAGGACAACATACCTACATATGTCTGTATTTTAAACTACTCGCTTTATTCAGTCTCTAGAGCAACATTAATTTCCTTGTCACATCAGTCGCCCCATTCCCTCCCAATCTTCCTTCCCTTTCATGGGTAACCAACTAGGTGTTTCTGAACTTCAAATCAGGTATTACCTCCTTGCTGAAGTCTTCCATTAACCCTCAGTGAGGTTAAAGTTTTCCCAATTACGAGCTCTCAAGGTACCATTTAACTCTCATTCACAGTACTTTTGGCATTTAAAATTTATTTAAATATATCTGGGTTTATCTTATGATTAATACCTGTCTTTCATACTAACCTGAATGATTTGACCTACAAGGGTACTCAATAACATATGCTGGATCAATGAATGGACATATGAATGAACAAATAAATTCAAGGAATTTCCCTAAGAGCATGTGATGCTAACTGTGACTAGATCATCTAGAGATACAGGGCACATATTTGCCTTGAGGATCTACTGATGTCTGAAAAATAGTAAGGGTATCTGGATTTGTTCTAGAAAACTGAGGTTCACTTTTTACTCAGGATGTCTTGTGGGAATTCTTCTATGATGCAGTTGATGAAGTGTTTCTTGAAATATTTGTGAAAGAGAAGTAAGCCTCAATTGTCAATGTCCAAAAATGGCATCTGGAATTATGGGAAGTACTTGATGTCAGAAAGAGGAAGAGTAAACTCCACGCATGAATGAAATTAAATGCTTTAATTAAAATAGTGTTCCTGGTGTGACTGAAAGCACATTTATTTGCACTGTGAATTTAGGATTTAAGTTCAAACAACCCAAGATGACTTTCACTCTAGAGATGATCCAAGAAAGATGATGAACGAGATGACGCTGCATGACTCAGTAGCTCAAATCAACCACATATTCTAGTCTACCGCATCAGCCCACTGCTGACGCTGAGAACAAGCAACCTGAAAGCAGCTCCCTGGGCCTGGATAACTTAGTAGCTTTAGTCCCAGGGTGCCTCCAGGCTCTGAGGGTTCCCTCAGTCTTCTGTCCTGGCACTTAAACCCTTATTTAAGAAACCTCTGAGAATCCTTGGCTGCTCTGAGGAAATAAACTTAAGCAGGGGCCTCCCTGGTGGCGCAATGGGTTAAGCAACACACTATGAAGCAAACCACAGCCACTGAAGCATGAGTTCGATCCCTGCCAGGAAGGGGACCCACATGGCGTAGCAGACCTCTCCTGCCTTGCCTGCCTGCTGCTACCCTCAGCGGTGTGTTTTGGGTAGATCTTTTCACCCCCCACACCTCTGGCCTGTACCCCGGTTCTTGTATAAATAAATAAATCTTAAAAACAAAAAACTGAAGCAGAATCTCCTCAAAGTTGACAGATCTAGGCAAGAAGAAGGTAAGTTCACAGTGGAGAGCTTGTTTTTGACAAAACACTCATCCCCAACTGGGCCTTGGCGCTGTTACTGCCAACCCAAAGACTGCCCGCCTTCAGGTACCCAGCACAGGTAAGCTGCTGCCTCGTTTCTTCTCCTTTTGTTTGATGGGCCGCCTCTGCTCCTTGTACAAACAAGTACTTATGCTAATAGGAAGATATAACCCAACCTTAAAAAGGGTGTAGTGATCAGTATCCATCATCTTTCCAAGTGCCTTGTCACTACATCAATTAATACAATTGAGCAAAAAATGTCACGGGCTTGGTGGAAAAACCTTTTCACAGCCTTTCATTCAGGGGGAAGTTTACTTCCAGCTTTTTTCCCTTGCATTAGTGCCTGTCATCTACAAAACAACAGAACCCAGTGGTGTCAATTATATTTGATTGACTGAGTAAAGCACACACACAAATAAGCGAAAACAATGGACACAAAAATCTATATATGACTCCCCTTGTCAGAGAGAACGCTTGTCTGCTCCATTTTCATGCGCCGCGATGTCCTGCTGCTCCTGGCTTAAATGTTTCCTCCAGCCCCCAAACTATCACCAATTAAGTTAGCAGGGTCTTCAGAGGTGTCAAACCACTCCCTAGGCAATCCACTCTAACTGCTGTTCAATAAATGAGGTCTAATTTATCAGTTTAACTTCACTTCTAAAAACCTAATGCTTCGCAGTGCTGCACGCCTTTTACTTCGAGCGGGGCTCAGCCTCAGACCAGCGCAGGGAAGGGCGCGACGCAGCTCTAGCAAGAGAGCGTTCTGCAATATGAAGATTACCCCAGCCCACTCCCCTCATTTCAGAGTGAACCTCCCAACGTTGTACATTTTTTTTGCACTAATCACTTTGCAAACATGTGCCTGCAGAACCCCAGGGACCAACCTAAAACCCAGTCTGGACTATCTTCAACGCCGACACATTTCATAATGGGCTAGGGGAAGCAGAACCCTTCTCTCTTTTCTGTGTTGAGCCTTCGTGGTGTCACTAGGTTGACACTCACATTTTTAAAAACTCCAGGAGGTTAATTTTGGCAGCAGAAGAGGAAATGAACGTATAGACTTGTTCCTAAATAAATTAAACAGGTACAGGTTGGGTCAAAGGACTATTTTAAGGGGGAAGTTTTATAAGTAAATGGACCAGAAACTTTAATTAATAGCTCATGAGTGAAAATCATTGAAACCCATTGATAAGACAAAAAGAGCTATACTTTAAACCTCAAACATACTAACCACACAGGTCTAGTCATTATTAATTTATCTTGGTATCATATAAAGATAATAAGCAAGATAGATAAAAATCTATGTGATGGATTTGAGACTGTAAATACATACATACATGCATACATTTTTGCAGAATTAGGTGCTACATAAAGTTTGAGCTGAGTTGAATGCGCAGAACAGTGGATTATATGAAGCAAGCGTGCCTGAGTACATAGTGGAGATAGTTGCATTTTAGTGAGAACATAAGACAATTTGCAAATATTCCTTAACTCATCATTCTATCTCAACTAAGAGAAAACTGGAATTTTGACACATTTGTAAGTAAACTTACATTATTCTGGAAAGTCAACATTTTAGCATGATTCTAAAATATTTCTTAATGACACTAGTACTGGGGAAATATTTTATTATAAATATGCTTGTTCTGTTGCCTCCATGAGCACATTAATTCTGTCCTAACCCACCTGAGGAAACCATCTGCCTAGAGGAAAATTAAGATTTGGTTACAGAAAGGAAGCCAGTAGAAACAACGTATTCTTCAGCTCTTGACAAGTACAAGAAAACAGAATTTTCTAGCAGGAAGAATAACCTTAGAAGCCAGGCTTGGGTGGTGTTTTATAGATTTTTTGGTTTTGCCTTTAATATATCAAAACCTGGGAGGATCCAAGTCTTGGAGTTCTCCTGTGGTAAAGGGAGACCCTGCTGCCCATGACCTTATGGTGGCATATATGGAAGAAGGCAGGGAAAAGTACCTCTACTCCCTCAAGTTGCAAAAGTTGTGGGAGAAAGAGAAAATTTGAAAGGAGAGGAAGCTGGGTTTCTATTCCATCCTTTGCTCAGAAGACAGAGAAGTGGGTGAGAAAAAAGTGTAATAGCGAGGGCATAGGGAAACAAACACACAATTGGGTGGAAGCAACATGGTCAGCTGGGGGAATGAAGGTGTCTTAGTTTTCTGAAGTTGTCCTCATTTCCCAAGTTCAACTGCACGTCTACCAAGTTGCTGGTGGCTCCCAACTGTAGAGTCCCACCACCTCCTTCCACCTCCAGCTCTTCTTGCCCCTAAAGTCAATTTCATGTAGTATGTGATGCTTGGTTACCTTCCCTTTGCTTGATCTATGGGTAGTTCTAAATCTTCAGTTAACTTGTTAATTTACCAGTATCAGCAATCATACTTTATTATTTTATACAAAAGCCCACACTTTAGTCAAACAGTTTGAATTTACTTGTACCCTACAACGTGTTAGCTATGAAACATTTAACTGGTTTTTCCATTTCAAAATTGGGATAATCTTGTCTCCTAGAGTTGCTCTGAGAAAAAAGCAAATTGAGTTATGCAATGAGCTTAATGGAGGAACTGATACTTTCTTCTGTTCAAAAAAATTGATCACTTTTCACCACCCACAGAAAAGAATATGCCAACATGGCTTCTTGATCTGGCCCCTACCTACTACCACTCCAGTGCCATCTGCCCACTTTTCCTCACAAAACTAAACTCCGAGCACACTAATCCTCTAGGCCCGTGAGTGCGACGTGTGATGACGTGCCTCCATTCCTGTGCCTTCCCGTTCCCTCTGTCTGGATAATCCTGTAAGAGCTACCTGTATGTAATGGCAGCCTTCTCAATACAAAACTGATCCTCCTCCCTGAGAGCATTCCTGGAGCCCATAAATGTGCTTTAGGACTTTATCACCTAACTTTTTAAAAAAATTTTATTTCTTTTTACAATGTTTGCTTTCTTTTCTAGGTGTATTCCCCACAGAATTTCTACCACCAATTCATCCGTGTGTGATCACCATAGTCCCTGTGCTCTTCCTGTCCCTGCTTTAATCCCAATCCCATCCTCTTCCCTGCAGAATGTCTGTTTTGTAGTTGTCTGTTTTTGTTTTGTTGTGGCTTTTTGGTTGTTGTTGATGTTATTATTTTTTTCCTTGACCCCCTATATTCCTCCTATAAATAAGACCATCTGGTATTTTTCTTTTTCCTTCTGACTTACTTTACTGGCATAATCCCTTCGCACTCCACCCATGTTTCTGCAAGTGGCTCTAGTTTATCTTTTTGATTGCTGAATAATATTCCATTGTATATCACCTAATTTTTATTTGCATGCCTTGGTCACTGAAGGCAAGAGAGACTGTCTTCTTCATCTATATGTATTGCGTGTACACAGATCATAGCAGGATTTCAATAAATGTTGAGTGAAAATCTGTAATTCCCCACAGCTTCAGCACCCAGAATATAGTAAGTTCTCAAATAATATTTGATTGATAGATATATAGTCATTTCTATTAAACTCAAAACTGAGCTATCAGACATAATCATACAACTTTTAACACATCAAATTTCAAATTTTTAAAAATTTACCTTCTATCAGTATTTCAAGGACCTATACTTCTCAATAAGTTCAACAGTACTATTTAAATATATTCTTAAAGGAAATTTCCTCAATAAAACACTCATGTTTTATTGACGTGTATAACTTGTGATACTACTGTTTAGCATTGCACCATGAGCCAGAAAGCACATGTTTTCATGCCTTTTCTGAATGACTTGAGATCATGTCATCAACTTCAGAAATGGGAAAGCAGCCAACAGATGGAATTTTAAACAAATAGCTGCTTTCAGATATGGCATACAAATATAAGAGTGTGTTCCTGCTCTAAGCCCAGTGAAACCCAACTATGAATAACCCCACTGGGGAGAATTTCAAGGAGGGCCATGTTGACATAAGAAATTGTTCAAGACAGCAGCAGCACCCAAAGCAACAGCTCAGATTTAAGGTTAAGCTTCCATTCTTTTTGGTGAGAAGAATTAGAAGAATTTACAACTGTGCTGACTTTCAGGTAAAGATGTTAGCCCAGAAGAACATGGCTACCATGAACTCAGAAAAACCAACTCCAAGTTATCAAAGTTGGACAGAGCAGAAATCCCCAAATTTTAATATACATAAACTGTGGGGATCTTGTTAAGATGTAGATTCTAATTCAGTGGTGGTGGGGCCCATGAATCTTTATTTCTGGCAAGCTAGCAAAATGATGCTGATGTTCCTTTTAAGAGCAGGAAGACAGACCATGTAGGTTAGAGAGCCCGATGTACTCGTTTTCACTTATTCACAAGGCAAACTGCCTATCAGAAAGTCAGGATTACTGGTAGGAATTCTCAGATATAGACTCTTTCTAGTTCCAGACTTGCTCAGGGTCCTGAAAGCTTTTATGATGCTGCATGTGGGGATCTGGGAACAGAGAACTTGCTGAGGTTCTCTCTGCTTTTTGCCAGTGGTGTGTACCATATCTAGAGCTTTTCAAAAATACAGAATTCTCCAAAGCTAGGAATCAGAAGATTTAGGGGTGACCAGTCTTATTTCTAGAGGACTTGAACATAACTCCCATCATCAGCCACACTGCACCTGCCAAGCTCCAGAGTGCAGACAGCTGGAGCCAGTGCCTGGTCACTGTGCTGAGTAGTGAAGAGAGAAGAGGAGTTTGCTGTCTCAGTCTTTGTCTTGTAAGTGTACTGGATGCATATTACTATGGAATACCTACAAAATAATGACTTAACACTTGAATTTTACTAGTTTTAAGAATCGGTTTGGCCTGTGTTAGTTTCCTTTAGCCCCGGGAAGGAGTGTGTGTGTGTGTGTGTGTGTGTGTGTGTGTCCGTCCCCATCCCTTACCTGTGATCAATTTCAGGTCCTACCTAAGAGACACTAGAAGCTTCTGATGTATAACTTAACATTCTGAAAACTTACAACTTACCTCATCAAAACTCTTTAAGGAACAACTCTTTAAACAACTGATCCAAAGAAGTCCTAGGCAAAAGCATGCTGTGTCTTGTTTGTTTCTTACCTGCTACTTGACGTCCCATTTCATGCAGAGATGGATTTCCTGGGTTACAACTGACACCTAATTGAATGGAAAAGAAAAAGCCCTTTACTCAGTGGGAGCAGGTTATGTGAATTGGGGTAAGTCAGGATTCAGGAGGCATTTTCTCAGAACTTCTTTTTATGAAGCTATTACTCAATTTTTCACATTAAAAGACATCCCCTGGACAGAACCAGCAGAGACAGGATAAGACGAAGAAAAATGACAGTGTAGTTCTCCAAGAAAACAAAACCCAATTCCAAATGCTGCCCATCAGCTCAAGCCATTCATCTTCCCTGTACTTTCATGTCATCTTATTTTATTTCAATCGAAAATCCACCAGGCAGGGATATACCTTTTGAATGATCCAGATAGCTCTGGTAGATCCAACGGCTGTCATGTGATTCTAAACTCTGCGATTCTTAATAAAATGGAAGGAAAAGGAAGATCCAAAAAGGAGTGGCAAATTCAGAGAAATGTCACCAAAGTTTTATTAGAGCAAACAGAAATAGTGACAAGAAGACACAAGTTTCATTACTAGAGGACTAAGATATTTATATTTTTATTCAAAGATATGGTGTGCATTTAATATGTTTTATTTATTTATTTTTAAAGATTGATTTATTTATGCATGCAAGCACTGGGGTACAGGCCAGAGGTGTGGGGGGGGGTGAGAGAATCCACCAGACAGAGTGGGGAACAGAACAGGAAGATCCAGATTAACAGAAATACACTGCAGAGGGGAGCAGCGGGTGAGGCAGGAGAGTTCTGCCTGCGCCACGCGTGGATCACCTCCCCAGCTGGCGGCGGCAGGGACAGAATTCATGCTGCAGTGGCTATGGTTTGCTTCATAGTGCGTTGCTTAACCCACTGCGCCACCAGGTAGGGCCCTTAATATATGTTTTTAAATGAAGTGATATTAATTTTTTCCACTAAGATTCAAGTAACTTAAAGGGGATATGTAAAGAAATTTATCAATCAAATAAATCAAAAGGAATCTCTACTTTGTTTTCGCTTTAATTTTGTTTCTTTAGAATGAGAACTCTAAGGTTAGTTTCTAGAATTAATATATATATATAGTTAGTGGTGTCTGACTCAGGCTAGGTACTCAGTAATTGTTTACCCAAGCTACTTAAAAAGGACTGCTTCAATGCATAGAAATAGTTAGCCAAAGGTAAGGTAAAACTGTACTCTTTCGCAAAGAAATTATTACTCTACAAAAATTAAATATACTCTTACATTGTCTAGACTACAGGGAGCTAAGTTGTAGACAATTATTCATTTTTAGCTCAAAATATGAGCATTTTATTTCATGTAGTTCCTATAGTATAGTATAGTATAGTATAGTATAGTATAGTATAGTATAGTATAGTATAGGAATAGTATAGTATAGTAAACTAAATATTTAGTGGGAAAAAGGAAGGGAAGAGGTATTTTTAAGAGGATATGTCTCCACAAAGAAAGGATATCTAGGTCAAACATTTCCTAGAGGAGTAAGAGCTTCAACTAAGTGAAGGCTTGACAAGAAGAAAACTGACAGGTTAAAGAATTAGCATGTGGAAAAGCAAGAAGCATGAAATGAGCGATGCATTCTAGGAAGCAAAGTTTTGAGCATGGCAAGGAAAAGGCTGCATGTGGAGGTGGCACTGGAGAAGCAAGGAGGAGTAGGGCCCCAGAAATGGGATTCTTGAATTAAGACAAGGACCTTGATGCATTTAAATCACAAAATGAGCCCTTCTGATTGCATTTTTAGTACGATTGCCTGGTGCCAGTACAGATGCTGGGTTGGTGATGTCAGTCTCTGGTACAAGGATCTAGTAACTGCATACCTCAGAACTGCCATTCTTTTGGATGGCTCAATGTAACATCAGAGTAGATATTTCCAAGGGCATGCTTTAGCACTTTCCCCAAGACCACAAGACAGTCGATTTGAAATCAGCTACAGACAAATACATAATGTCTGGACAGGGGTTTAAGGAAAATCCTACTAGTACCCTCTTCTTTCTGAGATGTAGGTAGCAAGGTCATTTATAAAACTGAGGTAGGTAGAGTTTGGGTTCTTATTTAAAAATAGTCATACACAATAAGAAACTGTTCTCTTATTCATGGAAAGACAAATTGAGGATTTCAGTGACCATTACTTCAAAGTTATCCTTGGGTCCTCCTGAGGGCAGCCTGAATCCTAAAACCTTTAGAGCACTCTGGGGCATTTATGCTATGACAGTGAAAATGTAGAATGCCCAAGGAACTTATTTTTCACTTTGGTATTAAGCTGACTTATTGTTTATTGTACAAAATTGCTTACATGAGATTTTCAATTTCAAAAGCAGCAATCTTATGAAGTTTAACTTAACAACTTCTTTTTTTATGTATTAACATTTTTTTATTTATATATATTTGACATCAATTGTAATCCCCATGTATTCCCCATCACCATCTCACCAGTGCACCATCACCTCAGTCCCCCATGCTCCC